>JAFMSR010000005.1:41517613-41543906 GCA_022818135.1 Saxidomus purpurata
GCCCTTTGTTACTTTTCCTTGTCCGGAGCATAACTTGAAAACTACTAGTTGGAATTCAATACAACTTCATACAATGGTCAAGCACATTAAGAGGAAGTGCAGTGCACAAGAACTATAACTCCATCTTGACTAATTACAGAGTTATTGCCCTTTGTTACTTTTCCTTGTCCGGAGCATAACTTGAAAACTACTAGTTGGAATTCAATACAACTTCATACAATGGTCAAGCACATTGAGAGGAAGTGCAGTGCACAAGAACCATAACTCCATCTTGACTAATTACAGAGTTATTGCCCTTTGTTACTTTTCCTTGTCCGGAGCATAACTTGAAATCTACTAGTTGGAATTCAATACAACTTCATACAATGATCAAGCACACTCAGAGAAAGTGCAGTGTACAAGAACTATAACTCTATCTTGAGTATTTACTGAGTTATTGCCCTTTGTTACTTTTCCTTGTCCAGAGCATAACTTGAAAACTAATATTTGGAATTCAGTACAACCTCATACAATGGTCTAGTACATTTAGAGGAAGTGCAGTGCACAGGAACCATAACTCCATCTTGACTCGTTACAGAGTTATTACCCTTTGTTACTTTTCCTTTTCCGGAGCATAACTTGAAAACTTCTGGTTGGAATTCAATACAACTTCATACAATGGTCAAGCACAGTGAGAGGGAGTGCAGTGCACAGGAACCATATCTCCATCTTGACTAATTACAGAGTTATTGCCCTTTGTTACTTTTCCCTGTCTGGAGCATTTTTCGAAAAACTACAAGTTGGAATTCAATACAACTTCATACAATGGTCAAGCACAATGAGAGGAACTGCTAAGAACAATATCTCTTTTTAGTTTGTTTGCAAGGTATTATGTTACTACGAACTTCTTCAGTTTATAAAGCAATCCTTTTGGGGGTATTAATCACATTTAGTGATAGCTCTAGTTTACTTTAACTAATGCAGAAAATGATTTTATGGCCATTTGTATTTCATTTTAATTAATGAAAATGTCAGTTTTGACACTTTGTGCATCTTGACAATTATACACATTACAGAGTATCTGTCTTATACGTTTATAGGTCAATTTATTAATAAAGAATGGTAGAATTTGTGTCAGCAGACAGTACTTTCAATAAATATTGATGTCAAATTTCACCAAAATTTGATGCAATGCATGATTTTAAAAAATGGCATTAATACCATAATCCCACGTAACCTAAAAAAGGGCTTTCTCAACTTGTAAATTATAAAGTATACATATGCATTTTTTCCCCTTTTTTTCAAGACTATAACCATTTTATATGGGCTTTGGCAAATTCACTAAGGGAGAAAATCCCACAGTCCGCTTGGACTATAAAAAATCTAAATGAGAAACACTTTATATGTCCATCGCAACCAAACATAACGATGTGGTTATAATATCACATATACATGCATATTGTGAGTTCATGAGAAAAGTATGTGAATCATGGTATAGTATGGCATGAGTGTTATATATGATGTCATACTGATAATAGAATCGTAAGGGAAGGTTTGTACGCAATCAATAATTTTATCGTCAAGTAATATTTATAGAAATAACTTCATCATATCCAGAAAATTAGTTTTTTTAATCTATTTCAATTACAGTCCACATAGCTTGCTTGCTAAATATATAAATTTTGACAACTTGTAAATAACATTTTTTACTTTTCATTATACCTTCACAATTTTTTAACATTTGGTCAAGAACAATAGATTTAACAACAGTTTGATAGTAAATTGTAGGTGAGGGTGAGACGAAACATGCCAGTTTTACTGACTGTTACCGGTACTGGTCTGCCCTATCCTGGATTTAAACATTTAGATATCTGTCAAAAAGTAAATGATAAAATAACATCAATTTAGGTGTTACTTTTATTATAAGATGTTTAAATTACTTCCACTTTGCTTAAATGTGTGTCATTTATTAGAGCTTAAACTGTTTGAATTTGATAATAAGAAATATCTTTGTATCTACAGAGTATCAGTTCACTTTGTCTTATCATGAATTTATGTAAATTTGGGTCAAACTTGTTTTCGGATATTTATGTTGGTTGACAAACACTTCAAACATGCATAATGAGCTGATAGCCAGTCAAGTTATATACTTAACCCATTGTCCTGCATAATTTAAGTACAGTAGTGTAGTCTTAAAAATGTTGATTGCGATACTTGGTACAGTTCTTCAGTTATATTAGCAATAAAAATGCATACACATGTATTTAAAAATGTGGGTTGCCGGAAAGTTGATTTTAACAAGAACAAAGTAGCAAGGTGCTCTAATTAATGCAATTTAGAAACAACTAGTTCAAGAGTATACCTTATAGTATGAAAGTATTTCTTCAGGCTACAAGTGACCATTGAAATGTGTTTGAAATTTCATTAGGCTTTCCAAGATTGGGTTATATAAAGTCATGTAGTTTAAATACTTTCAAAACATAATAAGAAAGATGTAAAACTGTAAAGATTTTGATGAATGATATTCCAACTAAAGTCCAGACTGGTGCTTCTTAAAAATAAAACCATTTTACTATGGACATGACTTATATGATTATATGCTTGTTAAATTTTTACGTAATTAACAGTCGCATTTCATAGTCTTAGGTTTGGAGATTTACACATCATAGGTCAACAATGTCATGTAGCTAGCTGGTTACTGCTTTCCCCTTCTTTTCAAACATTGCTTTTTCCAGAATACTTACTTTATAAACTTTTAGATATAAATTAACTACATGTAAATTGTGTTTCTGAAATAAGTCTTTTCATTCACTGAACCATAGATTCCATTTTTCAAAGGCTAGAGCCTAGAAAAATGCTTAATGTAACAGTATTGTATAATAGAGAGATTACCAATCGACTCTGAAGCCTATATAGAACATCAGGGTACTTTGTCTTTCATGTTTGAAGGCATTAATTAAAGGTTATGTATGGATCTAGGAACTCTTAATTAACATTTATCAGACTACTTACTGTATCAAAGACAATTCTAATCAGGGAGGATTGTACTTCATTGTGAACTTAAAATAGAAATAACATCGTAAGTTATCATTGATGTTTGTTGTCGGAGAGGTAAAAATTAAATAAAAAAGGTTTTCTGAAAAAAGTGTTTTACACATGTTATAATGTTGCAGGCTAGGGTACAAGGGCATGTTGGAGATGCATTATAATTGATGCATTATAAATGTACATTCAGTTTTGTCAGTTGGTAATGATTTAAATTTGTACTTTGATACAGGATATAATGAAGTAAATTAGCAAGGATTTGGATTATGTGTTCTCAATTTCCTGCATGAACAAATTTCTGGTTTCTTATTTCTTGATATTACAAAATATGAGATATAAAAATTGCACATTTTCAACCCTTTAAACTTTTGTACCACTATCTGCTGTTAACCTACCTCAAAATAAAGGTAAACTTAGATCCAAATTTGTTTTTCGTATGTTATTTGGTAATAAACCACATAAAGTTTTAGAAATTATATACTGTTATGAATTAAAGGACAGATTCAACCAAATTGGCAAAAATTCGTTTTCCCAGCCAAATAAAGGGAAAGAACAAAGTCAATATTGTTTCCAAAAGATTTTATGGTTACTTCCCTTCAATTGCTATATATATATATTATTTTATTGGATTTTCTATTTTATTCTTTTCTTTTCAATAGGAGCCTTGGCCAGAAGAAAAAATAAAAGAATTTGCAAAAGGTTTTACTGATAAAGAAAGATGCAGCACAACTTTTGAATTATTTAGTAAAATCAATGTGAATGGTAATGATGCACATCCATTGTTCCAATATCTGAAGAAAAAACAGGGTGGCACCCTGGGAGAGTAAGTACAAGTCTTCATGATCTACACACGTAAATTACAAGTTATAATATTGCTGATCATTAATATATATATCTGTATTTAAGATTCAGACTTTTTAAAGTTGATTTGTTGGATAAACAAAGCAAGTTATTAAAGTTGATGACCTTTTAATGGTCAGTCTTTAAAGGCGTGTAGAAGGTGCGTTTAATTTCGACAGCAGCTTGAATTTTGTTATATGTTTAAGGATCTATCCTAGTAGTGTAACAAGCAATCAATGCTGTCTTACCAGAAAGAGTGGTCATGACTCGGCAATGTTCAAACCCATGACCTAAAATAAACAACATATGTTTTCAACTTCTGTCTTTACACTTTATAATATTTTTCATTTGATTGTGTGCTAGCATTCTTTGTTTATGCTTATATAAAATGTTAATTCAAGACATTTACGAGATTGCAATCTTAATTTGTCTTTTTCAGCTTTATAAAATGGAACTTTACTAAGTTCTTAGTCAACAAAGAAGGAATACCTGTTAAAAGATATGCTCCTAATGTCGATCCATTTGTAAGTATTGTACTGTCAATACAATATCAGTTTGTAATATACTGTATGAAATACTTTGCAGCATGCAAGAACCATCACTCTACCTTGCCTTAGTATAGAATTACCCCACTTGCTTCATTTTGTTCTTTTGAATGAATTTAAAACCCAGCTTAAGCGATATGATTAACTTCGTATAAAGATAAAGAGGATGGAGCGTAAGTACAATAACACTAGCTTACCATAACACTTTGTTACCTTTTGTTATACTGAATATTCTTGTGAAAATATTACATGGAATCTGTTTAAACTGTATACATGTACAAAAACATATTGTATTGTTTCTGCCAGTCAGACCTTGAAAAGCTGTTCTCTGTTTTTGATTAGTCTCAATACTGGTACAAAGCTATGCTTCTGTGAGCCTACATAAGTTTCAGTGATCACCTTGTGCCAAAACTCATTTAGGGGTCAAAGGAAATTAAACTTTGTCTCCTTAAGCCTTTGAAAGATTTGTGTGAAAATGTTAAATCTGTTGATATGACATGCAAAACATATACTTTAGCTGTGTCAGCTTGAGGCAAAGGTCATAATTAAGGTCAACGGTCTTGAGACTGTATCTCCCAAGCCCCTTGAAGGATTTTCATAAAACTTGGCCCAATGTTTACCATATCAAGATGAATTGCATAGTGTGCATCTCAGTTAGCATGCTCTAATGTCAATAACACATCAAAGGTCACCTGATTTTGTGTTTATGATGTAACTCTTGAACCATGTACTGACTTTCAAATGAGCATGTCACAAATCGTGTATCATGCAATTTTTGCGGTTAGAGAAACCATTTCTTGTGACATTGACGTTGTGGGGGTATTTGAATCATGTTCAGTGATAGCTCTAGTTTGAAGTGAGTTTATTACAAAAAGTGTATTTTCATGGGAATATGTTGTTTGTATATTTTCAGAGTATAGAAAAAGATTTTGAGAAGTATTGGTAGTGATCTCCGCCCACAGATGTACACAAAGAAGTGCTGTGATAATGACTCTGTTAGTCAGTTGTATACCTTACCCACGATACTCCTGTCTTCTACAAATTTGGTAGTTCTCATGTTCCAATATCTCTCACCCTCCTGGTGGCAAGTCATTCTGCTTTCATTCACAGTGCAGATCATGATCAGTCTGAATGTTTATACTGTCTGATCATTATCTGCACTGTTTAATATTCAGTCAGTAAAGTTTCAGTGACCGACCCCTTGAACAGTTCACAAAAGTTAGTGTCAAGGCCTGAGTTCATGGTACTGTCAATTTTGAAATATGGAAAAAGCAGATTTTGAAAAGTTAATAGGGTAATGGTTGTATAACTGCAAGTTAAATTCAATGGAAGTACTTGCCAATATCAATTGATGGACATCTATAACAAGGAGGATTGTACACAGTGAAAAGTGTTCCAGAATGATCAAAAACTGAATAAAAAAATTTGCTCAAACACAGACAGTTGCCAATGTGTGTATGGAAAGTTGTACTGAAATACCTTCCTAGTTTTACACAGCAGTATTCAAGTAAACTTGTAAACACATCAAAACTCTCTGTCTTACTGACGTTTACAGTTTTATATTTCTAAAGCACAAGCTCTAAAATTGTGTGCTTTCTTGCACAAAACGTGTGACACGAGTTGCATCTTAATGTGATTTATTGTATTGTTATATTTGATAGCCATTGGCATCCAGACAGGATGAGATATACTGATATGAGAATAACCCTACAACAGCAGTCTACTTAATTAAGAACATTTGCAATTCAAATCAATAGTAATGCAGAACAACTGTGCTACATGTCAAAACAATTTCTGATCCATTTCCTAATTAGAATGTTACTGAACATTGCTGTGACTTTTTTTACAGTTCACAGTGGTACTATTATGACAATATTACCATTCGAAACTGTACTAAGGTACCAGTATAACAAATCACATCAGTGCTGTTGTAACAATGATACCTGAACTACCACTGTACTTCGGTACAATATTACTGTTCACAACTAATAGTTAGTGTACTGCATTATTGTTTCAATATAATTGCTCACAACTGTACTAAACATTAGAATAAACAAAATGAGTAGAAAGTAAGATAAAAAAGTTTGCTGTGAACTGTGTTACTCTCATTTGGTTCAGAAAAGTTTTTGTGAGTCTGGAAGAAAATATAAAGAGATTAGAAATAACCACATTTAACAGCTCAGGTGCCTACTTCAGCTTCGTCCAGGGACACAGTAACTTAAGGAGCATCAGGATTGTTCAGTTTGTTGTTATAATTTACCTGTTGTCAGTCATTGATGTTGTTTCATGTATATAATGAACTGTGTTACGTAAATATGTTCGTACTTTTACGATACTAGTGTTACATTTGTATGCAAGAAGTTTGTTAGACTGGTTCTAAAGAGTTTGGAGATTCTGACAGCAAACTTTATGATGGAGTTTTCCATAAACCAGTCTGTCTGGATGGAAATTCCTGATTCTTCATTGGCGTGCAGAACCGTTTGCCTGTCTTAATCAATATTCTCGTTGAAAGGACGGACCAGTCTTCAAACTCTTGCTAAAATCGATATTGAAGTATTAAGTGGTTCTTGTTTGGTTTTACATTTGTATTTTATTCATTTAAATTTTTTGTTTATTTAGATAGAAATTGTGGAAATTCATGTTGTAATATGAATGTTGTTACCTCGATTATAATTACATATCTTGAAAGACTTTGGTACAATGTAAGACACGAACTAACAGTTGTTTAACTTTTACTATGTTTTGTTATCAGTTCAATATTACACTCCTTGTTCACAGTGGTATGCACATTTCAGCAAGTTATTAAAATTCTGAACAAAACTGGCAAGGTCTTAAAGTAAAAAGTTCATACCAAAAACCATAGTTAAAAGTTCATGGCAAAAACCATGGTAAAAAGTTCATGGCAAAATACAAATTTCCTGATTTTTCTACAATAAATGTGAAGTGTTATGCATGTACCTAAACATATCTTATGTGAAGCGTATTGCTGTGTGAGTGACTACAACAACACATGTGATAAAATAAACAGGTATTTTGTATTGTCTCTACTAATTTTGGCCATGAATATTGCAACTAACATTGATTATGGTTTGTTGTTATACTGACAAACTTTATGGACATCAGACTCCTCAACATAAATCATGTACATTGTATGTAATATCATAAAGATATGTATAGTTATACTATAGTCAAATAAGATTTGGGATTAACTTTGAACACTTAAGTCTATAGCTGGTGTTTAGAAATGCTAGGTTGGGATATATTTGGTTAAATATGATAAATTGCACGTACGTATGAACTCTTTACTACAGTCTAATCAGTTTATAGCCGTTACCGAAGGGACTTAATGAACGTGGCTGCCATAAACAGGTGACATCTATATCCAGGGTTTCAGTATTCAGGGATTAATATTACGTAAACAAAACAATCAGATTAAGTACTTTTATTTTATCTCATTATTATTAAATCATTTTAAATTTTAACCTTCAAAATATATGAATACATTCCTAATACAACATTTTTTACTGTCAAAAGAATTGAAAAGTTAAAAAAGTTTATTAACATTTACACATCATTCAAAGACTGGTTATATATCAAAAGAAGTGCAGTTTCATAATTACAAAAACATTCAAACTGTCAAACTAACATTGTGAAATGTTGTAATTCGCTCGAATGTGTGAGCAAATAATGAGCAAATTATCTGAATTTCAAGTGACAGTTTTTTTTAGTTCAAAACTTTTGAGGGTATTACAATTCCTTTCAATATCTGGAAATCACACCTTTTACACATTTATTGAGATTACTTGTCATTTTGTTGAAAATGGTTCGATTAGGATAGTCCTCACAGGGTGTGATAGTATTTAGCAGTTGTTGTAGTGGTCGCTGTAGCGTAGTATTACATCATCTCAGTACAGCTGTCTGCTGACCGCAATAGACAGGGTCACACTATATAAAGTACAGCTGTCTGCTGACCACAATAGACAGGGTCACACTATATGAAGTACAGCTGTCTGCTGACCGCAATAGACAGGGTCACACTATATAAAGGTTCATTATGTAGAGTGTTTTGTCCGTCAAACCCTGTACCAGCCATTACAGGCATAGTCACGCTATAAACAGATGACCACTACAGTGCAGGTTAGACTGTAATGACCACTAGTGTAGGTTAGACTGTAATAAAATTTAAAAAAAAAACAATAATATAGGAGAGACTGAATTTCAATATTTGTAGTATTATTAAGTAAAGTAGCTAACCAGTGTCTTTACTTAACTGCTTTTTCTGCTGCTGTGTTATCCAAGCTCTCCAGTTTAGTTTTAAGGTATTTTTTTTCTTTGAGTTCAAAGCGTTTGTGAATGATTTACACATTTTATGCTTTAACAGGCTGTTAATCTTTGCTTTAATGTAATCACAAAAGAAGGAAATTTTGGTGACCATGTTATATTTTCATGACACCACCCAGGTATTACTGTCTTTCCTTGGGGTAAACTGTTTTGTAGTCAGGGTTAAGCAGACATTGTTTTCAGCTCATTTGTTAATTGATACCTGTGAATTTAACCATTAAACGAGATACTAAATCAGTTTTCTGTCATTTCTGGATTTTGATAATCTTTCAACCATTTTCAGAGACCCCAAAATTATGGTAGTTTTACGAGCTTTTTATGTTGACTTAGTCACATAGTTCTACTGGAGAGGAAGCAGGAACATGTTAACCAGTGGTCTTTCATTGAACATTCCCTACAAGAGAAGCTCAAGTATTTGAAAAATAGTTGTATCCAGCAATACTAGAAGTAGAAACCATCTACATTCTTAGCCCATAAATAGGAGGCTTAAATTGATATTATAATCAAGAACAGAATTTGCTTGTCTGGCATATTCCTTTTCCATTTCTTACATTCTAATAGTTTACAGTAATGTAGGCAAACTGAATGGAATATTTTATTTCATGAGCACTCTTGGAGCCCTGCTACTGAGTACCGGCCATGTCTCTTTAAGTGAGAAAATTAGCAGTTTCTGATACAGGATAGGGATCTAGTACTGGTTCTTCCCAGGAACAAAGGTTAGGTGAACTGCCAACCTGAAAAAATGACCAAAATAGGGTAACTCCTACAACAGGAACTCGTCTTTCTGAATCTGTTTTATATAGTGCCTCTATATGCCACTGATTGTGCTACCATAATGTGTCTGGAAGGTTGTGGCTTGGCCACATCATGTCAAAGATGAGAACTATTGTAGTAGCAGTTACCAAGCTTGGTGCTCCGGATTTAAAAAATAGTGACAAGGGGTGGGGGAAGGAGACATCTGCACAGCAGGAAAATACTTTATGCAGTACAATTAAGGACCAAACAAAATCTTTAAAAATACATCTCTAAAACCACAAGACCTAGAGCTTAGATATTTGGTGTAGCATTGTCAAATGGACATTTACCAAGATTGCTCAAATCATCCCTGGGGTCAACATTTACCACACCCAGGGGTTCACAAAGTAAAGTTTCATATAGACTTAAATAGGAAAAACTTTAAACATCTGCAAAACCGCACGGTCTGGAGCATAGATATTTAGTATGGAAATTTGCCTAGTTGACCTCTATCAAGTTTGTGCCAATTTTGTCCCTGGGATCAATATAGGCTCTGTCCAAGGAGTCTCTTGATTACATAGACCTGTTTAGAATTTTTTTTTAAAAATCTTGTTTTCATAAACCACAAGGCTTAGACCTTGGCTCATGCCCATGGGGTCAAAATTTACCACGCCCTGAAGGTGCCTTATCTGTACATAGAGTTCTTGAAAAACAGTTTCCAATGATTTTCTATTGCAACCAGCGAAAAACCTAGCAACCACTGACTTCTTTTAGAACCAATTACTTCCTTAGCAAGAACATAGTCCCCTGGCAACCATAGACTTCCCCTGGCAAGCAGTGACTTCCCCTGGCAAGCAGTGACTTCCTTAGAAGCTAGATACTTCCTTAGCAACCAATGGCTTCTAAGAAATGAATTTGTTCCCAGAGCAACCAGTGACATCAGCATCCAGTGACTTTCCATAGGAACAAGCAACTTCCTTTAGAATCACTGACTTCTTTCAAATCTTAGTATCCTAGCAACCAGTTTGTTTCCCTAGCAACCAGTGACTTCGTAAGCAACCTTAAGCATCCTCTTGCCACCAGTGACATCCTTAGCAACGAGTGATTTTTAGCAAACAGTTAATTTCCCAAGCAATAAGTGACTTCCTTACTAACCAATTACTGGCTCCCTTTAGTAACATGTGACTTCTTTAGGTAAGTGCACTGGTCCTCAGGTGAGCGCTATAGGGGCATTATGGCCCTCTTGTATCTGATACCATAACTGCAGAAAGGACAGTTCTTTTTCAGTAAGTCCACTTTAACACCTATGTCTAGGTTATAAAGACTTGGTCTGTAATTATGGGTGGGTATAGGCCAGTTCATTGGATGGACGGTCTGTGGGGTTTTGTGTCAGGCCCATATCTCATGAACCCCTTCAAGGATTTTCATGAAATTTCAGTCAAACGTTTAATTGGTCAAGATGACTTGCAAAACCCATATTCCAACAGCACTTGGCCAAGGTCATTACAGGGATGATTGGTTTTATTTGTGTCTGCTCCATATCTCCTTAACCCCTTGATGGATTTTCATGAAACTTCAGTCAAATGTTCATCTCGCCAAGAAAGTTTCAAATGCTCATCTCATCAAAAAGACAATGTTCAGAATCCATGTCCCGACTTAGCTGGCTAGAGGTTAAGGTCATACATGGTCATACATAAGGTCATGACCATGAAACCAAATGTTCATATTATCGATATGACTTGTAGAAATTATGTTCCAACTCTGCCAGCTTAAGGTCAAGTTTAAAGGTCATGAGACTATTTCTCCTAAGCCCCTTAAGGGATTTGTACGAAAATTAGGTCATATGTTCATCATATTGAGATGGTGTGCATATTGTGAGTAATAGTTTAGTTGTCAATCTTCTTTGCAGTGTACAACCGTATTCTTAATAATGTGAATTTGAGTGTTTGACCTTTGACCCTTACCTAAACTAGATACCCCCTCTGTATACCGCCATTTCCCTAGTGACTTTATTTTGGTCCAAAAATCAATAGATATCATACACTATCCATGGAAATGTCTCAACTACTGTGGATTCATTTTTTCCAGTTGCCTCACGGACAAAACGACCTTGGCCTGTTACCGAGAAATCAGAAAATTAATAAAGCAGTCTTTTTTACGTCGCAAATGTTCCTGAAAATTGTCCATATCATCTTTTAAAACCCTAGGACCGAATGTTTTACAGTTATCGAACTTTGCCATTAAATTTTGTCCATATAAAGTGTTACCAAATTTCATAAAGATTGAACAAACCAAAATGAAAACCGTGATTAATGCACGATATGGCTTTTTAGCTAACCTAAGCAGGTAGCGTTCATTTCTTATCGCCTTGTGTCCGTCATCGATGTGCAACACTTGTGGCCACCAATTGCTTCCATAGACATCTGAAACACACGGCCAATTTCAATCAAACCTTACAGTTCTCTACCAAAGGTATTAAAGAAATTCCATTCTATGCGGAACCTATGTTGCCATGACAACCGGAAGAAAAAAATCTTTAAAGAAATTGTAAGGCTGAGAGCTTAGATACATGTACTAAGCAAAAAAACTTCAAAATAATTTCATCCGAATGGTAGATGTTGATTTGTCAACGGCATCGCTCTGTGGGGCGAGACTTATTTTCTCTGTATGTCTACTATAACAAGAATCAATTCTTTGACACTCAAGGAGATTGTTCAATCTTTGTTGATTCATCAAAGAACATGACCCGTAGGGAGCAGGAATAATTTAACCTATATGTCAGTCTAATTAATTCGATGTTGAAGCCAGCGAGGTAGTTTTTGCGCTTTCTTCTATGGCTCTAGGATTTAACAACTATAAAAATATCAGATCTAAAACACGGGTCAAATCTCTCAGCCAAATGAATTAGGCTACCTATGTGGCTGCATAGTAAACTTAAAAAAATTCTTAGGATACTATTAGTTTATTTTCAAAATAATTTCACAGTATAAGTCTTACATAACCTATAGAATTCTTGAAAACCTGCAGCTGAGATCTGGTGAGCGATGGCCCTCTTGTTACTGAAGTACTGAACACTGCGAAACGGTGTCACCTATGATGTACTTGATTCACATTTATATACCAAGGTTGCAAGAAGAAAATATGGGAAACAGCTTGTACTGCCATTAAGGTGACTGAATGTTGGTCCTGGTGAACCATTAACATTGTTTGTACTTCACTTGTTTTATTTTATGCCTGGAAGCAGTTATTTTTCTTCCGTTAAAGGCAGTGTTTGACATACGATTGATCAGGCCTGTGATTTGATAATCACAGTAGCGTTAATTGTGTTGAGTAGGTATCACGATCGCATTATCTTTTGATTACTTTGAGCAGTGTTTCCTTTGCGTTATAATAATTCACCGATCCAAAAAGTTGGTCATAACCGTAACAGCAGTAATTAACGCAACTGTTGCTTGCAAAAACAAAACAATCAACAAACAGCAACAACAACAGCTGTCCTCATAAGAGACGAATGGATCCAAAAATGGTGTCTCACAGTATGTGTCCTCTACAAGTGCGTAACAATTGTGCCATGTAGTTTTAAAATCCTTGTGATCTTGACCTTTGAGGTAGGGACGTGGGTCTTGCATGCGACACGTCGCCTTGATGTGCTGAACATAAGTGCGGAATTATTTTTGAATCCTTCAATGCATAACGAAGTACCAGTCTATACACGAATGTGTGCATATATAAAGGATTCAGTTGCCTCTAAACTCTAAGTGTGACCTTGATCCTTGAGGTTGGGACGGGGGTCTTGCCCGCGACACAGTGTCTTGCTGTGCTGAATATATGTGCCAAATTATTTTAAAAGCCTTTGATGCAGGACAAAGTTACAGTTCGGACACGAATGTGTGCATATATTAGTATACAGGATTCCGTAACCTTTATACTCTGAGTTTGGTCTTGGCCTTTGGTCTTGTATGCGACACATCGTCTGCACGACAAAGTTACAATCTGGACACGAATGTATGCATATTTATAGGATTCCATTACCACAAACTCTTAGTGTGACCTTGACCTTAGTGGTATAGGGACTTTGGTTTTTCACGCGACACATTGTCTTGATGTGCTAAACATTTGTGCCAAGTTATTTTCAAACCCTTCAAAGCATGACAAAGATACAGCCCGGACACACAAAATGAAATAGCGCTATTTAAGATTTTGGAAGTCAGAACTACCTTTTATTTTACTTTGTGTTTGTTCTGTGCTCATGTCATCGCTACCTTTGGTATACATGTATATTACATCTAATGTGTCAGTCACACTACACCGTATAGCGTTAACGGGCGCCCAACGTATAGAAGAATTGCGGCAGAAAGTTATCCGGTGACGAAAGGCATCCCCCGCTGCTGCTCGGTGCTCTCGCGATCAGTGTACGGGGCATAAAACGGACAAAATGCACAATGGTCGCACGATCAACGCACATATACAAGACGAACAACGTTCAGTTAACGGACACCACCGTACTAGTAAAGGACTTGTACCGCGTAAAACGTAAGCGCGACGCACGCGAAACTGACAAAACGTTCTTCGAACGTTTGACGAATGAAATTCTACCGGTCACCTGACGGACAAAACGGGTATAAAGAGTCCGATATTTTTTTTAGCACAATAGTTTCTGCTCGCTCAGACATCACACGTGCTGAAATGCCAAACGCGAAGTTGTCCGTTAGCTGTACGGTAGCAATGCGCTGGTATGCGTTTTGTGCGTTACTCGTGCGTTCCTTATTCTGTACTTGTCCGGTTCGCATCAGTTTTGTTGGGTGGACCATCGTTTAACGTCCGTAATTTATCACTTCCTATGCGTTCCTTGTCAGTTATCGTCCGTTGAACATACGTTACATCCGTTGCATGTCCGGTAGTAGTCCGGCCGTGAATCAGGTCTACCGGGCAAGAACGGATGCGAACCGGACAAGCACAGAATAAGGAACGCACGAGTAACGAACAAAACGTTTACCAGCGCATCGCTACCTTACATCTAACGGACAACTTTGTCCGGTGGTGTACGTTTCAAATTTTGAACATGCTCAAAACATTCCACCGGATGGAACGAACATCGCCGGACAAGGATCGCAGGCGCCGTATGAGAAACGGAAAAGAAACGCATGCGAACGGATGCGAACGGACACGAACGGATTGAACGTTTTGTTATACGTTGGACGTCCATTAACGCTATACGGTGTAGTGTGACTGACCCAAAAAGCATTTAATAAACATTGTCATGGGTATTAACGGACATGCTCACGGTATGTGTGTGAGTTCAATCTTTATAGCAAGTATCGTCTGTAAAACGATTATACATCTTGGTAGACCTAAAAACAAATACATGTATCACCAAAACACACATCGTTACTGTAAAGTCATCATCTTCAGTGTGTTTATAGTCCCTGACGACCCATGGAAGTCATGAGTCAAATTGCCAAGATTCCCAAGTTGCTGTAAAGGTCTGTCGTTGGTAAAAAAACATTGCTTATAGTAATGGAGTATCAGATGAATGTGTTTAAATAAAAAAAAAGAAATTTGTAAAAGTAAAAACAATTGCACTTTAGCATGACTTTTGACTAGGTGTGGATTGAAGAACAAACAAGAGCTGTCCCTCACAAGTGACGAATGCCCCCGAAAGAGGTGTCTCACAGTCTGTGTCCTCTCCATGTGTTCAATAAATGTGCAATGTAATTTTAAAATCCTTCCATGCATGACAGAGTAACCATGCATACAGTTTTCCATTACTTTAAACACTAAGTGTGACCTTGACCTTTGAGATAGGGACTTGGGTCTTGCACGCGACACATCCGCTTGATGTGCTAGACATTTGTGCCAAGTTATTTTAAAATCCTTCAAAGCATGATAAAGTTATAGTCCGGACACAAATGTATGCATATATACAGGATTCCATTACCTATAAACTCTAAGTGTGACCTTGACCTTTGTAGTAGGGATGTGGGTCTTGCATGCCACGCGTCATCTTGATGTGCTTGACATTTGTGCCAAATTATTTTAAAATCTTTCAATGCATGACAAAGTTACAGTCCGGACACGAATGTGTGCATATATGCATATATAGAGGAATCCATTACCTTTAAACTCTAAGTGTGACCTTGACCTTTGAGGTAGGGACGTAGGTCTTGCACGCGAAACGTCGTCTTGATGTGCTAGACATTTGTGCCAAGTTATTTTTAAATCCTTCAATGCATGACAAAGTTACAGTCCGGACACGAATGTGTGCATATATAAAGGATTCCATAACCTTCATACTCCAAGTGTGACCTTGACCTTTGAGGTAGGGATGTGGGTCTTGCACGCGACACGTCGTCTTGATGTGGTAGACATGTGTGCCAAGTTATTTTAAACTCCTTCAATGCATGACAGAGTTACAGTCCGGACACGAATTGTAAGTGGGAACGCACAGACGGTCGGACGGACAGACGGTGCGATTTTAATATGCCACCCTTCGGGAGCATAAAATGTGACGAAACATTTGTCATTTGTTTGAACCACCGAGAAAGGTTGACACCAAACAAACAAAACGAAAAGGTTAGCTGCACGTGATAAATCCAGAGAAATTCCGTTACTTCTTGTGAACTGCCGTATCATTACCGTCATACAGAAGTTGGATGTTTCTATTATGAACTCCATAAACGGTTCTAAAGAAAAGGAATTGTTTTTATCATAAGTACATAATAATTTCCAAACCAAAGATAGTTAGTTGCACACCTTATTTACGAGAACGCTGCATCTCACAGGTGTAATGATGTTCTGAAAACTTGCTTGTTGTAAATCACACTTCGTACCCATGTTCTAAAGCTAAGAAAAATACTTTCTGTAAAATGTCTTGGCAGCGATGCACATTTGCCTCCTACCAAGAGATACTAAAGTAAGACTTCCTTGTCACAGTTCACTGATGGCACAAATATTGCAAAAGTGTGTTCAGTAAAATAGGAATACTTTGAAGATTTAAAGACAAAATCGTTTTCCATAAAATGCTGTACTTAAGACACCCGATCCGAGACTTTTTGCAGGACTTTCGTTAATCAGAATTACAACGAGAAAACATGTCTTGCATGATCACAATATATGTGATATTCACTGGATCTACTCCGTGTTTCGGATCACAGTTTTTATTTTATGCTAACTAATGAAATACTGTGTTCTCTAAATATCGTGCTTTGCGTTCGTGAAAATATTAAAACTGTTGTAATTTTCCTTTATGCCTAGGTCACACATTCACGGATCACCTCGCCGGTTCCACTACGGATTAAATCTCACGGATGACCCCGGAAATGCCAATTGTTACGGTACGACACGGTTTAATACGGAAATGACACGGTTTAATACGGAACGGCACGTGTCAGGGCGTATGCACTGCGGATGAACAGCGGTTTGCTACGCTATAAGTAAGGGTTAGTACGAATAAGAACGGTCTGATACGGTATAGTACGAACCGCCACGGAGCGACACGGACCTATCACGATAAGCAATCCGTACACTCAGTTCACATTCTTAATGCCACCCTCTCAAACGTCCAGCCACTGAAGCCAGGGTCCAGACAAACCAAAATGTGCCTGATGAAGCGAGTTCTAGTATTGAAAGGGACTTGGGTTCATCTCGTCCCCCTTCTGAACGAGAGGCAGCCGGGAAGAAAGATAAGCCGCGTCAGCAAACCTACATTTAACCACCAATCTTTCGACCGGAATTGCTTCTGCAATGAGGCATATATAAATAGAAATAAGGAACAACACAAAGTCCACAATGTAATATTTAATAATACATAATCGGCAATATCCAACAAAGCTCGACAGTTCTTAAGGACGATCCTTTATACCATTTTTTTCTGGCATGAGACCGACCCGACAGGAGAATTTACGTAATGTTTTAGGTATAACCTCTGCTGTTTTGCGTCGAAGGTGTCCAAGTTACCGCCCCTGGGGATCTGCACGTCGTCCATGTTGACACCATCTCTCCAGGTTCCGGGAATGACTTGGTGGTCGTCGTCATCTTGGTCCATTAGAGGGTTCTGATCACCAGGATATCTGACCCTCATGATGTTGTGAAGGCAAACACAGGCGAGAACTATGACGTGCACTGTATCTGGCTTTTGGTTCGTGACTGCGAGCAAACATCTGAATCTATTTGCAAGAATACCAAAGGCATTCTCTACAACTCTTCTGGCCCTCGAAAAGCTGTAGTTAAAAACCTCTCGTCATTGGCAAGACCCTGCCTGAAGAAAGGCTTCATGAGCCAGGTTTTCATACCAAATGCGTCGTCAGCGATGATATAATAGCCCATTGGTTTGTCATCACCGGGAAGGGGGGTTGCTGTTGGCATGCCGATTAACCCCCTTTCAATGGCCTTCTTCAAGTCACTCTGGTTCCAAATCTGAGCATCAGAACATCCACCTTGCGCGCCAATATTAACCCATCGGAATTCGTAATCGGCGTCGACAAGGGCAATCAGCACCACTGAGTGATATCCTTTATAGTTGTAGTATAGGGATCCTCCGTTCTTAGGACACCGTATGGCTACATGTTTGTCATCTAGAGCACCCAGCGTATGGGGGAAATGTCATTTCACTGTAAACTGTTCAGCTATAGCCTGTCACTGTTCAGGCTCAGTAGGAGTCTGGATAACATCTTCAGCATACGCTGAAACTATGGCCTCGCATACATCTCGAACAATACCACAGATGGTATTGTGCGCAACCCGGAAACCATACATCAATGTCCGGTAGCTGTCCCCCGTAGCCAAGTATCTCAGGTTGATTGCTAGCCTCAATCCAGGATCGATTGACTGTCTGTACCAGGTGGTGTTCTTCGTAATCCTCGGACCAACGACATGTAGCAGTTCTTGAAACATGTGGATCATTAAAAGTTCTTAAATGCAGCTGGATTTTACGCACAAAGTTCAGCCATGAGGGCCTCATACTGGCCAAGGATGGGTATTCGGAGAAGCCAGTCCCAAGTCCACTATCTCCTCTGCCTCCGGTCACCTCTACGTCTGTCCTCAAGTAGCTCGACCACTGCCCAGGCATTTTGTGCCATATCAATATCCAGTTCCAGCCAATTAATTGCAAGCATCAGTTGTTGATTGTTCATGATGGATAATGTTATGTATACCTCTACGGCAAGACACAGACTACGTTGGGCCCTATCAGTAGGGAGTATTTATACAGAAGCCTGGTGTCAGTTTGTTGACAGTTTGGTGCCTGCCAGTCTTGTGACAGTCTTATGACAGTACGTAGGTAACTTATATGCTGTATTAATTCGTAATAAACAGTCGTAGACCATAATATTCCATATTTTGTCGTGATGTCACGTAGTAAACCGTAAAAGACTTTGAGAAACCTGGCTGATCCCTACCTAGCCGTAGTGCAACGTAATGAGATCGTGCCGTCCGTGACCAATTCGAAACAAACCGTATTGTATCCTTAGCAAATACGTGGTGTAACCGTACTAGTATGTAGTTCACCGTAACTAACCGTAGAAATCCTTGACGAATAAGTACGGATTAATACGGTTTTGATAGGGACTAAAACGAATCAGTATGTTCTAATACGGTTTAGTAATACTACGGTTGTTTGATCCGTGGTCAAATTTTGAACATGTTCAAAAATTGTCACGGATATACGAGTACTACAACGTATGACTACGGCTATAATACGTAAAGCTACGGACCAATACAGATTGCCACGAATGATGCCGGATCGTATCCGTAGCTAATCCGGCATAAAATCCGTGAATGTGTGACCTAGGCATAAGATATACATGTATTCCATATCCACTCAAAACAACCAATTATCTTCTTTATACTTCAATCAACTTTATAATGTGCACGAGCCACAAACTATTTAAAGAGCCTTAAATCATACAAAAGTGTGGGCTCCAATGTATCCGTTGGTATTTTAAAATTTTCCAACGTGGTTCTGTTCTGACACATTTAGTCCCTCTAAACTTTGGTTCTATTTTGGAAATCTAAAGAATGAAAAGTTTTTAACGTAGCTCAAATTGCCAATGAATGAGATCTGTTAACATTAAAATGTATATTAGCAAAGTTTGGTCTACATTACAGTAACAATATAAAACACAATTTAGTAAAAGAAACAAAAATATTGACTTCAATTGCACGGCTAATTATTACCAAAGATGGCGTATTGATGTATGTTTGGACATGTTCTTTCTATTAAAATGTTCCTGCTAGTGAAAATGGTTAATCATGAAAATACGAAAAATGAAAGCTGACTAAATTTATGGTAACTAGAGGTAATTTATACGTCGTAATAAGCTTACATGATCTGTGTTCTCTTGAAAAGATTTAAGATTTTTTTTATTTTAAATTGGCCTATAAAATGTTCTACATTGTTTGCCAAACCGTCCTGTGTCACCGTGACATTTGAAAGATGAATAGTAGGTTTTTGAGCACAAGACAGGCAATAATGTCAACGCAAAGTCTAACACACATGCTTTCGTACGTATCGGCTATTGAAGTACTAAATTGTAACATTTTGTATTCCATCTTGTATTTCTACTCTACCACCTATCCCGCCCCCTCACAAGTGACTTAAGTTAACTATTAAGTATCAAAATAAAGTGCGTTGAACCAAGGTCCACCACGCATCTCTCTTCTAGGATGGACAAACATAAAAATACTTGACAAACCGTGACCTATAAAGAAATATTGACCATTTATATTGGAGAATAAAAAAAAAGATTTCCTTATTTAATTTCAAACCTTGATGGCAGTTCAGGTTTCTTGTAGAGTTACATTTTAATTTATATTGTTTTTCCTGTTTTTGTTGACATTCTCTTTAAAGTTGGATACAAACGAGGTAACAATAGACCGATAAACAGCTGTGTATACAAGGCCAATAAGCTTTAAAGGGACATACCCTGTAACTGATGTCGAACTAAATAACGTCTTAAACATAAATAATAGAATCTTTGAAGTAACCTAAAAGTTTAATAATAATAATAATAATAATAATAAATTCTTTATTTAAAGAAGGTAACACATACAGAAATATGAACGAATATTCATATGACTTAGTTTAAACATGGCCTTCTGAAAAAGAAAACATGAAAAGGACATAAACAAAACTTAAATTTCAACTATACACAACTCAGTTATACATAATACAGTATGACAATCACTCAATAAATGTTTTTTTCTTTTTACATTTATTTAAGCTATGCATTCCCAAATCAGCGGTTTAAAATATACTGCAGTACCGTAAACCATCTAATAGTCTATGAAGAGTTGTACAATTGATGGGTGGATGCAATGTATTACAGAAAGCCTCTATTTTGATTTATTGTGGTTAAATGATGCATTTTTCGTCATAGGTTCTTCTTTGAAATTGTATTTTTCTATCATTTTTACGTTCATTGATTCACATAATCTATGTTTTGAGAATATAATATGCTAGATATAGGGAGTGCCCCTTTAAAACATTAAATTAGATTTCCTCGAAACAGAATTTTTGCACATATAATCGATGCTTCAAATGGAGGGATTGCATGGTGCGCATATGTTGTAAATAAAACAAAAGTATGTAATAGCATTTCATATTTTATGACGGCAAACAGCTGGTAATTACACTGATTGACGTCTACAAGTAGAACAGGTGTCAGAAGTTCATAAATACAATAGTAGAACACTGGTTTCATACAAAACGCAAATATAGCAAGGAATACAACAACAGAAAACACAATACCTTTGAAGTTGTGACGTCACAGATCTGCGTTTATTCATGTGGCAGGCAAGTTCAATTTCAGTGACCTGTATATAGCGTCATAGTGTTCGTGTTTAGGCTGAAGGTACCTCACGTATATGTAATAACCACTCGTGGTCGGGATTGTGCTTTTTTCGGCTTTGTTTTTTTCTTTTTACATTTATTTAAGAACATAAGCTAACAAAATATGATCTTATTTTCCCGGATCTTAACTTTCATAATTTAACGCTGTAGTACCCGGTAGACTCGGTACTTCAGCGGTAAAATATGTAAGTTAAGATCCAGGGAAAATAAGATCATATTTTGTTAGATTGATTTTTAAATAAATGTAAAAAGACAAAACAAAACCGGTAAAAGCATAAGCCCGACCTCGAGCTCCTATGATAATAACATTGAAAAATACTGCTGATGCACCTGCACTACTTGTATATTCTACCTTTCCAAAATGATGTTAAGTACTAAATTCAAAATTCAACATTTATAAAAGAAGTTACTTACGCTAGAAAGAGGGAGAATACGTGTTGTTGGTATTTTAGTGTCACACAAAGACCAAGCAAGTCAATGTGCCACTGATTGTCTAGTTCAGGGGGGTGAACGTAGCCCCGTTTCTTCAGAGGGTTAAGCGACGAACCGGTATCTGCGGAGGAAAAATGGCGGATTGTGTAGTTTGAAAATGAAAGTAGGAACATATTTTGACATGTAAGTATACTTTTAGCATACTTTGAAATCTGTGAGTACTTTCATCAGGTGAAGAAATATATAATCTTCAATCGGCTTTTCGTTTTAGCTTCGTAGGTGCCATACTTAGTCTGTTTGCTTGAACATTGACTGCAACGATCGATGTTTACAAATGCAAAACGATCGGCTCCCGATATTTTTACGTCATTTCCAAGGCAAAAACAAGGCCTCTGTACTTTGTTTTACAAGTTAACATTGCAGCTATACCCACTGTAAATTGTTGTGCCGGTGACAGTGATTATATGGACTATATGGCCGAAAGAATTAGTATTATGCACTTTTTTGTCTCTGCAGAGAGTACTACGCAAGTTTTGGTGTCTGCCGTCGTTAATTCATAATCGCTATACGTACCCGTTTGACAACTATTTACGCATAATGGCCATCATACTCACGCGTTTGCAAGAACATGGCTATAAGCAGATTATAAGAACATTTTGAATTGACCATACGTCCGTTTTCTCATGTACAATGTCAACAATAAAATGTTTTCAACCACTTCATAAAAAGACGATCGTTTTGCATTTCTAAACATCGATCGTTGCAGACAATGTTCAACTAAACAGGCTAAGTATGTCAATACTCAATCCCATGTCCCTAGGTAATAATATCTCAGTGACCATGGTTATTAAATGACAACAAGAATTGAGAAAGTCCCTTCGTCGATAATAATTAACATATGTCCTATTTACATTTCAGTATGGTCAAATTTGATTCATGGAAAGAAGTCAATGAAGTGTATGGACACCAGTATAGGAACATTTTAGATGTTATGGATCTCATCATGACTATGAGTCCTAGTAGTGCTAAAGCTGAAAGGGGGTTTCCATGCTGAAACTTGTAAAAACCAAAATCAGAACTAATTTAAGCCAGGGTAGTTTGAATGACCTCTTAATTACAAAGTTACATGCCTCAACTTTGACCCCAGTGATGCTATTTATTTGTGACACAGTGATGGAAATAGAACAAGAAGAATGAACTTCAAGGACAAGTCAGTGAGAAACCCAGCTGAGTTCTTGGTAGTACAACAAGAGGCTGAGCCAGTACAGATAGGTCCGACAGTTGAGCTCACAGTCAATCAACCAGAAAGTTTCCTGTCTCCACCCAGCTCTCTTATGGATGTAAATGTTGCTGAACCCGACAGAAATGGTATATCTCAGCCTTGTAAAAGTGTTGAAGTAGAATGTCAAACTGACCATATCAACTCTCAAGAAGCAGGCACACAAACATTTGCAAATGTTTACTACTCTTACTCAACAAGATCAATGTCATCTGAAGGATGCCATGAGAAATACTATTCATCTGATGATGAAACTGACAGTTCTGGGTCTGACCTTGATTCTAATTTAGAAAGAGGGTATTAACGGATTCATTGGATTGTAACAGAGACTGTTGAAATTGTTCAAAGTCCTTGTAGTGTGACAGTATCCGTGTACTTTGCACTTAAAGGAGAAAACAAATGTTAATTAATTAAGTACATGTATGCTTGTTGTATAACATAATAAACATTTTCCGATATGAATTTGCGTAATTGTATTATTGAAATAGTTGGACCAACACTTTTTTCTCTGGGCCACCGTGATTCAATAGTTAATGGTCCAGTTGGCCACCAGGCCGAAATGTTAGTCTTTATCCCTGCTTCGACAATCAATCAACGCTATTATACACCTTAAAAGAGATATATATCAAAGTATAATGGCCTGCCGATCGCCAAGTCACAATACCAGTATCTAGCGAAGGCATTTTAAAGCCAAATACAACATCACAATTTTGCATTGTAGAGCAACAACAAGGGTCTGGAGTAACTAGGTGTCCAAAACGCACGTAAATGACTTGGTGGGTGAGGTAAACATTTATGAATTTTCAATGTCAGATGTTTATTGGAACAAGTTAAGATATACAGGATAATTGTTGGTTTCGGTGTATTATCAAGTAATGATTAACATAGATACCGACACTTTTTTTCCGTTTAACTAATGTCTGTAAGAATACTTTTGTTAACGAAGGCAGATACCAAAACTTGCGTAGTACTCTCTGCAGAGACAAAAAAGTACATAATACTAATTCTTTCGGCCATATAGTCCATGTAGTCACCGTCACCGGCACAACAATTTACAGTGGGTATAGCTGCAATGTTAACTTGTAAAACAAGGTACAGAGCCCATGTTTTTGCCTTGGAAATGAACGCAAGAATATCGGGAGTCGATCGTTTTGCATTTGTAAACATTGATCGTTGCAGACAATGTTCAAGCAAACAGACTAAGTATGGCACCTACGAAGCTAAAACGAAAAGCCGATTGAAGATTATATATTTCTTCACCTGATGAAAGTACTCACAGATTTCAAAGTATGCTAAAAGTATACTTACATGTCAAAATATGGCCCTACTTTCATTTTCAAACAACACAATCCGCCATTTTTCCTCCGCAGATACCGGTTCGTCGCTTAACCCTCTGAAGAAACGGGGCTACGTTCACCCCCCTGTAGTTACGTAGAGATTTCCTGCTAGATATGCTAATGTTTTATGTGCATATAAGATGGAGTGAGTGTTCTTGAAATTTCAAACATAATCTTAAAGCTGCTCGCTCTCAGTTACCGTTGATTTTTTTTTCAAAAATGACATACTAATACTTAAATATAAAATTAAAGGCTAGAATCAACAAAAGAAGTAAAAATCTAGGTAAGAATTTGCAAAAATCATTGAAAATACTAGTTTTTACGACACCGCTGCACTATATGTTTATATTGGAATGTCAAACACGTTTGCAACACTTTACTATTTGGTAGCGTATTACTTCAAATCAACAGGTATACATGACAAGAATTTATACTGAAACCTTTTTATATGACTAGAGCAGGGTAGGGTTTTTCCGAACACTTAAGCATGATTTGACATAGAAATGTGAATAAGAGGGTATTTCTGGACAAAAAGCTATAATTAGCATGACCATCATCTGCACTATGGAATTTGTTTAACATTTATACTATACCCTTGATATAACAATAATCAATTGCAATTAAAACGAGTTACCGATTGCGTCTATTTCCGAACATGAAGTGTCAGCTGAACAAACGAAAGGTCTATTTCCTAACATACATACATTTTTAATAACAACGTGATTATTGATCATAACACGCATTGCAATTCAAACGAACTTATTGAAAATTTATTGTATTTCAAAAACGAAATATAATACAAACACAGATTAAAATTGAAGGACATACACTCACATCTTGTTATAACTATAGCTAAGTGTCCGTTTCAATTAAAGTGTTAAAGACATTAATTCAAATGGGAATAGAGCAGCTTCCTCCTCGGACATTTCATCGAATGGCACATCAGTGCAGCAACGATGAAATAATCTTGGGCATGTGTTATATGCAATCCACTTAAGTGGCTCATTATCGTCATACGGTATTCCACACTAAGTCTTGTAACACCGTTTGGTATCGAAGCTGATTTCAAAGTCTGAATTATCATTTGGATGATATTCAATTGATGAATATGAGCTACTGGATTCTGTGCGCCTACGCTTTGTCATGGATAATAACTATTTTAGTTCCTTCTGTTTTATCTTCCGTTGCTTTTCCGCCTCTCGTTTCTTCTTTCTTTCTTCTCGTTCGCTTTTGTTCATCTTTTTGTTTCTTTTTCAACTCCCTGTCTTCTTTTCGTTTTTGTTTTTCTCTTTCAAGCTTATTCTTCTGTTCTTTTCTTTCAGCTAATATTTTTCTAAAAGCTTCACCAGTTATAGCTTTTGGAAATAGTTTTCGTTTATTGTTTGAACTACATGATGATGGCGCGGATGGCAACGTGAGATGTTTACTGAATTGTAATGGAGCAGTAACTGGAATCATGGTAGGTGGTAGCTTGGACGGATCTGGTGCTATGCTAAAATGCGGAATAACTGAAGTGGACTGTATAAAAGAAGGAGTCTCTCCAGCTGCTGATGCTAAAATCGCCATTCCACATTCATTGTAAGGTATCGGGAAATTTGGTGCAGATAAGGTCACCTAGGTTGCCGTTTGAGGTTTCTCATCAGAGGCAAACTGCTGACTGGGCACAACATCACGATGGATTGATACATCCGTGGACTCTGACTGTGGCACGGTTAAAGATACTTCAGTTGCTTGGACCTCAGTACTAGCAGGTATCTCGGTAATGTTTTGCGGTATGTCAGAACTTTCATTTGGTGATGCACAGTGCACATTGTAGCTTTTACAAAAGATCTTTGATGGCTCAATTTTGGCTGTTTTGAGAACGACGGTTTCATCTAAATGAAATTGACCAGCATATTTAATTGCCTTTATA
>JAFMSR010000005.1:41544406-41566543 GCA_022818135.1 Saxidomus purpurata
AGTGCATTCAAAGTATAGTGTAAAAATTCATTCACTGCTACCATGCACTGCTGGCAGTACAAGATTAATGCACTGCCACAATGCACTGCTGGCAGTGAATTCCAGCAGTGCATTCAAAATATAGTGTAAAATTTCATTCACTGCTACTATGCACTGCTGGCAGTACAAGGTCAATGCACTGCCACAATGCACTGCTGGCAGTGAATTCCAGCAGTGCATTCAAAATATAGTGTAAAATTTAATTCACTGCTACCATGCACTGCTGGCAGTACAAGATTAATGCACTGCCACAATGCACTGCTGGCAGTGAATTCCAGCAGTGCATTCAAAATATAGTGTAAAAATTCATTCACTGCTACCATGCACTGCTGGCAGTACAAGATTAATGCACTGCCACAATGCACTGCTGGCAGTGAATTCCAGCAGTGCATTCAAAATATAGAGTAAAATTTCATTCACTGCTACCATGCACTGCTGACAGTACAAGATTAATGCACTGCCACAATGCACTGCTGGCAGTGATTTCCAGCAGTGCATTCAAGATATAGAGTAAAATTTCATTCACTGCTACTATGCACTGCTGGCAGTAAAAGATTAATGCACTGCCACAATGCACTGCTGGCAGTGAATTCCAGCAGTGCATTCAAAATATAGTGTAAAATTTCATTCACTGCTACTATGCACTGCTGGCAGTACAAGATTAATGCACTGCCACAATGCACTGCTGGCAGTGAATTCCAGCAGTGCATTCAAAATATAGTGTAAAATTTAATTCACTGCTACTATGCACTGCTAGCAGTATAAGAATAATGCACTTCCACAATGCACTGCTGGCAGTACAAGATTAATGCAATGCCATAATGCACTGCTGGCTGAGCAAAGTTAATGCACTGCCAGTATACACTGCCGGTAGTTAAACCCAGCAGGGCATTAGAAATATAGTGTAAATTTGGATTTTCCGCCAGAAGGCACTTACGGTAGTAAAGACGAGCAAGACATTGCGAAAAACTGTGCCTATGTATGGTCTTCCGTTTAGAACATAGCTTGTTTGAACTTTTTCTGTGACCTCAATGAAGTAAGCCACGATGTTGAGAACACAAAACATCGATGCTGGAAACATGAAAGTACGTTTAGAAAGTTGCATACTAGTATACGGTGCTAAAAAGTATAAATTACAATGTTAAAATCCAGATGGTGAAATGACAATACTATGTTACTAGTAGGCTTCGTGATTTCACCATCGTACATTAATGTCAAATAAAATTTCGACACAAGCTGTGTTCCAAACGGAACACCACAAATATTAGTAATCTTATTTATTCCGTTATAATGACAAAACACACTATGTCGTCAAACTTATTAATTTTCATGATCTTTGTTTTCAAATTCATTTTATATTTCCATTCAAATGCATGATTATAAGTTTTACTGGCTGCGGCGTTTTGCAGGATTTATTACATGCTATATCTGCTCTACTACATGTACACTGCCAACTGCAATGATGGAAATTCATCACATGAAATGTATCATAAAGGAAAATCATGTAAGAGGGTTCGATTCCCTCCCCAGATTAATACAAGTGGACAGTTTGATTGGTGGTCCCGCATGGTTTTTCTTTAAACATATTACAACGATGTAATTAAAATTTCAATTAATAAATCTGTTTAATATTTAATAATATGCATTGACCATCATTGTAAACTGTTTCGGTACTATTGAAATGATTTCCCTCGGAAATTGAAAATCTATTAATTTTATGTACGTTTAGCCATTTCCGTGTAACATAAATATTAAGCAAAATGTGATACATTATTATAAAAAAAAATTTTAAAAGACATGGAAAACGTCATTTTGATCTATTTCCGAATTGTTCAAAAAGAAGGATACAACTTCTCTTCCCGGTTGATCTATAATAAATCCGGCCAATTATCTTCAAAGCCTAGGACACATTGAAAATAGTGGATAATCGCAGAGGTGAAACTTACTATCAGTACTGTAACAGTTAAAATTTATTATCAGAATAAGAACAGCTAACATAGTAGATGGGGGGTGATTAAGACAGCAAACAGAGGGGTGCATAGAATGACCGAAAAAGACCAAAAAAGACCGAATAACACCGAAAAAGAACCGAAAAACAATTTATGTTTACCGAAAACAACTTTTTTTCGAAAGATAATGTACGATTCATAACTTAAGTATCAAATAACTGAAGGAATTTGTATGTAGTGAATAATTTTTTGTCTGTTTTGATAAGTTCCCGTGCCGCATCCATTAAAAAATCTGGAGTGCTAATTCAGAAAGTTTTCGGTCTGCAATATTTTTTTCGATCTTTTTACTTGACTTGTAATACAATTTGTACAAATTTCTACATTTAAACTGTAAGTTATGTATACACTTTCAAAAAAAAAGTTGTTTTCGGTCTTCATAAACTGTTTTTCGGTCTTTTTCGGTTTTTCGGTCTTTTTCGGTCATTCTATGCACCGCAAACGGAGTGGTATTATGGTAGCAATTAAAAGGCTTATTTTAGTACAAATGACCATTAAGTAATATTAAGCATATGAATATGAAAACCATCCCTTCTCTGAAATTTTGGTTCATATTCGTTCACTTGGGTGGGAAACCTAAGCGTTACAGTATTCCACAAGACTCTGATACACATGTTCAATTAGACATAAGTGTACATGATGTCATATAAATTCACGTCAAATACAAAAAAATGCATGGCTTTCATAATAATAATAATAATAATAATAATAATAATAATAATCTTTATTTAAAGAAGGTAACTCAATAAGTCAGAGGACTTATCTTCCTCGAGGCCTTCCTATAAACATTGCATTAATAATACAAAACAGTTTTAACATAAACAAATTATGATCAATAAAACACAGACATGCAGTTATTTATGGAAACCGTGGAGGGCCACTTTTGAGTTTCGACTTACGGGTGTTTTTTTACTTTTGACTTATGACTTCTGACTTATGACTTTTGGCTTAGGCTAAGCGTAATAAAAGCATAACGATCTGCTGTGACAATATAAACTGGGATTCGAACCTGTATTAAGGTTTTAAAATGATGTTTGTGCGTAGCACTGCAAACTTGTTTGCTGTAAATAAATGATGTAAGTTACTTTTGTCTTTGTCATTTATTTTAGTATCAATGAGCCGTCAGGAGGCGACCTTGGGAGCCTCCGCAGTGAGCGGCGACGCAACTCTCGGAGGCCTGGTGGGTGTCCTCTTTCTTTATGCGGGGGTCTGGGGGGCTTGCCCCCCAGGCGTAAAGACAACTATCAAGGAACTGTAAAAAAAAAAAAAAAATGTTTTGTTGCTATGGTTTTCACAATATCACAAGGTATACCGAAGCAAATTAAAGTGCTGTAATATGTATAAGTATATTGTTATTTTGATGGGTCCTCGGTAGCAGGTTCCTAGTATTACCTGAACCTGCCGCTGGAGGTCCTCGGTGAGGACCGTGTATAGGGTTAGGGTTAGGGTTAGGGTTTATTTTTTCATAAGTCATAAGTAATAAGTCAAAAGTCATTAGTAATAAATAATAAGTAAAAAGTAATAAGTCATAACTCATAAGTAATAAGTCAAAAGTCATAATTAAAAAGTCAAAACAAAAAGCGTGTTAAAACATGTTTTGTTTTGTTACTATTTATAGAAATAATGTAATTTTTATATATATATAATTGGTTTTATTAAAATATTTTAAATAAAAATTATATTTGATTGAGTGTGGTCGTGTTTATATTGTTCTAATAAAAATGCCAAAGAGGCAATACAGCAGTGCTTTTGGGAATTATCGCAGCGAAGCGAAAAGGCGACGGTATATACCTCGTAGGAGGTATTACAAGAGGAAGAATTATTATTACAAGAAGAGAAACTATTATCGAAAACGTAATAAGGGTTATCAAAAGTCAAAAGTCGAAAGTCATAACTTAAAAGTCAAAAACACCCGTAAGTCGAAACTCAAAAGTGGCCCTCCACGGCTTCCATAGTTATGAGCAATAACACATGAGTTACAGTAATGAGAAATAACACTTGAATTACAGTAATTAGCAAAAGCACATGAGTTACAGTATTGAAAGATCAAAGATCAGTTACCGAGTAATAAGATACTGTCTGTACTTGATACGAAAGGAGGCGAGCGTAGATGCGTTTCTAATATCAGAAGGAATGTTATTCCATACTACCATACCAGCATGTTGGAAAGTTAGTTTAGTATATTTCGATTTAAATATTGGGTGCCGAATATCTTTTTTATGTTATCGTAAGATAATAAATTACGCATGTATAGTGGTGTAAAATTGTTAATCGTTTTGTACACTACAATACAGATGATTTCATGGGATTTAGTGCTAAATTATTTAAATCACACCAGTCTGCAACATTTTTTAAATCAAACTGTAAATCTGCTTCAATATATTTTACTGACAAGTCAAACGTGCATAATGAGGTATCGTCAGCATACATATCAGCATACTATTTAGGTGTGTTTCATTTGCAATGGCAAATCATTGATGTATATGAGAAAAATAAAGGACCTAATATGGACCCTTGAGGAGCCCATGTTACAATTGTCTCATATCCTGATGCAAGTTTTTCTACCTTTACCATTTGCTTTCTATTCGTTAAATATGAGTTAAATAAATTAAGACAATTTTCCGAGAAATGGTACAACTTCAGTTCCTTTCCATTAAAATTGAAGGGTCAACCAGGTCGAAAGCCTTGCGTAGGTCTAACAGCAAAGTGCCTACAAAATTTTCCTTTTCTATTTTTGATATATAGTTGGTAAGACTGAAATAGGACGATAATTGTTCGGATCATCTGATGGTCCGTTCTTGTATAGTGGGATTACTTTGGCCAGTTTTAGGTCATCGGGAAATATACCAGTTGATATTGTTGCGAGCTGGTAGTGTCAATTGTAAATATCGGTAGCGTTAATCAATATAAGATTCACCCGACCCCACAACACTATACTTCAAATACTTTGTATTGTGTGGAGGAGACAGGATATCTCAATCTGCAGAGACTAAATCTGCAGATGTAGCACTCCAACCTAGGTAAACTGGGTCTGCACCGTACAAAACCTGGCCCTTTAAGTCTGTATTGTAGACTATGACTGCAGTGTCTCTATAGATAAGTCTATACTGCTGAGTGGTGTAGATACCGTGGTCTAACGTAGACTGTAGATGTAGAACTAACTAATTAACAATGTAGACCATGACATGACGCAAGTTGTCTTGCAGTGTAGACTGTTAATGTGATGCAGACTCTAAGACTGAGGGTAGACTATGATTGCAGTGTAGATCTATCGTTTCAATAGTACTGGTCTCATCAGCTGCTCAGTTAGGATTTTAATTAAATAAAGGACTGGTCTCCAGAGGGCGTATAACGTTAAACACTAAGTTTAGCAAAGGGAAGAGGAAGGCAAAACTAAATAAGAATATTATTTGTTTATTCCCCAGTAGGGATTATAAATATTAACAAGTATGACTAGAATTTAAATATTGCCAACAATAAATAAATACAATGTTTTACACAAGACCAAAATGACGATCCGCATAAAAATACGCGTACAAGAAACTGGTACGGTTACAAAACCACGATAAACTTCGAGGATTCTGTCAACGATACAGGACCAAAGCTATTAATAAAGTAATTCACAACTGCTTTAATAATGCTGCATAGCTCTTACTTGAAAATTCTAATAAGTATCTATTTGTTTAAATAAATATCAAAAATGATGTTTAGAAAGATTTCAGTAACTCAAAAATAGACTGACTGTGTTTGATAAATCCGACTTTGAAGAAAAATAACGGGGATTTGCCCTTTAAGTATTTGAAAGTTTGGAGACCCCGAATAACGGGAGAGCAAGTATTTATACCACTGGTAAAATGCACAAAAATACTTAGTGTACCCTACGAGTTAATGCGGGTACGCAAATACGTTCAGTGTGCACCAAAACAAAAGCGTACATGACATGAATGCCATTGGCTAAAAATGCGCACAAATAAACATTGTGCACTGGCAACCAGAATTCAAGGTCGGAAGCTGTAATTACTTACTAAACTCAATAAAGTTAGAATGATTAAAGTAAATAGCTGGTATTCAAAGTTATCTAAATAATTCTTACAGAAAAACTCCTTTTTATGCCTCTGTTTACATTCATTTTGGCAAAGAAACAGGAAACAGGTGCCTTCTATTGTTGCTAAGGAGAAATCTACCTCAACACCGCTCTTCAAAAATGGCGGACGTAAACAAGGAAGTGTTGCATAAAATACATTCCAACTGTAATTTCAACAAAAATACGAATGACATGCAGTCATATACATTCTGATGTGAAGTATTTACCTGAGCTACTATGAAAACAAATAAAGTTTCATGTATTGCCTCTTTCATTATGCAAAAATCGGTGTGCAAACAGGCAAAATATTCATGTCAATATACATGTACAATTACATGCTAAATACAATAAGGGTAAATAAAAGGCACAGTGCCATTCCAACATGAGATTCAGTTTACTGACCAACCATACCAACGTTGCTAAGAGACTCATGTCTAACTCAAAATATGGGGCACTACAATATAGTAGTATTAATTATAGATGCAAGTGGAATAGCTATAACATCAATACAAATTTTCAAAATTCTAGGCCCTATTCCATCAAGTCCAGTTGATATCTTTGTGCTAATATGTTCAACAATTTTCTTCACTTCGTATGGCGTAATTCTGTTTATTGTAAAGTAAGGTTTATCTCCAAGTATTTTATCAGTGTGAAGTTTCAATTTATTTAAGTACTCAAATCGTTCAGATATACTAGCTGTCTTTATATTGCACAATTCAGCAACGTGAATAAAATGACTGTTCAATTTATTTAAAATGTGAAGTTTGTCATCGAATATTTGGTCATCGAATTTCATCTGATCAGGAATTTTTGTTCTTTTATTTTTGGTATTATCCGTAGATAATTATTTTATATTACGCCACAGGCATGACGTATCTTTGTTATCTAGAACAGCTTTATTGAAAAAATCTATTTTAGATTGTTTTATCATATTGTTCGTTTTGTTTCTCCAACTTTTATATTCATCGAATGAGTTAGACTTTAATAATGTATCTCTCATTTTTCTAGCATCATTTAATATATCTTTTGTAATCCATTCTGGCTGCAAAACATGTTTTATTCGTTTTTCCTTCCTGAAGGGGTGTATGGATATCAAGTAGTTTTATGAAAATACTATAAAAAACAATGAGTGCGTCGTTGGGATTATCATCGGTTTCAACGAGTTCGATATCAGATTGAAGTAGATCATATTTGATTAGATTTTCATCAAAACTTTTAAAGCATGTTTAAATGAAACATGTTCACCCTGTTATTTTCGAGTGTAAGTTGAAGATGTAATTCTTGACATTGAAATAGGCTTATGGTCACTGATAACAATATCTAAAACCCCCGTAAATTGTATTGAATCAGATTGTGTCGTATAGATATGATCAATTAAAGAGGAAGTCGTCCTAGTTACTCATGTAGGTTTTGTTATTAACTGATTTAGACCGTATGCGAGAGTTCCTGACCATTTTGTGTTATTACAATTGTTTGTATCATCAAAATTTATGTTAAAGTCTCCAAGAATATGTATTTCCGATGTAACAACACAATTTACAAACTGATCACGTGACTTAAATCTACAAAGCTTTTAGACATGTTGAAAGAATTCATAATCATATTTGCAGACATAGCCGCGTGAAGATATTCACATTCGATCTTGATTATGGAATCGTCATTCGTCGAAATGTTGTGGGGTCTACATAAAACAAGAAGAAAGAGCTCCGTGAAAATGAAAATGCAGTTATTAATTTCATTGGCCAAGAAGTGTTTAAGCCTTCCTTTTGTGAATTACTAATTGTTTGACCAATAGCTGCAATGTACCCCGCAATAAGTACAGCCTAAAGTCTATAAAAACTGAGCAGAAACCGCATTGTCGCATTAAAGTCTGTCAATCGTACGTTGGGACCTCAACTTTGAACTACACTAAACAAATTCGAACGTTTCTTGAAAACTAAATACCTGTTTTGTGATCTATAAAAAAAGTCACCCTTGATAATTTCAAGCGTTTGTGCAGAAGTTGGCTCGTTTTCTCATACCGCTGCTTTTAAAACGCTACTGATTACATGGACGCCATTGACATTGACTCTCTTATTTTGGAGATTTTTCGGGAAACGCCGCGCCTTTTCCTTGAATTTATTAGTTACTTTCGTAACATTAATTGAAACATTAAATCAAGCAAAATGAACGATTTACCGTGGAATTTGGAAATGAAAAAAAAACCTCTTAATCATCTAACCTTCTAACAAATGAAATTTATATCTAAACTTAAGTTACACAGATTTTCAGTAATATTACAATTCTAGTAGACTAGAAATCCTACTCCCGAGTCCTTACGTTCATGTTCAACACGGCCCTCGCATATTTATTTCAGTTGTCATTGTTTACACAGAGTCTGATATAAGATCTTAATCCATCCATTTCTCAACAAAAGCCTTTTCCTAATTTCTCAACATAATGTCACTCGTGTGGCAGTGTGTATTTAACCTTTCTGTGCTCGTGACATATTTATCTGATGACGTAACGGTTTTACGTCACTAAAGTCTGTTCCACCTAATTTTGGACCACTAGTTTTTTGTCGCCATTGCATGTATTTTTGCTCTTCATAGCATATTTATATCTGGAAACTTGATATCTCCAGGCATCTTTTTTATTTTTCAATTATTTCTTACTAAAGCGTAAAAATCCGCATTTTTTAGATTTTCTCCATAGGGCGTAATGCGGCGTCCATAGCTGACGTTACCAGGGACGTACTCAAAATAACCAACGTCGAAAGAGACAAGTTTTTGAGGTGCATATCTGTTATTTAATAAATGTATATATGCCGACCTGAACAAATCCGTATCGACTGTTTATCGATTTACTTTAAATTCGGCATCGTATGATCAGGCTGAGACAGCCGGTACATTTTCGTCATTATGTAAGAAGGGCCCTAAACTTTTAATTGTCGACATAAAACATGTGAATCAGACAGGCAATTTTCGGGTCATAGAAAAACATAAAATAAAGTATCTATTGTCGAAAAACGGCAAATATCAAATTCTTAGTTACCCACTGATATAGAAAATATATGACCCGCACTCAGGTGCGGACGAAGATTTCAGCTGTTTAAAGAAGGGTGGCTTTCTTTGGGAGTCCACAATAACATTATGAGATCATTTATTTTCAAAAATGAAAATTATTTATAAAACTATTCTTTTGTGAGTAGATCTTGGAAAAAATAGGATGAATCCCTCAATCGAGCGTTCTACAATAGACACTGCAAGGCTGTCACTCCCGTAACAGGTAATGTTTCAAGTACATCTTAACAGACAGTACTTGCATGACCACGGACATACAGACGCACGTAGACATGTCAAATATAAAACTAATATAAAGCACATATAAAACTGACATTTATATCAGGCACATAGATCTATCATTTTTCGCTTAATTCTAAAGTAAAATATCCCACTTTGTTACGTAATTTGCGACCCAATCTGTCGTCGGATAAGAAATGAAACCTACTAAGTCAAATCTAAAGCACATATTAAAACGAATTAGAAATCGATACACAACTCAAAACGTTTCCTACAGCCTGTTGAAGATGAAGACACCCGATGTAGTCCACTTACAGTACATTTACAGTCCATGTAGTGCGTCCAGATACACAAAGCATTTCCAAATGATTTTTTTCTCTGAGAGAACGCTACTGGCTACAATATCTTGTTAGCAGGCATATTTTCTGTAAAAATGGAAAAGATTGCCCCTATCCAGATTTCCCAACCCTGACAAAATACATATTATGTGCAAGCGACGATAGGACGAACCGAAGGGACGATAAAACGATAACACGATGCGAAGGGACGTTAGCACGATGCGAAGACGATATTCATATCGCATTTTCGCATTGTCCAATCACTCGTTCGCATCATCCCATCGTGTCTTCCCCCTTCGCATCGTGACCATTACGGAACAAGTAAGAGTTCTACATGTATAATATGACAGAGGATTTTGTCCAAACAGCAGTTAAAAGAGGTATGTACCTACAAATGAGGAAGGCACATGCATATCAAACAGGTGATCTCTTAAAAGCGTATAAATTCTACGCGCTCCGAAAAAGGTGTGGGTTCCGCACTTGTTATGCCAGGCTATAAAAATATGGTATACTGAATAATTATCATGAAGTAGAACGTCTTTTAGATTCTTTTGTGTTTTATTTACTTTAATTTTATTCTGCTACCAGTATACATAAGGAGATGTGCGCGAAGTGCACGCTCCCACGTCGGATCCACCCGTGTCGCCTAGATTTGTCATTCATAATACGTCATCTAATAAATATGTCACGAGCAAGTTTCGGAGAATTGAAATCTATGTTGTCGTTTTAAGATCATTAGATCTAGGTCATTACTATTTGAAGGAAAATGAAGGATTTAGAATTGATTATGGAGTGTTCAGGTTTATACTGTGACATGCATATTGGGCCACTGTTTAAATGAATGCGTGTTCACTTTCATGTTATGCTACTTCACCTGAAATTCAACAACTGCTTAAAATGTTTCCAAAATGTTTCGTGCTGTCTGTCATGGACTGGACTACAGCAGAGTAAATCTGAAATGTGTGACGGACTGTCAGTACGACATTGGGCTAGGAATCATTTGAAAGCAGGAGTTATTAGTAGTCTAAATCCTTTTTATTCTAGATCTAGTAATTAGATTTTAAACATTTTTTGTACATTTTAGCGTTACTTTTATTATTAAATACCTCATTATTAATAACCATACCTCTGATTGTAATATTGAAATGTCCCCCGGGCTTTTTATGAGAAAAAACGTGAACTTTGGGGTAACTTCTCTGTAACGGAAGAGTAAACGTCAATGGCGTCCAATGTAAACAATGGCGAGTCTCCATAGAAAAAATAAAATCGGCATCTTTACAAAACGGCGTGATTGTTTCAAAAACGCTTAAAATTCCCGAGGATGACTTTTTTGTAGATCACAAAATAGGTAAAATCTATACGAAAACCGTTAAAGTTTTTTCAGTTCATGTCAAAGTTGGGTGTCCAAAGTGGAATGGAATAGACTTTAATCATTAGAGTATTGAGCAAGGAGGCAATTAAGGGGTGCGCTCAGCATTCACATTATTTTGTAGAAATAGCTATAATCATAAATATCTGCTGTATAGATCTAGAGTGTATGTGTCTGTTCTATGTGACAAAAATAAAGAAGGAAAAAGGTGGTGCGTTAGAAGTTTCGTTTAGTATATATATAGAATCTACGTTTCCTTTTTAGAATATCGGGTACTTTAGTCTGATTGAAATCTAACTTAAAAGGTGATTACTACCCTGTCATGTTTTGTACACATGAATAGAGATATACATTGTATGAATATCTAAAAGATTGTTTCCACTGAACAGGTTCCATTTCCATCCAGTGGTTGCTGAGAAATAGCCTGACAAAAAGCTTTATGTTCACTATATTTGGGCTAAATCTCAATGAAAACTTATCTGAGCGAAATATGCCGAGGATATGCACAAATAAACTTGGTATCAATCACACCTGTACAGGTTCATTGATGATATCGAGCCAGTAGTTGCTGAGAAATAGCGCAGACAAAATATGCACAGACACATGGAAAAACAGACTACAGGGTTATAGTTATATGGATCTGTATCACATATAAAGATGTAGTTATTTGTGAGTGTTTTACACAGTATTTCATGTAAATATACAAGATCTTTCGCTTTTAAAAGCGTGAATGCGACCTTCAAGTCAGCAGGACCCCACATTTTGTCCGATTAACGTCGTCTCGATGCGTTGCACATGTTGCCAAGTTATTTCAAGTCCTGTGACTATTGACTGTACGATAATGTATTTGAAATGAGGATGGACGGACGGACGTACGGTGGTTCTAGTATATCCTTACGCGTTGAAGCATTATTTATTTTTTCTATATACATTGTGTATATCTACTTCTTACAAAAAATAACCTACATTATACGACAGGACTGTCAAAAGATGTAACATAAGGAACAAGTCAATTTACTGATAAAGAATTTCGCAGGTTTCAAATCGGATCACCGTAAACATTTGCACGAACAACACACTGTTTCAAGGCGCCTTTAGTTTATAGTGGAGTATAACCTTAATTTGACCAAATTCTGTAATTGAAAACCTGGTGCGAGATTTTTTAAGGTAAAGGCAGTATCCCTTATGCCTTGCTCACATATCCATACGATGTCCGTGCGATTTATAAAATCGTTCGATTCCACCAACTTTTAAAATCCGTATTGTAAAATATCCGTACGAACATCGCAGACAAGTCGTGCGGAGCTTGGAAGGAGCTCGGACGTACCTCGTACGATGCACGTGTGCTCTAACGGCACTCGTACGGTGCCCGCATGGTGTCCGTACAACAAGAATAAACCAGTTCGGCGATATCTGAAAATTTCTTATATTTAGCTAGAATCGTAAAGGATGTCGTACGGAGCCCGTACGGCGAACGTAACGCCCTGCGGGCCTCGTGCGGACATCGCAAGTTCCCCATCCGATGTCCGTAGTATCGTACATTTCGTACGTTGACCGTGCGACCCCCCCCACCCCCCGCGATAACCGTGCGATAGTCGGGCACCGGCAAGCTATTACAAGTCTCGCGGTGTTCCAAATCAGAGATCTACTGGGGCTCTTGCGGTGCCCGTACGGGGCCCTTGCGAGCTTCTCTCGACTACGAAACTTTCTATGAGCTCAGCAAGAACTCGGGAGCTCGGTGAAACATTTTCACCGAGTCTCCGAGTCCTCTTCCAGTTCAAAAAATCCATACGATGCTCGCAATAGTCAACGATATCCGACTGAAAACCTACTCGTACGGAGCTCGTAACGTTAATGTGACCAGGGTACTAGCGAGCAGAACTTGACGTCAGAGTAAATCATTTAATAGCGAGTTGATGAGTTCTCGCATAGCTCGTAGTAATTTTCGAAGTCTGGAGCAGCTCACAATGGCCCCGTACGGGCACCGCAAGGGCCCCGGTAGAGCTCGTACGGGCATCGCACGATGTCCGTGCGGATTTGGAACACAGCGAGGCCCATAAGAGCTTGCAGGGGAGAAGCAAGGTCAACGTATGATGTTCGTACGATACTACGGACACTGGGTGGGGAACTTGCGATGTCCGCACGAGGTCTACAGGACGTTACGTTCACCGTACGGGCTCCGTACGACATCCTTGACGATTCTAGCTAAAAATGAGAAATTATCACCGAACTGGTTTATTCTTGTCGTACAGACACCGTACGGACTTTGTACGGGCACCGTACGAGCGTACGTCCGAGCTCCTTCCAAACAACGCACGACTTGTCTGCGATGTCCGTACGTATATCTACAATCGCATCCTCCAAAAGATCGTACGGGGCTTGTAGGCATGTGACCAGAAACCACGATCATTGTACTGAGACCGTACTGATTTTAAAAGTTGGTGGAATCCTACGATTTCATAAACTTACATCGTACGTATACGTGACCAAGGCATTAGCTAAGTCTGGATATCATTACGTTAATCAACCTTGGAAGTGAAGGTGCATGGGTTCGAATCCTGGTCAAGGTTCTAGGTTTTTTCTCACCTTGTGACATTTGGCGCCTTCCGACTGAATAAAAGTATTTTTTTCTATAAAACTCTAGCTAACAATCGCTTTCATATACTAAAACTTGCATTGACTATCTTTTTAAAAGGTAGTTCTTGTTTCGATGCGTTCCAGTACTAGTTTGAAGTAACTTTTTTTTAACTCAAAAGATAGTGAGTTGTTCTTTGGAGTAAAAGATTTTAAATCGGAAAGGTGAGCTAAACACATTCCTTTTATAATACATATAATGTTTGTTTGCCACTATATATTATAAAGACTAAAACAAAATCCGCATTATTTATACACATTGTCAAGTTTATAGTTTTGACTATTACTACCCTTCACAAGGGCGTTACGCTATTGTCTATTCGTCTGAAACACTTTAATCTACTTTTATGATCGATAAGTTTAAAAAACGAATAAAATTTTAAAAGAAATCGGGAGAAATTGTGTCCAGCACCCATCGTTCTATCTTGTCTCTATGTTGTGTTTTGTTAAAAAGAGAGTTTGTGTTATTATTGCATGGTGCGGAGCAAATCTGAGCAAAACTTGTGTTACTGTGTTAAGCAGAAAAAAGACACAATGATTCAATCAAAATATAAACTTTGCTAAATGTCAACACAATTAATTTCAGTTATGGATTTAATTTCAAGGTGTTAATAGAAACGTCTGGTGTAAATAGTGCGAATTTGTTGGATTGGGGTTCAGATGGGATGCTTTAATATTGAGAAGAAAAAGAAGTAAATGTTCGAATCCCGGCCTGGGCACCGGAAATTTTATCAATGTTTTTCAGTGTTTCCCACTCATCTACACGTGAACTGGTTAGAATGCAACACAGTCTTGCGGGCATCGGTGCTATACACCGGGCACGCAGAAGAACAAAGGGGTAAATTCGTAAAAGAGGTAGGGTCTGTTACCCGGATCCCATTGTACCTGCACCTGCCTCTTTATTCTCTTCCTGTCGTAGGTCTTGTTGGCTTATTATTGCTTTCAATCTGTTTAAAGTCACCGGATCACAATAACAAGTAGCTCTTATTTTACCAAAAAAGATATTTTACCGTCCGAAATCATCTTCATTTGTAACAAAACATTCCTAACTTTACTTTTAAAATCAATGTACATGTTACAACACCAGTGCATAGTAGCAGTGAATTAAATTTTACATTATATTTTGAATGCACTGCTGGATTTCACTGCCAGCATTAATCTTGTACTGCCAGCAGTGCATGGTAGCAATGAATGAAATTTTACTCTATATTTTGAATGCACTGCTGGAATTCACTGCCAGCAGTGCATTGTGGCAGTGCATTAATCTTGTACTGCCAGCAGTGCATAGTAGCAGTGAATTAAATTTTACACTATATTTTGAATGTGCTGGATTTCACTGCCAGCAGTGCATTGTGGCAGTGCATTAATCTTTTACTGCCAGCAGTGCATGGTAGCAGTGAATGAATTTTTACACTATATTTTGAATGCACTGCTGGAATTCACTGCCAGCAGTGCATTGTGGCAGTGCATTAACCTTGTACTGCCAGCAGTGCATGGTAGCAGTGAATGAAATTTTACACTATATTTTGAATGCACTGCTGGAATTCACTGCCAGCAGTGCATTGTGGCAGTGCATTAACCTTGTACTGCCAGCAGTGCATAGTAGCAGTGAATGAAATTTTACACTATATTTTGAATGCACTGCTGGAATTCACTGCCAGCAGTGCATTGTGGCAGTGCATTAATCTTGTACTGCCAGCAGTGCATAGTAGCAGTGAATGAAATTTTACACTATATTTTGAATGCACTGCTGGAATTCACTGCCAGCAGTGCATTGTGGCAGTGCATTAATCTTTTACTGCCAGCAGTGCATGGTAGCAGTGAATGAATTTTTACACTATATTTTGAATGCACTGCTGGAATTCACTGCCAGCAGTGCATTGTGGCAGTGCATTAATCTTGTACTGCCAGCAGTGCATAGTAGCAGTGAATGAAATTTTACACTATATTTTGAATGCACTGCTGGAATTCACTGCCAGCAGTGCATTGTGGCAGTGCATTAATCTTGTACTGCCAGCAGTGCATAGTAGCAGTGAATTAAATTTTACACTATATTTTGAATGCACTGCTGGAATTCACTGCCAGCAGTGCATTGTGGCAGTGCATTAATCTTGTACTGCCAGCAGTGCATGGTAGCAGTGAATGAATTTTCACACTATATTTTGAATGCACTGCTGGAATTCACTGCCAGCAGTGCATTGTGGCAGTGCATTAATCTTGTACTGCCAGCAGTGCATGGTAGCAGTGAATGAATTTTTACACTATATTTTGAATGCACTGCTGGAATTCACTGCCAGCAGTGCATTGTGGCAGTGCATTAATCTTGTACTGCCAGCAGTGCATAGTAGCAGTGAATGAAATTTTACACTATATTTTGAATGCACTGCTGGAATTCACTGCCAGCAGTGCATTGTGGCAGTGCATTAACCTTGTACTGCCAGCAGTGCATAGTAGCAGTGAATGAATTTTTACACTATATTTTGAATGCACTGCTGGAATTCACTGCCAGCAGTGCATTGTGGCAGTGCATTAATCTTTTACTGCCAGCAGTGCATAGTAGCAGTGAATTAAATTTTACACTATATTTTGAATGCACTGCTGGAATTCACTGCCAGCAGTGCATTGTGGCAGTGCATTAATCTTGTACTGCCAGCAGTGTATGGTAGCAGTGAATGAATTTTCACACTATATTTTGAATGCACTGCTGGAATTCACTGCCAGCAGTGCATTGTGGCAGTGCATTAATCTTGTACTGCCAGCAGTGCATGGTAGCAGTGAATGAAATTTTACACTATATTTTGAATGCACTGCTGGAATTCACTGCCAGCAGTGCATTGTGGCAGTGCATTAATCTTTTACTGCCAGCAGTGCATGGTAGCAGTGAATGAAATTTTACACTATATTTTGAATGCACTGCTGGAATTCACTGCCAGCAGTGCATTGTGGCAGTGCATTAATCTTTTACTGCCAGCAGTGCATGGTAGCAGTGAATGAAATTTTACACTATATTTTGAATGCACTGCTGGAATTCACTGCCAGCAGTGCATTGTGGCAGTGCATTAATCTTTTACTGCCAGCAGTGCATGGTAGCAGTGAATGAAATTTTACACTATATTTTGAATGCACTGCTGGAATTCACTGCCAGCAGTACATTGTGGCAGTGCATCATTTTCCCTATATAAAATGGAATGCTTTGTGCTTAAGTCACTGCTCACTGCTAACTTCTCACATATTGTAACCTTTCTGTATATATGTTTTGTTTGACTTGTCATTTATCATTGTTTATAATTGGTTTCTCTTCCGAAAATGGGGGAATAAAATTTATATTTATACTTTTGCCATGATAATTACAAACCTCTTTTTCTCATTTTACATCTAAAAAGTGTTAGCTAACAAAGAAATCCAGAAATGACATACAAAATACTTTTTAAAAAAGCAAAAACATTTCATTATAAAGGAACTATTTGGAACGAGGCAGTAATAGCTTTCTATGTTAGAATTCTGTAAAAGAAAATAACAACAAAAAAATAAAACATTCCACATAGTTTTATTTTATCACAAATTAAACCGGTCCTATTTATTTCTTCGGGCCTCAAATCATTTCCTAGAAAACAAAAACGGTGAATCAAAACAACCAATAAACATGTTTGACCCGGATATAAATAGATGCACGCTCTCTGAAAATCACCACATGCGTTCTGGCAGTCAAACCAGGAGGATGTATAATCTACTGCTGTTGTTTGGAATATTTATTTCTGGCGTTAAGTGGTAAGTTTTTAGCATTCAATTTATATTTTCTTATTTTTATCGTTTTTAAATTTGAAATAAAACTTTTGAGTTAATGTTGAATATATAAACGATTTACGTTGACAAACAATTTATTAAGCAGTTAGATTCCGAACAAAAATGTTCCAGCAAAGTAGCGGGAAAAAGGGATAACTTAAATCGATCAGAAATGAAGTATTTATTCAAAGGTTTATAGACGGTCACGGTTATTTTTCATGTACAGTAAAACTTTGTTAACTCGAGCATCGATAACTCGAGAACCCCGGATAACTCGAGGCCTCCTGTCGGTCCCGGCAATTTTGCCTATATGTTTAACCAGAAAATACTATCGATAACTCGAGCATCGATAACTCAAGAACCCCGGATAACTCGAGGAACACCTGTGGTCCCGCCAGGTAGATTTCTTACTAAATTACCTGCGGCAACTCGAGGTCACTGATTATCAGATTTTTCTCACCTCCGATGGTGCATCATTATTTTGACAAGTCATGGGAAAAACTTTTATTGTTAATTGATTGTTCTCGTTAATTATCGATAAATCGGCCGTCCAGTGGCTAAAATGTTATTCGCACATTTAAATCGTCTAAAATCATGTGTAATTACAACCACTTGTTACTTTTATTGAATAAGAAGAAAATAAAAAAAAATTACGTTTGCGAGTTTTTAATTACGAGAACTTAATGATGAGAAGATGGACATTTTGAGTCTGGGTAGACATTTGATGATAAAGCTTGAGAGAAAATCCCAACCTGCATATTCTTTCTAGAATTATAGAAATAAACACGAATATATTATAGAAATAAACATCTAGCGAAGAACCCGATCTCGGGGGAATACAGTAGCTAGATCGGACGAGCAGAAAACCAAAACAGGAACGAAATGCAAGTTGGAGACGAAGATCATTGAGTTTAAATACAATGCCATCATGGAAGTTAAAGAGGGTCATGGCTGAAAGAAATGTGCCTTTTCTTTGTTTCAAAGCTGTTTCATAGCTATCTTTTGCCTATGCAGAAAAACTTAAAATTTCCATGGTTCGGATAACTCGAGAACCCGGATAACTCGAGCATTTTACTCGTCCCCGTGCGACCTCGAGTTATCGAAGTTTTACTGTATGTTTAAAACTATATACATTGTACATTGTATTACAAGACATCAAAGATGCCGTAAAACGTAAAATTTCCACAAATATCTTTGCTCTGCATTTACGGAAATCATATGAAAGGTTGGGGTGGCATTGCGTACAAGTTAGTGTTCATTTTGAGGCACTTACAAAAATAAATTGGTCAGGCGCGGAAATTATTTTTATTCCCCTATTTACTGACTCAAGATGTAATTATTGATTAACCGAAGTTAAAGTGCAGCCAATACTGTGATAGGACAAAAAATACATGAAAACTCTAAATTGATCTAAACTGTTCCTCATCATATAATTTAATTAAGAATAAAAGATCGGGCAAGTTCTAGTACGATTGATAAGCCACCATGATACGATTTATGTTCTACGCAGTGTCTCGTTTTAAGGCCAACTTCAACAGCTAAGCTGAAACGCTTTGTGTACTGAAAGTTTGTAAGAATAAAATCATTGAATGAAAGAAGAGCTGAATTACGTGAAAGTGGTGATGAAAGGCAGGATAAACTTGATGTATTTTTTTAGATTTAAGTACATTATATAAACCAATTCCTTAATACTTCCATTTTGCGGGGTCCTATAAAAATGTACATTTCGGTGAAACACGTATTTTCATGATTTTCTGCGTTGTATTTGTAAGTATTATTATGTCGATGAAAATTGCATGCTAGAATTTGTGTTGTATTATTAAAGTCAAAAAAGAGCAAAAAGTGTTATGCTGCACATTTCAAGTTGAGTATTTTTCAGTAGTTAATTAATCTTATTTTGCACATAATTTTACATATAAAATGTCTGGTCATTTTTCAAAACTGGGAATATTTTTAATTATTAGGATTTTAACTTCTCACTGGAAATAGAAGTGAATCAGTTGAAAGACATTTCACAGATTTCTTTGTTTTGTAAAATGTAATCTTCTGTGGCATTCTCAATTCAGAGGTATTTGTGACTTTGCTATTATAACAATTGTTTAGTGAGAATATTTGTAATCATAGCTGGTAACTAAGTTTGTGTGAAAGTTATATAACAATGAAAGGTGCTAAAAGGCCAACCTGGTATTTTGTTATTAGCTTAATTTGTAAAATATGTGTTTCCTTGACAGTGAGGCAGAAAACAAAAACGTTTGCTTATTGGTTGCTAATTAGGTATCACATAATTTCACGTCAAAAAGTATACCGAGCGTAATGGATGCCGGAAACCATATAACGATGACGTTTCCCACGATTTAAGAAATTTTATTAAAATAAACTCACCAAAAGTAGTGTTTCAGACATAAAATAAACAGAAAAACAGTTAAATATCATTGGTTAGAGTTTTAATTAGAAAAAGGGAATTTTATACTATTCCTTTCTATCCGAACAAAATCGTTTGCAGTCAAAATGTTTGTAAACATAACAACGCACATTTTCACGACTCACTACTGAATAGTCTCGTTGTTAATCAAAGGACCGAAAGTGCTGGAGGATCGATTGTCTCTGAACAACACAGTCTGCACACACACACATGTGTGTACATTTCAGGACAACACAGACTGTACACATACATGACTGTGTGAATATCAGAATTTTAAGGGGTCATTTGTGACCCCCTGTATTAGAATTTTGGGGTCATTTAGAAATTCCGAGGGTCATACTCTTTATGGTCGAAAAATAAAAGGCATGACTATAATTTTTAAAACAGAAGACACTATAATTCGTAACAACTCAATATATGGAACTACTTGTTTGTATGTAAATCGTTCGGCCATAAGGAAGCTATACTCTGTTAACATTGGCCCGATTGAAAAATCAATCGATCCAAAAAGTGCAGCCCGAACAATAATTAAACTTTGGCTACCCGTCAGTTTATTGCTATAAACCAGTCTGATAAAAATAGAAAGTGCATCCCGACTATTTAGCTAACTTTGGCTACCTTTCTGTTTATTGCTCTAACATGAAACGTCTGATTAAAATAATCTGTCAGTGACTGTATAGTGATACTTTCATCTATGAACAAACTAAAGCGTGTTTGCAAATTTTGAATTAAAAAAATCGAATCATAGTAATGTAACGTGACAAAAGGGCCCTTATGGTCCAAATGTGTCATGTCTTTTGAAGTAACTATGCTACAGTTTAAATCGATGTATCAAATTAAAGAGCATGTTTATGAATACCATCAAATTTTTTATGTCAGCATTGCTCATGAATATTAATTAGGTGAAAAGACACGTGCAAAAAATCGATTCTGTTAAGGTAACTTCTTATTCTTAATAACCTATTGTATTTTAAAACAGGAGACATTCAGCTTTCCAACGATGTCTTTCTTTTCAAAATATTTTAGTTTTAGGCTAAAATACAAGCATTTGAAATTAGCTCATTTGCATAATTCATGCATAATTATGATAATTAGCAAACTTTTTAATAATTGTTACTCCGCCCCAGATCAACCGATTTTCACAAGCCATACATTTTTGAAAATCTCAGAGTCTGTTCTCTTATATACACATTGTTTCAAGCTTTCAAAAGTTTTCATAAAAAAGTTCGAATTTTAGCACGAGCCATTTCAGTCAATAAATATTCATAACTATTTTTGTCGTTGAAATTTTGATGGTATTCCAGTACATGCGCTTTAAAATGGTACCAACATCAAACGTGTATCTCTGATAGTTCAAAAGTTACACTTTATTTCACATTTAAGGGCCCTTTTGTCCTGTTGCGCATCAATTATGGTTTCTGGCATCCATTACGCTCGGTGTACTTTTTGACGTTAATGCGGGTAACAGATTTTGATAATTTTCACTGCGTGGGCAGTGAGTTTATCGGAATATAATCCACCGTTATATTTCGATAAACCACCGAAAAACATAAAATAAATGGATAAAATAGAGAAATATAAACTTTTTGGTTTGCGTAGGATACCATATATAACAAAACTTAGAACAGTTCGTGTAAGAATTAAAATGACAATAACTGAGGCCATTTTATCAGGAATATGACACTTACATTAAGATTTTTATTGCAGTAATGGTTACTACTTCGTCACCGTACCGAATGTAATACGTTTTGACCACGAAGAAACCGTGATTGTGAGCGTATTTGGATTGAAGAATGCTGCTGTCAAGGTAATATATACATTTGTAATTATTAATCTTGCCGTGTCCCTTTTTGGGCTAAAAATGAACATGAATAGGGACAAAAAATTAACATGGTTTTGGGCTATCATGCCAAATGAGCATCCAATCAGCCTACTTCTAAAGTGTCAGGGAATAATTGGATAGTATGACAGTCAAAATTATTGCACTCTTAGATTTTATATACTGAGTACAGAATGTAACACAGGATAACTTATCTGATACTGTGTGCTCTGACAAATGAAAAGGAACTATAAGTCTGCTTTAGCGTTCCATGACGGCCGTTTGCTCATTTTCATTTAACAACCCTTTGATACTGAACAAACAGTAATGTTGAAAGATATTCAAATATGGCAAAATAAATC
>JAFMSR010000005.1:41567043-41600050 GCA_022818135.1 Saxidomus purpurata
TGTAATAAAATTCACAAAATATTAGAGAGAGAAACCACCTAAAGTTTAAATGTGTTTGATCTAGTCGAAGTGCAAAGTATTCATCGCATTAAGATCTGCACTGACGGCATGAAATAGATACTATTTTAATGCAGTAACAAAACAATATTGATGTTTCCTCGTTTCTGGTAATAATACAAATAAATATACTTCTGATAGTGTTTATCTGTAACGGACTATTCTATAGCTATTTAAGTTTCATTTCGTGCATATATAAAACGTTTTTATTAACCTATCAAGGATGTAAGTATATCAAGAAAATGTTGATAGCCTTTAACATGTGGACAACCATCTTCATTACACATTCGACATGCCATAAAATGTCGAATTTAATGGACTATATGTATGTCATCAGCAAAGGGTAGACTGTTAATGAAGCCTGTATTATACAATTGTTCAGACCATTGCTGTAATTAGCTAGGTGTCTACACGGCCACCTAGAGAGGGTTGTAATAAGAAAATGCTGACACTATCTTCATTATCTAAACGGTACTGTGAATGAGCTCAGTCTGTTCCCGCGAATATCTGTAAAATTTATATGCGTAAAGCAATTCTGATGCATAATTATGGTATTCTGCTAACGTAACATTATCAATTACTTACGACGACATGGAGAATAGTTTATTAATTGCATAGCCTCTATTGAACGCAGAAAAATACATTACTTTTTTGAAGCGACATTATTTTGCAACTACCCAGCTTATGACATCTTTACAATATTTTTTATTAGATGAATTTCAACATAATTATGTACGTAAATGTAATGCAGTCCGAACGCAATATATATATGAGATAAAATGTACATTTTATTGACTGGAAGTGAAGTTCGGCGCCTAGAATTATAGCAAATGGATTTCGATACATAACAATCTTTATGAATCTTTCGTAATTCTTAAAAAGTGCTTCAGTTGGTTACAGTTGGTTTTTATCTATGATAAATCCAGCTACACCGATCATGACCAATTTGCCTTAAACATGTACTTAAAATATTAAATATCGGATATTTGTCACCCTGTATAAAATGCAATATGAAAAAAAAATATTTCGTTTATCCTTAATCCAATAGAAATGCTTGACGTTTTGTTTTGTTTTTTGCATGCACTTTTAATCCTTTTCTATTTCAAAGGTAAAATTATGCAAAATGCAAAAGACACATTGATAATATGAATGATGATTCTTGCATATTCAGGGTCCTTAGGCGATGACAAAACACGCACTCGCATGTAACTCAAACCGTGCATATAACTTTCTGCCAACTTCTAATCGAAGTTATGTACTCTGAAACGATTGGCGATATTGATAGCTCCGAGGTTCACATCCGGTTAGGTCAATCCCGGGTTCGAATCTCGGCGGAGGACGAAGTGTACTTGAACAAGGACACTGCTGCCACATTTGCCTTAGTGCACACGACAGCGAACTGAATAACTCTTTCCGCGATGCTGATGAGTATAAAGGCCTCAGAAAGAACTTAATGCCTCGTGTGGGGTTCTATTAAAATTACATTTAACGTTTACTTCGTAGGTTGACATACAATGTACACTGCATGCGTAAAGGTCTAGCCCTTCCTGTAACCTCATTAATCGTCATATTAACATGTTTTAGTCTTGAATTGTAAGTACTATAATACAATTATCTACACGTACATGTGTATCGATGATACAATAAATACCCCAAACTGTTTCCAAAGTCGGACATATACACGTAAACCGTGTACACGTTTTTTTATAATAGGATTGATTCGAAGGCGAGCCTTGTCACAACACGTGATCAAATGTCTAAAACAAATGTATGATTCACGCAATATTTATATCGCATTTGGAGCCGCCATGATGCAGTGGTAGCGTGTTTGCCTCAGGATCCCAGGTTCGATCCCCACCAGTGCCCAAGTTGTGGTAATGTCCTTAGCAAGAAATAGATAAGTCATCGTTGCTCCCGTCTTTTTATTAGCTGATTCCATCTGACTGAGTCTCGATAGTGATTAATGTGAGTTGTAAATACTTGTTTCGCAATTGAGATTAGAAGAATTAGTATAAAATTAAAATCATATTTCTAATATTTTAATACTGTATTAACCCCCCATCCATTCATAAACACACACCATGATTATGTCATATCTATGTTTGATATATGTAAGTGTATGTTTGTCTCATCGCTACAAATTAAGAACACAATCATAATATTAGGTTACAGCGGATATTTGACATTTTAGTCCGTGCGAGATTTCGAAGAAAATCATTATTTTATTACCGCATTCTGTACGTTTTCAAACAGTCTGTACCAACATAGTGTAACTATAGTAATATATGATACATGTCCGTGTAGAACTATGTCATAGCTACATTTTAAGACTACAACCATTGTAATAAGACAATGAATGTGGGCACGGGAGAGGTTAGACTTTTGCGCGTATGGCTAAGAAAATTGTAATTTTGTGACCGTTTTCCGTATGCTACTATACTGATGTAATCACATCTGTATATATGTAGATGTATGTCATAACTATATTTTAAGAGCATATTTATCGTTATTGAGGCCACAGGAGTAAGCTAACGTTATCGTTTATGTTGTTCACCTCAAACGCATATATCGAGTGGTAATTACTTTTCCTCTTGGATTCGATCCCTTGTCAGTCCACACGTGCACCTAGGTGTAAATTGGAACAAGTTATAAAGTTTTCTGACTCTTTTTGTCATAGTGAAATGGTCCGATCATGGGTGGTGGTGTTTCGAGAGCGATTAGTGTGAATTTATGGAACAACATAACCATTGGACTACTTTGTATGATCTATTTAAAAACTGGAAGCTTCAATGCTAATTTGCGAGTTTCCGGGATTAAACCAACCAGTCTGATGAGGATAGCCCGTCTGCATATGAAACCCTTTGAATAGTTATCCATCGTTATTCAAGTCAAGCGTATCACTTGCTTCTACAGTCTTACTATTTTTCTCCCCATGATTACAGTATTCAGAAAGAAAGTCTTAGACACTTTTCCCGCTTTAATGAAATCGCTGAGTGTAAGTTTTGGCCAGTCTACGTATTTATGTGTTGCCATTAACCCTAATCCTACTGAATTTCCGAAATGGACCAGTCTATCTTTCGAAGGGTTGTTCGATGGAATTTTACCAACTGAATATTAAGCACGGATGAGCAGGCTGATCATGATCGAGGTAGAATTTCTTACTGCAAGCAAAGTAAGGCTTATAAAATGTTGTAAAAAATACATTGGACACAATGTAGTTCGTGAAATTAATTGCTAATAAAACGTACAAAAATACAATTTTACTTTATGTTAATATTCAGTTATGCATGTATGATCTTAACAAACAGCAAATGGCAGAATGTAGCATAGATGGAAGTTAAATATTGAAATAAATCAAAAGTATATGAAAATGCCAGAATAAAGTACACCCATATATGAAACATAAAAAGTGTCAGATCAAAAAGCAAAGAAAATACAATGACCGCTTTGTCATTTTTGTATGGAACGCCTTTACTGCCTTAATATGTTCTGCCAACGGCATTAACAACATTGAATTTGATGTATGGATTGTAAAATCATTATCTAATGTAATGCAGGAAGCTTATGATTCTTCTAATTAAACATCGTTTTGTAGGATCATTATATCATATGCAAATATTGTTACATGTATTTGAGGTCAAAACGCTTTTATGCTATGTGCGAACTGCATTGTGTCGGATTAGAACGACGCTGTGTTATCTTTGTTCAGTATTTGTGTTTTCTCTATTCAAGTTTACATTACATAACGGTCATTATATGATCTTCAAATCGAATCTGTGTTATGTTATGCCGATTCGTCTTTGTGGTGTTTGTGTCAAGTGTAAGCATTTGAGTTCACCGTAAATTTACTTGGTACTGAGATATTCACGACTATGATTCAATCTGTTAAGTTACCAAAGTGAACACTTTATACGTATACAATGGGTTGTTTTATGTATAATTGCTGCGTTGATGATGAATGATATAAATATAACATTGACTGATAATCTTTCATTTTAGGCCACTTTAGCTATGAAAATAATGAACACTATAGAAATACACAAAATATTTACTGAAACAATACAAACGTAGGACGGAATGAATAAATATAAATATGATAATTATGTTTTACATTAATAATAGTGTTTGTCGTATTATATGTATTTTTCATTCATCGATTATTTCATTTAACACGTTTAATATAGTTATATCATTGTCTTTACATCGTAGAACATGGTATATGAATGTTATATCTTAACTTTGTTACATGTAGTATAGTTTCTTTAGAATGTCACACTGAAATATTAAATATATATTAAACGTGCACCCTTCTTTAGATAAAGATATAATTATTATTATTATTATTATTATTATTATTATTATTATTATTATTATAAACCGATTTGAATAAAGCAATTTTGTTAAAAAATTTGCACTTTTAATATTCTTTTCTGTTTATAAGACATATGATGATATCGTATACCTGTCATAAATACTTAATCCTGATTGGCCGATAGCGCTCACGTGCCGGGTCTGCAAAAGTATGTGTAGACCTGGAAAATGATGTGTAGACCTGCACGGATTTTAAGACGTTCTAAACTGAACGGTCCTCGGTCAATATCAGGTCCGCATAACTATGTATTGACCTCAAAATTAGTCTATAATTGTATAAAATTACCTTTATATCTTTCAGTTCTTGTAAATGTCTTCGGGAATTAAATGTATGACGGTAATCATTCAATATTATACATGTAGTTAGAACATTTCCTGTCTGATAATAGTTTCAATTCAAAATATGATAAAAAGTTACGCTTTCTAAAGGTAAAATGCCGATCGCCCTGATCTTCAGCGGTACCAATGATTCATGCTCATAACATCGTTTAGTTTGTCTAGGTGCATACATGTGGTATGAACTCTAGCTAATCTGGAATGTAATTTTATATGACAGTGGGCAATAAAACCTCATTTAATCTCAGCAGGCCATGATGTTTGGTCAGCGGTGAAAGATAGAGATAATGACCTTTTAGATTTGATTTGATTTGAAGCACATTTTATAAAGGTCCGTCCATAGGGGCAACTATGTTAGCTTGTATTTGTGGATGACACCTCGGCATGTCGCCCACCATGCCTATACATATCAAAAGTGTTTTTTTGTCTCCAAAATTAGGAGAGATTAACTTGACTGCAATTTCCAGCCAGTTTTTGCCAAAAAGTAGGCCAATCACGGTGACCAATGATATCTAGGGTATGATTGACCTATGTTATTGACCCTTTAGAACCTTGATGATATATCTATACAGACATACTAAACTTGAATTGAATTTAATTCTGTGAATACCCCAGTAATGAAACAAAACAAATAAACAATATTAAATTTTATTGATATAAACATAAAACATGTAACCTGTTTTCAAGAAAGACAGTTCATTTAAATGACTTGAAGAGTTTTTATGTAAAGAAAAAGCTAATTGAAAATAAATTAAAGATAATAAAACACTCCTTTATGTCGCGTAGTTCGGAAAAAATCTACAAGCTACTACTTTTTCTCGACATAGATCCATAGCATTTTCCTTTTACTGAGAATCAAGACAAAAGAATATACATGGTGCTATGTTCTGCAACCCCAGCACCTGTTACAAGAAATTCAGGAGTTTGGTGATTAATGGCTCTTTTATGACCCTCCCTGTTGTGAAACTGACCACTTGAAATGATCAGCTACTGATTACAGATTTTCGGGACAGTCTGTAATAACACTTCAAGAGAAATAGGGAGTTTTTGTTTACTGAGAAAACGTTGTATGCCAGGTGCGCTTTCTTATTGGCCTGTTTCATAACCTTGAACGTCAGTTTGTAGTATCTGGAGTAGAAATTTATAACCTTTATCTAAAATGAGCGCCATTTTGTAAATATTCATGTTCGTGCGCGTTATAATGAATGGATATTGGTATATATACATATTTGTTTGTTGGTGAAATGTTGAAAGGAACATAAGGTAAGTAAGTGTATATGTTTCAAGCACTTTGCATTTTGATTAAATGCAAAACTGCATTTCTTGTTCTTAACATGTAGACATAAATCCATGTAATCGGGTACATATTGCACTCAATGTCTGCTTCGTGATAATCTAACAAATTATGGAGATGTTTGTAATGATTTGTTCTGTGTGAGAAAAGTAACCTTACATAGGATTATCTCATTCATTTACAGAAAAGGCAACCAGCACAAAATAGCATAAGTTCAGTCATAAAATAAAAACCATTGAACGTGTCTTCTAGCAAAAGTAGTAAGTGAGTTTGATTATTACTTTTCTTGATAAAAGGGCTCATGCTTTGGAAAAGTGTGGATTTGTTGATTTATGCCTGTACATGCTGTAATATAAAGCTATTTGTATGAGCTTTTAAATCAACGCCCTGTGTGTTCGATCATTTACACGGCTGAATCGGTTGTGTAGTCGAACGCGCTTTCTAAAAAAGTTTCACACCCTGCTAAGGCAACCGAGAAAGTTATGAAGCATTAGAAGTCGGTTGTCGAAAATGTTATATTTAAATACAGAAAGTAACGTCTAAAGGAAATTATAATATAATGATATTATACATATAATTATTTTAGGCAAATATTGCAATGACAATTGATGTTTCTCTCGTACATAGATGATAATACTTATGGTGGTTTACTGCAATGTCATCATATGCACGTTTGTTTTTCTTTTCATAAACGATTTTCTTCGCCTCTTATCATCATATCATTACATTACCAACGGACTGCATGTATTTGCATAATTAATATGTCTTCATTGATAGAGCAACAGCCGCTAGTATTGTAATTTTTAATATAAATGGCATTTATTTCCTTCTGCAATTAGCATTGGCGCAGCAGTTTTGTCAAATTTTGCGATATTTTGTAAAAGGGTTATGTTGACATGATAAAGCTACAAACAATGTAGGCTAATGACTTTATATCTGATCTACATATTTTCGACAGGTACATGTACAAACGTTTCTTTCGGGGCCGGAAAGCACGTGCGACTGTGGAAAAAGCGATCGAACTGAAAGTACACATACGCCCATGGCTTCGTCAGCTCACAGTGAACAGTTTACCGCCAACACATTTGTTCCAGAGGAAGTTGGCGTGTCATATATTCTACTTTGGAAAGATGAACAGTAACTGTTTAGAATATCTAGTTGTTTCTGGCACAGACAGCACTAGTATAATTGTTGTAATAAATGCATATATACGTTATAATACATATAAATACATACAAAGTATAAACATGAGTTTGACTTGGCAGTTGTAGATTTTGCAATGTTTGTATTAAAAATCCTACGATTTGCTGAAAGAAATCAATTGTTTTGTTTTACATGCATGTCAAATATTATGTGAAACTTTTGAAACGCCACTATAGATTTTCATGCAGACTTTTTAAATATATCACTCCTATGTAAACAGAAACATAACACTAATTTACGTGGCAAATATAAGTCTTACAATACGTATTTGATAATTTCAGGTATTTGATTTATTACAAGTGATAAATGAATGCGATTAGTTGGAAACTTATTGTATTCGTTGACCAATTAAAATCAGATGTTTGTTTCAAGAATGTTAGCCGAATTCGGTTAGTTTGCCTATGACTATATTCGAAACTTGTAGTCCGTTGACTAGCCGTATTCTGTTATATAATCTGAACCATCTACTGTCACCTGCTGTGAAAACGCAATCAGAAAATAATACAGCATTTTTACAATCCACAGCCGAGTGGCGCAAGTTTAAGGTACAGAAGGCAAATTCGATTTACATATAGTTACATGTAAAGTACCAATCTAACATCATGCAACGTTCTAAAATCTCGCTTTTACATGTTTATGTATCCAGATTCTTAACGGAATTTTCGTTAAAATCATCAAATATTTCATAGATTGACGGCCTGAATGTAACGAAAAAATATATGCTATTTAAAAGCGTGTATTTCGCTGTGACATGTTTATGTATCCAGATTCTTAACGGAATTTCGTTAAGAAATTATCAAATATTTCATAGATTGACGGCCTGAATCTAACGAAGAAATACATTCTATTTAAATGCGTGTATTTCGCTTTAACAGGTTAATGTATCCAGATTCTTAACGGAATTTCGTTAAGACATTATCAAATTTTTCATAGATTGGCCGCCTAAATGTAACAAAGAAATATATTCTATTTAAATGCGTATATTTCGCTTAAACATGTTTATGTAGCCAGATTCTTAACGGAATTTCGTTAAGAAATTATCAAATATTTAATAGATTAACGGCCTAAATGTAACAACGAAACTTTCAATTAAATTACCCAAAATCAAGTTAAGTTTAAAATGGAAATTCTTAACGGAATTTCGTTAAGATGTGTTCTTCTTCAGAAGAAAAATGTTCTTCAATTCAAAATATTTTTACCGGTAAGTGATATTTGATGTCGTTGTCCCGGTATTGACTTCTTTCATGAAAATATAATGAGAAAAAAACATCAATTTCGGCGGAAAACGTATTTCACGACTCTTTGGTCTGTTTTTGACGTAACTTGACAGTATGGAAATTGTCAAGTGCAAATGGAACGTGTTGAAACTAAAACAGATTACAGGAAATAAAACACTGGGCATTGATGAGAAAGAGCTAGATGAGGACTTTGACCCCAGATAATTTTGAAAACATGCCTGTTTTGTAGATTGTAGTATATTACAACAAAGACAAGGATACTAAATCTGCATCATTCTCAAACAATTAGAAAAATACAAACTACTTCAGAAATATGTTCTTATAGAATGCTTAATGATAATTGTGCTTGTTTGTACAAATCTTGATATTCATCCCCTTCAGTGATAGTTCTAGTTTTATTTGTAATAATGTAAATATTCAATGAAATGTACATATATGAATTAATGTGAAGGGGCATCTGAAGTGAAGATGAGTAGGTTTTTTTAACAAATATAGAGAATACAAAAGACAACACAAATTAACAGATACAGAAAGTAAAGAACATAGGAAAATTTTTTTTTACAGTCAGGGGAAAGAAACAAACAAATGAAGGACACATTTACTCCTACTTGTAATACCTAAGACAGGCCAAGATACAACATTTTGAGTAAATGAACATGTTTATATAGATACAAAGCCCTTATACAGACAGATACGAAGACCTTATACAGACAGATACAAAACCCTTATACAGACAGACACGAAGACCTTTCTGTGATACCAATATTAATGGTGTTCCTAAAGCTATCTGTGATACCTATATTAATGATGTTCCTAAATTGATCTGTGACACCTATATTAATGATGTTCCTCAAGCTATCTGTGATACCTATATTAATGATGTTCCTAAAGCGATCTGTGATACCTATATTAATGATGTTCCTAAAGCTATCTGTGATACCTATGTTAATGATGTTCTTCAAGCTATCTGTGATTCCTATATTAATGATGTTCCTAAAGCTATCTGTGATACCTATATTAATGATGTTCCTAAAGCTATCTGTGATTCCTATATTAATGATGTTCCTAAAGCTATCTGTGATTCCTATATTAATGATGTTCTTCAAGCTATCTGTGATTCCTATGTTAATGATGTTCCTCAAGCTATCTGTGATACCTATGTTAATGATGTTCCTAAAGCTATCTGTGATTCCCATATTAATGATGTTCCTCAAGCTATGTATGATTCCTATATTAATGATGTTCCTAAAGCTATCTGTGAAACCAATACTAATGATGTTCCTCAAGCTATTTGTGATTCCTATATTAATGATGTTCCTCAAGCTATCTGTGATTCCTATATTAATGATGTTCCTAAAGCTATCTGTGAAACCAATACTAATGATGTTCCTAAAGCTATCTGTGATACAAATATTAATGATGTTCCTAAAGCTTTCTGTGATACCTATGCTAATGATGTTCCTAAAGCTATCTCTGATACCAATATTAATGATGTTCCTAAAGCTATCTGTGATACCTATATTAATGATGTTCATAAAGCTATCTGTGAATCCAATATTAATGATGTTCCTCAAGCTATCTGTGATACCTATATTAATGATGTTCCTAAAGCTATGTATTCAATTCAATTCAATTCAATTCGATTCAATATACTTTATTTAACGATGGTTACACAATAAACAATTTCAACATCATTTATCTCACTATATTATGATTCTGATATTAATGATGTTCCTCAAGCTATCAGTGAATCCAATATTAATGATGTTCCTAAAGCTATCTGTGATACCTATATTAATGATGTTCCTAAAGCTATCTGTGATACCTATATTAATGATGTTCCTAAATTGATCTGTGACACCTATATTAATGATGTTCCTCAAGCTATCTGTGATACCTATATTAATGATGTTCCTAAAGCGATCTGTGATACCTATATTAATGATGTTCCTAAAGCTATCTGTGATACCTATGTTAATGATGTTCCTCAAGCTATCTGTGATACCTATATTAATGATGTTCCTAAAGCTATCTGTGATACCAATATTAATGATGTTCCTCAAGCTATCTGTGATACCTATGTTAATGATGTTCCTCAAGCTATCTGTGATACCAATATTAATGAAGTTCCTCAAGCTATCTGTGATACCAATATTAATGATGTTCCTCAAGCTATCTGTGATACCAATATTAAATGATATATTAGATATGATGTTTATTCAAAGAAATTTTATAACTTTTATAATTTTTATGATTTTTATAACTTTTAAGTTGTGAATTTAGCTGGATTGTTTTGTGCAATAACAATGCTTCTGGTTTGTGTATAACAGTTCTTGCAGACTGTATAATTAGACCATTGCTTAGGTCTTTTATGCTCACCTAGCATTAAATGACAAAGTCAGCATTTATATTTATGTCCTGCAGTATCCATCATCTTCTGTCCTTAACTTTTCATTCAAACAATATCTCCTAAAGCCAAATTCAAACTTCACAGGATTGTTTGACAGATGTTGTAAAGTGGCTTCAAGTAAATACTTTTATTGTAAGGTGTAATGTGTAACATTAGTCCAGTGAAGGCTATGAAATTATTGATAAGTACATTCCTTCAATGTTACTTAATATATCAAGCACATCCTCAGACCTGGTCAATGATGATATCCTAAAGACAGAGCACAGTTAAATCATGTAGAAAACTAAAGTCATATTTGAAATGATTTGTCAAAGTTTTATTCTATTGACAGTGAAAGTTTTAATCTATTGACACATTGATCAATTATAAATGGTGGAGCATGATAGAACAAATAGTGTTGTGAAAAAAGCTCTAAATTTCTTGTGTTTCTTGATTAAAAATTATGTTACAGAAACCAGTAACTGTTGACCACCAAAATGAACATTTTTAGTTGAAATATTACTTGAACACAGAAAAAAAATCTTTATCCCAAAATATTTCATACACATAGCACAAAGTTACCTTCTGTGTGGCATATCTCATGATCTAGAAAAGACTTGGGAATATGATGGGTCCAGTGACATCAAACTGCCAGTCACTGGGCTCGTGTATGAAAAGGGATCAAACCTGATAAGGTATATAGCTGCAAGAAACACATTTTAAATTAAAGGATTTGTATCCTCGATTCCATTTCATGTAGAACTTGTTCTTCTACAGGCTTAGAGCTTAGATATTTACTATATATAGCTAGTGTAGTCTTCTACTAAATTTGTTAAAATCATGCTCCCCATATCAAAATTGACTCTGCCCGGGGGTCACATGTTTTAATATAGACTTATGTTACTTAAACTTTACACATCTTCAGCCAAAAGCTTAAATATTTGGTGTGTAGCATTGTCAGTGGACAGGTCTGTTGAAAGCTTGCCCTAAGAATCCAAATCTTGCCAATAGTGGGACTGATGTCAGTTAATTTACATAGATCTGTCTTTTTATATAGATTTAATGAAGGAAAAACTTGAAATATTATTAAAAACCACAAAGCCTAGTGCTTAGATATTTGGTATGTAACATTGTTAAATAGGCCTTTATCAAGTGCGTTCAAATCATGCCCTAAGGGTAAAAATGATATACAGAATTATAGGAAAAACCTTAACATCTTCTTGTCTGAAACTGTGTGGCCAAGAGCATATAGCATTGTGTGGTGGTCTTCTATGAAGTTTGTTGATATTATGTTACTAGGGTCAAAACTGACTAGACCCTTGGGATTACAAAGTTAAGACTATAACAGTGTTTCATAACTCGAGAATCATCAAGCAAAGGATCCTTAAACTTAAGGGATGAGATGATCTTAACCAGTAGGTGAAATCTGTTGATATTTAGATCACTAAGTCAAATGTGAAGGTCAGATTGATGGTGTTCAAGCTCTAGAACCATTTGGCCTATGATCTTGAACATACTAGTTAATGAGGTTGGTCTTGACCTTAGATTACCTGAGGTCACAGGGTCAACCCAGGGTCACTTGACCAACTGATCTACCTTCTTGTTTTTTTAACTAAAGCAATGAAATTTGAACTATATATGGATATATATTTTTGTATGCGGATTTCAACTTTGGCCTTGGCTGACCTTGACGTTCTGTTTTTGAAGGTACTTCTTTGAAATTTTGCCCATTGTAGAGTTTTACATGTAGATTTCGACCTCGACATTTGCTGACCTGGACTTACTTTTCTGTTTTTGAAGATTTTGAACCATAATTATGTAAAGTTTGGAAAGCAGATTTTAACTTTGATCTTGGCATTGACTTTGGCCTTTGGTTTAGTTTTTGTTTTTCAAGCTTAGAAATGAAATTCTGACTACTTAATGGTGCAGTTTTGCAAACTTATTTTCGGAAGTTCCTTTGACTGTTCTTTATCATGACCTTTTGACGTACTGTCTTGTTTCAAAGTGCAATGATACTCAGATGAGTGATACAATGCTGTCATTGCCCTCTTGTTTGAAGAATTATCATATTGAAATCACTTTTAGAATTTCACCTTGTGTTATGAGTGCACATAAAATACAAGCTTTCTCACACAAAATATACCTCTTGACTAATGGGTGAATTTCACTTTTTGCCGACTATTTATGGTACATTAAATTTAAATGTAGCCATTTTGTAAGTAAAACAAGTACATTTGTAATTCTGTCTAATTTTTCTTAACTAGAACTAGCACTGAAGGTGATGAATATCCATGCTGTAGCTTTGATAACATTTGTATAAGTCTGTTTTCAGAATAATTGATTGTGAATAGTTCTAAATGTGTGTTGATTTATAGAAAATATTATTGATCCTAAAAATGATTATTTAAGTAGATTGCTAGACAAAAGTGTTAAAACTGTCAGCATCACAAAAGTAAATTGCTGTAAATGCTACAGACTTGTAATTTACACAATTGGTAATATCGATTTTTAGATCGACTTTTTAAAGAAAAGGGGAGGTAGCCTATTCCCCACGGCGTCCACGTTGGTGTCACACCTTGGTTAAGTTTTACGTACCACCCCATTTTATTTCAAAACCATTAGAGGTATTGCTTTGAAACTTACCATACTTGTTTACCATTATAACCTCCATCAACAGACAAGAGAACATAACTCTGTCAACGTTTTTGACAGAATTATGGCCCTTTTTTGACTTAGAAAGTGTATTAAGCTTTGTTAAGTTTTTGGTAACTTACCATACTTTACCATCATTACCTCCATCAATAGACAAGAGTACATAACTAGGTCAATGTTTTTTACAGAATTATGCCCCTTTTTGACTTAGCAAATACATTGAATATGGTTAAAATCCACTTATTGACTTAACCCTTTGAGATATTGCTTTGAAACTTTGAATGCTTGTTTACATTATCACCCCAATTTGTAGGTCAGAGAAGGTAACTCTGTCAAGGATTTTGTTTTAGAATTAAGAACCTTTATCGACTTAGAATCTTTGTTAAGTTTTTCGTACCAGTCAACTTTTTGACTAAACTGTTCGAGAAATTACTTTAAAAGCTAGAATACTTGATTACCATCATGATTCCCAAATACAGATAGGAGAAGGTAACTCTGTCAAGGATTTCATTTGAATTATAGCCCTGTTTGACTTTTCATTAAAATTTTTAATTTTCATTCTTGTCCGGTTGTTGACTTTTCCATTTAAGATATTACTTTGAAAGTTGATATACTTATGTACCATTATGACACCTGTCTGTTAGCAAGAGACGATAGCCATTGTGACAATGTTTCTTGATTTTGTACTTGAAGTATGAATTTAAAACTTTGCTGTAGTATTCAAGGATATCAAACAATTAAGTTTGATTACTCTTTACTTACTATTTTGCTGCTTGTGGGTCTTGTTTATACCCCATCCTTGCTTTATTTTTACTGACAAAATTTTGTTTTATTGGCAAGCACTGAAAAAAGTCTAGAGCTTAGATATTTGGCATGTAATATTGCCTAGTGGACCTCTACCAAGAATGTTCAAATCATGACCAACAAGTTTAAATTGACCATGCAAGAGGACGGAGAGGTTGCATGATGTTACATCAGTAAAATTAGGAAAAACTGAAGAAATTTTCTTCTCTGAAACTAGAAGGCTTACATCTAAGATGTTTTTCTTGTAAAGCAATGCCTTGTAGACCTCTTCTAAGATTGTTCAAATGAAGACTCCCAAGTTAAAATTTAACCTGGCCCTGGGGTTTGCTTGATTTGCAGAGGCTCATAGGTGGAAAACTTAGAAAATACTTCGAAATATTACCTGAAACCACTCTAACTAGACCTTAGATATTTTGCATGTTGCATGACGTTGCTGACCTCAACCAAGATTGTTCAAATCATGACCTGAGTCAAAATTGACCCGGCCTATTTTAAGATTTTTGTAGGGAAAATTTAAACTATCTTTTTCTCTAAAACCACAGGGCTTAGACCTTAGATATTTAGCATGTAGCAATTCCTTGTCAACCTCTGCCAGGATTGTTCAGATCATGACCCCTGGGCTAAAAATGCCTTGTGGGTCACTTGATTTACATTTGCTTATACAGGGAAAACTTATTGTTTAAAACCTCACAGCCCTGAACTTGAATATTTGGAATGCAACATCGTGTAATGGACCTCTACAAATGATATTAAAGAAAGGATAAAGTTTGTTTGACCTAAAGTCAAATAATTGTTGTACAATTTTGATAATCTTGTCAAACCATGCCTCTAAAATATTGTTCTATTATCATTTTTAGCTAACCTAGCACAATGTGCCAGAGTAAGCTACCTTAATCACTCACTGTCTGGCGTACATTGTACGTTCACTTTTCCTTCAAAGAACATCTCCCCTGAAACCACTAGGCCAATTATTAATAAAGGAAAAAGTTAAAAAATCTTCTACTCTGAAACCACAAAGCCTAAAGCCTAAATATCTTTGTCTCTTAAACAAAAAGTCCTATATCTCAAAGGTCAATGTCACACTCAGAGCTAGGTAATGGAATCCTGTATATTTGCATACGATCATGTCCAGACTATAACTTTGGCATGCATTGATTGATTTTTAAATAACTTGGTACAAATGTTCAACACATCAAGCCGACATGTCACGTGCAAGACCCACATCCTTACCTCAAAGGTCAAGGTCACACTTAAGAGTTTACAGGTAATGGAATCCTGTATACTTGCATACATTTGTGTCCGAACTGTAACTTTGTCATGCATTGATTGATTTTAAAATAACTTTGCACAAATGTTCAGCACATCAAGACAATGTGTTGCATGCAAGAACAACCCGGTAGGTTACTTGATTTACCTAGGCTTATAATATAATATAGAGTAAACTTCCAAAAGCTTTTACCTACAACCACATGGTCCAGAGCTTGGACATATGGAGTATAGCATTATGTTGTTGACTTCTGCATAGATTGTTCAAATCAGCCCCCACCTCCGACCCCAAGGGTCAAAATGATCCATTCTGCTTAATATGTTGAATTTATATTATAGCCAATGATAGCTGTGTTGTTTTCAGGATGTGTTTTAAATTACCTCTCTACAAAGTGTATGTATATAATTATAAGAGAGATTTTGTGTATAGACTTGAAAATTCTGTCATTTATGATGGACTGAGTTGTATATACTGCATGTTTGTTATATGAGGAAAAGGTAAAAGGTTCTTGTATTATATTTGTTATCATCTGCCTGTATTATTTTTATATTATTATATACATTTCTCTCCTTGTTGTGACTTTTCATATTATTATCATGCACAACTTAGTTGGACAAGTCAGGTGGTTTATTATTATAACATTGTTATATATTTGCTCATTTTATTACCAAACTTTTCATTCGGTGTTACACACTGGTATTGTAACTTTATTATAACCCTTTAAAAGATCTCAATACTTGTAAAACTGAGGGTAAAATAAGTCTGAAGGCATTGTGCTTCTAAATTTTGTGGACCATTGTGCGTATTTTTGTGTTGAACAGCCAAAAGAAAGGAAATAAATTGTCTGATGTTTGAAGCATACTTACATATTGCTAGAAGATGATATAATATCTATATTACAAGGACAGACCAAAGCTAGTATACGATATAATATCTATATTGCACGGACAGACCAAAGCTGCATATTGCTAGAAGACGATATAATATCTATATTACACGGACAGACCAAAGCTGCATGTTGCTAGAAGACGATATAATATCTATATTGCACGGACAGACCAAAGCTGCATGTTGCTAGAAGACGATATAATATCTATATTGCACGGACAGACCAAAGCTGCATGTTGCTAGAAGAGGATATAATATCTATATTGCACGGACAGACCAAAGCTGCATATTGCTAGAAGACGATATAATATCTATATTACACGGACAGACCAAAGCTGCATATTGCTAGAAGACGATATAATATCTATATTACACGGACAGACCAAAGCTGCATATTGCTAGAAGACGATATAATATCTATATTACACGGACAGACCAAAGCTGCATATTGCTAGAAGACGATATAATATCTATATTCACGGACAGACCAAAGCTGCATATTGCTAGAAGACGATATAATATCTATATTACACGGACAGACCAAAGCTGCATATTGCTAGAAGACGATATAATATCTATATTACACGGACAGACCAAAGCTGCATATTGCTAGAAGACGATATAATATCTATATTACACGGACAGACCAAAGCTTATTGCTAGAAGACGATATAATATCTATATTACACGGACAGACCAAAGCTGCATATTGCTAGAAGACGATATAATATCTATATTACACGGACAGACCAAAGCTGCATATTGCTAGAAGAGGATATAATATCTATATTACACGGACAGACCAAAGCTGCATATTGCTAGAAGATGATATAATATCTATATTACACGGACAGACCAAAGCTGCATATTGCTAGAAGACGATATAATATCTATATTACACGGACAGACCAAAGCTGCATATTGCTAGAAGAGGATATAATATCTATATTACACGGACAGACCAAAGCTTATTGCTAGAAGACGATATAATATCTATATTACACGGACAGACCAAAGCTGCATATTGCTAGAAGACGATATAATATCTATATTACACGGACAGACCAAAGCTGCATATTGCTAGAAGAGGATATAATATCTATATTACACGGACAGACCAAAGCTGCATATTGCTAGAAGAGGATATAATATCTATATTACACGGACAGACCAAAGCTGCATATTGCTAGAAGATGATATAATATCTATATTACACGGACAGACCAAAGCTGCATATTGCTAGAAGACGATATAATATCTATATTACACGGACAGACCAAAGCTGCATATTGCTAGAAGACGATATAATATCTATATTACACGGACAGACCAAAGCTGCATGTTGCTAGAAGACGATATAATATCTATATTACACGGACAGACCAAAGCTGCATATTGCTAGAAGACGATATAATATCTATATTACACGGACAGACCAAAGCTGCATGTTGCTAGAAGACGATATAATATCTATATTACACGGACAGACCAAAGCTGCATGTTGCTAGAAGACGATATAATATCTATATTACACGGACAGACCAAAGCTGCATGTTGCTAGAAGAGGATATAATATCTATATTACACGGACAGACCAAAGCTGCATGTTGCTAGAAGAGGATATAATATCTATATTACACGGACAGACCAAAGCTGCATGTTGCTAGAAGAGGATATAATATCTATATTACACGGACAGACCAAAGCTGCATGTTGCTAGAAGACGATATAATATCTATATTACACGGACAGACCAAAGCTGCATGTTGCTAGAAGACGATATAATATCTATATTATTACGGACAGACCAAAGCTGCATGTTGCTAGAAGACGATATAATATCTATATTCACGGACAGACCAAAGCTGCATGTTGCTAGAAGACGATATAATATCTATATTACACGGACAGACCAAAGCTGCATGTTGCTAGAAGACGATATAATATCTATATTACACGGACAGACCAAAGCTGCATGTTGCTAGAAGACGATATAATATCTATATTACACGGACAGACCAAAGCTGCATGTTGCTAGAAGACGATATAATATCTATATTACACGGACAGACCAAAGCTGCAAAGCTTAAACAATATATATCTAAACAATCAGAAATTTTGTATTTTAATTTTACTATTCATTAAGAAAAATTTGAAGGAAAACGCAACAGTATTCTGCAATAGGGAAACTTCATATTGATTTCCTGTTTGGTCAGCAAACATTTTGTGGTATAAACTAGGCTTCTACTGGCCCTCCATCTGCTTTATCTAGATTCACCAAACTTCAGACAAATGTTTCTGTTGGGGTGAGAAGCTGTGCACCAAGGTTTTAGTTTTATATATGACCAATAACAGAGTTATGGCCCTCGACTTAGTAAAACAACATTCTATATGGCAAGCTTGTGGCATGCACTGCTCCTTAACTTATTGACATAAAGTCACCAAGCATCACACAAATGTTTATTGAAGTTGTCATTATTAAGCTGTGTCTAGTTGTCATTGGTAAGTTGTGTCTAGTTGTAAGTTTTAATTAGGGTAGTAACAGTTATGGCCCTTGACTTAGTCAAAATAGAGGTGTTTCAAATGGCAACTTTGCTCTGCTCCTAAATTGAAGACCCAAAAACAACAACCTGAACTATGCGACCACTTTAAATTCCTCACTGGAGATTTTAAGCAATTGCATGTATGAGTGAAGCCACTTCCTGTAAAACGCAACCATTAATTTTACTTCCCATTTATTACATTTACCTGATGTTAAGCGACCCACTTGTAAAATCATACAAACTGTTAGTAATTATTGTTCAATAGTGCCAGAAAAAATGATAGTTATGGGCCTTGCTTATTCAAAATAAAATAGAACTTAGAAATGTTTGAGATTTTCTGGAATGTTGCATGACTGTACACTTTCATGTTTTATCATGTCAGAATACCTATTTTAATACAAAGTCATGTACTTAACAAACTGCAGAGAAATAGCAACTTATTTCTCATGAAAGTGTCTTTGCATAATTATGATCTCAGAAGTCTATCCTGAGTTAAGAGACCACCATTTCAACTTCCTCTGTGGGGTCGCTTAAGACAGGTTTGACTTTACATTACATCAAACTTGACAAAGTTTTATAAGATTAAGTGTCATCATGTTATAGAAATTTGCTCTTGTTTTTATGAAAAAAGGTGGAAAGTCCTATGGACACAAATCTAGTTTTTGCAGCTGAATTTTTATTTGTTTTTATTCTTAATTGTTTCTGCTTAAGATTTTCTCACAATTATAACCTTAGTTATTTATATTTTGCATGTGTTATGTGAATGTTTGTAAGAAGACATTTTGGTATAAAGGTAGAAAAAAGGTGTAGTAGAAATAAATTGTAGTATGCCTAAGTTTCATGTTGCCTGTAGGCAGACCTTTCTGCTTTTACACCTAGTGTAGATCATGATTATCATGCACAGCTGCTGTCTGATCAAGGTCTACAGTGCTCACAATATAAACCTAATGAAAATGTAATGACTTGTTCCCAAGTTATTTTCACAAAACTTTCTCAGAAGGTTGGCTTAACCATGTAGATGATCTGTATAGCAATTGAGCCATGATGTATGAAAGCCAGCTGTGCTACAGCCAATTATTATAAAACTTTGATAACTATTTAAAGGTTGCATTGTCCAGTCGATTTTAATAAATCTTGCTCAGAAAGTTGCTTGCAACATGTAGAAAACCCACTGTGCTACAGCTGATTATTGTAAAACCTTGAAAATACTACAGGTCATATTTTTTCTAATGGATTTTCACTTAACTTGCTATGAATATTGCTTGCAACATGTAGATGATCTGTATATAAATTGAGCCATATGTGAAAGCCAGTCATGCTATAGCTGATTATTGTAAAACCTTGAAAATACTACAGGTCGCATTTTCTAATGGATTTTCAAACAAACTTTCTCAGTGTAGATGATCTGTATATAAATTGAGCAATGATGTGTGAAGGTCAGTCATGCTACAGCTGATTATTGTAAACCCCCTGAAAATTCTACAGGTCACATTTTCTAATGGATTTTCAAACAAACTTTCTCAGAAGGTTGCATGCAACATGTAGATGATCTGTATATAAATTGAGCCATGATGTGTGAAAGGCAGTAATTCTACATATTGTTTAACCTGATAACACTCTACATGTCACATTTTCCAATGGATTTTCACTTAACTTGCTTTGAAGGTTGCTTGCAATATGTAGATGATACATAAAAAAAATAGCCACACTGTGAGAAAAGCAACTGTACTACAGCTGATTATTGTAAAACCTTAAAAACACAACAGGCCACAATAGATTTTCACTAAAGTTACTCAAAAAAGTGAAGTCTCAGTCCAGTAGAGTGATACTGGCCCTCTTTTTCAATATAGCTTGATCCAAAAGCATAGGTCTACTTGACAGTGATCATTTTTATCAGCATAGCATATAGTATATCATATCAGAACATTTTCTATGTAGATTTTCAGAGTGGAGTTAGGGCTATGTTTTTTCAGGAATGCATTGCACTTAAATATTTTAGTGGATTTTTAGCTCAACTGGCACAAAGTGCCAGGGTGTGCTATATGGATCACTCACCTTCTGTCAGTCTGTTAGTCTGTCCACCATTCCTTCGAATGATGTCTCCTCTAAAATCACTTGGCCACTGTTGATGAAACTAAACAGGGATATCCCTTGCATAAAGCTTTATTAAAGCTGTTCAGATTATTTCATTTCATGCAGAACTCTGGTTGCTATGGCAATGGAAAGTAATACCTTAAAAAATCTTCTTTCAACCAACAAGGCCTAGAGCTTAGATATGTAGCATTTAGCATTGCCTGGTGGATGTCTACCAATTTAAGATTGTTCAAGTATCGACCCTTGAGTCAAAAATGACCCTGCTGTAGGGTCATTTGATTTTACGTAGGTTTATATAGGGAACACTTTTAAAATCTTCTTCTCTGAAACCATTAGGCCTAGATCTTAGATATTTAGCACATAGCATCGCCTAGCTGATCTCTACTAAAATTGTTTGAATTATGACCCCCTGGTTAAAACTGACCTCTCCTGATATTCATTTGATTTTAAATAGGCTTTCGAAGAAAACGTGAGCTATCCTACTTGCATCCGCGTCGGCGTTGGTGTCACACCTTGGTTAGGTTTTTCGTACCACCTCACTTTATTTCAAAACCATAAGACGTATGGCTTTGAAACTTACCATACTTGTTTATCATTATTTCCATCAGCAGACAATACTACATAACTCTGTCTAGGTTTTTGTCAGAATTCTGGTCCTTTTTTAGCTTGACTTTTCGAAGAAAAGGGGAGCTATCCTACTCGCCCCGGCGTTGGCGTCACACCTTGGTTATGTTTTTCATACCACCCCACTTTATTTCAAAAGTATTAGAGGTATGGCTTTGAAACTTACCATACTTGTTTACCATCATAACCTCCATCTACAGACAAGAGTACATAACTCTGTCAAGGTTTTTGACAGAATTATGGCCCTTTTTTGACTTAGAAAGTGTATTGAGCTTGGTTAAGTTTTTCGTACCACCTAATTTTATTTCAAAACCATTGGAGGTATTCCTTGAAACTAACCATAGTTGTTAACCATCATGACCTACATCAACAGACAAGAGTACATAACTCTGTCAAGGTTTTTGACAGAATTATGCCCCTTTTTTACTTAGAAAATACATTGAATATGGGTAAAATCCACTTATTGCCTTAAACCTTTGAGATATTGCTTTGAAACTTTGAATGCTTGTTTACATCATTACCCCCATCTGTAGACAAGAGAAGGTAACTCTGTCAGGGATTTATTTTAAAAATTTAAGGCCCTTTATCGACTGAGAATCTTGGTTAAGTTTTTCGTACCAGTCCACTTTTTGACTAAACTGTTTGAGATGTTAATTTGAAAGTTGGTATACTTATAAACCATCATGATCCCAAAACATGGGCAGGAGAAGGTAATTCTGTCAAGGATTTTATTTGAATTATGGCCCTTTTTGACTTAGAAACTCTGTTAAAATTTTCATTCTTGTCCACTTGATGACTTAACCATTTGAGATATTACTTTGAAAGTTGGAGTACTTATGTATTATCATGAGACCTATCTGTAAGCAAGAAAAGATAACTCTGTGAAAATGTTTCTTGATTTGTACTTAGAAATTCCTAGTTAAAGTCTTGTGTGCCCTTAACTGTCAAAGTTTTGTTTTATAGACAAGCACTAAAAAGTCAAGCGCACTGTCCTACTGACAGCTCTTGTTTACTTAGAAAGTATATTGAGCTTGGTTAAGTTTTTTGTACCACCCCACTTTATTTCAAACCATTGGAGGTATTCCTTTGAAACTAACCATAGTTGTTAACCATCATGACCTACATCAACAGACAAGAGTACAAAATCGGTGGTATTTGACAGAATAATGCCCCTTCTTGACTTAGCAAATACATTGAATATGGGTAAAATTCACTTATAGACTTAACCCTTTGAGATATTGCTTTGAAACTTTGAATGCTTGTTCATATCATTACCCCCATCTGAAGGGCAAGAGAAGGTAACTCTGTCAAGGATTTTGTTTTAAAATTAAGGCCCTTTATCGACTGAGAATCTTGGTTTTTCGTATCAGTCCACTTTTTTACTAAACTGTTCGAAATATTACTTTGAAAGTTAGAAAACTTGTTTACAGTCTTGATTTCCAAACACAGGCAGGTGAAGGCAACTCTGTCAAGGATTTCATTTGAATTACGGCTTTTTTCAACTTTCCACTCAAATTTCAAAGGTCAAGAGAGAGCTTAGATATTTTGCAAGATGCATAGCCTTATGGAACCCTACCAATATGTTCAAATCATGACATCCACATCAAAATTGATCCCACCCAAGAATGATTTTACTAGCTAATTAGGGATTAATTAAAAATTCTTCTGAAACCGTAAGGCCTAGAGCATGAAGCAGTACCTAGTGGACCTCTACTAAGATTGTTCAAATCATGACCCCAGGTTAAACTAAGGTCACTTGATTTTACATAGGCTTATATAGGATTTAATCTTCTCTGAAACATCAAGACCTAGGGCTTAAATATTTGGCAAGAAGCATTGCCTAGTGGACCTCTACCAAGATTGTTCAAATCATTACCTTCAAATCATGACCCCCCAGGTCAAAATTGACCCCACCAGTTCGCATCTATAGAGTTATAGAGGGTAAACTTCAAAATTCTTTTTGTTTGAAACCGCAATAGGTAGAGCCTCATGACGAGGTAAAAGTCCATGTGGACTTTCTGTGCACACATCTTCATTATTCTGCTTAATTTAGATATTTTCATTTTTCAATCCTGAAACATATATGGTATTTACATTGTATATTAAAATGAAGGTATTTTAAGCTCACCTGGCTTTGCCAGGGTGAGCTTTTCTAACGGATGATTGTCCGTCGTCCGTCAACACTTTGATTCAAATGAAATATGCATAAGTTCAAACAAAAATAAACATTTTTAACAATTTTATCAGTCTTGTTTTATTGTTTCAAAGATGCTTTCAGTGTTTTTAGGATCGCATTCCGTCCAGCGTCCGTCCATCTGTCCTTCCACCATTTCCTTCAAACAACATCTATGTCATACGTGGAAGGATTTTAAACTACATGTCACAATAGTCAAGCACATAGAGATGACGCGTTATGCACAAGTCGTGCATACTTACCTTCAAGGTCAAGTTCAAACTTAGAGGATAATGAGCACTGTCTACTTAGCCAGCCAAAACATGTAATATTGAAACTTCATAAAATTGTTTAGCCTTTACAAAATAGGGACTTCATGATATTTAGCCCTTACAAAATAGGGAATGTTCAATACTAGTGAATGTGTACAGTTAGATGAAAATACAAAAGCATTGGACCAGCTTACTTAATTCACAAAGTGCCAGGGCGAGCTTATAATTTGGACAATTATAATAATTGTGGTCCGCTGTTATTTTGTGTCTATAATAGTGTGTCCATCCATCAACATGTTGCTTCAAACAACTTCAGAACTTTTTGGCCTATTTTGATCAAACTTCAAAGGAATGGTCCTTGGATTGTCCAAATTATTCAACAAAAAATGTATTCCATGCAGTACTGGTTGCCATTGGAAAGGAAAAAGGTATTTTTCTCAAAATCCAAAGGCCAGAGCTTTGATATTTGGCATGTAACATTGTGTATTTGAATTAGGAATTATATTTTGTACACTGAACTACAAGACTTGGTTAAAAAAAAACTTTATTCAGATCCCTCATTTAATCATTTAGTACCATGTACTATATCATGTTAGTTGCAGTGCAGAACAATTAAAACAATACTCACGTATTTGAAAAAAAGAAAAGAAAGAATGCACTCTCTGCCTGACTTGAAATCACTGTAACCTCTCAAAGATTGAGGGTCATGAGTTCGAGCCCTGCTGCCCACCATGTCTGTTTATGTGAGAAAGTTTGCAGTTTCTTATGGAGGAAAGAGGTCTAGTACTGGTTATTCCCTGGAACAATTGTTAGGTAAACTGTCCGCCTGTAAAAATGAAAAATGACAAAAAGGCAAATCAAAGCGCTGAAGGCACTGAACTTGTGTGTAACTCATGATGAGCTCTCACCTACATAAAGCGAAAAATAAAACAAGTATGGAATGTTGCAGACTGAATTGTAGACTGAACGGCAAATTGTTTTGCAAAGCAAATGTCACAGATAACATAATTATTAACAGAATTTAGAAAAAATTCTTGTTTCAAAAGCAGAAGCAAATTTATTCTTTTACATTATTTAGCAAGTTTTCAAAATGTTGAGAATTTGCTTTCGCAGGCCCCTCAATAAAATTAAAATTAAAATGAATGTGAAAACAGAGTAAGACATACGACGGACAGTGAATGACCCTAATAGCTCACTCTGGCACATTGTGCCAGGTGAGCTAAAAGCATTATATATGAATGGGAAGACCTGTTCCATCCAACAGCCATTAGGACCCATTTAAAATGCCAGCAATTAAACCACAAATTGAATTAAGAATTTGAATTTAATCTAGAACTTGGACGAATATATTAATCCAGTCTAGATGTAACGGTTTTAAAGTTTGAAACAATAAATTAAAATTTCAAAAATGTACATCTCTGAAAATGATGTGGATTCACCTGCGTACCTGCGTATAGGTAGCTAAGCGCCTGATGTGGCTATGCTATTGTTTGCTCTATTGTTCTTTTAGCCACATGAAGAAAATTTTAGCCACATAACAGACTGAATGAATAGAATTTACATTTATGTATTTTCCTCCTAGCCACTTAAGTTTCTATATGTTACCTCAGGCAGACAGACAGACTATGCGATCATTAAAACAAACAACACACAAAAGGGAACAGGAATCAATGAATGATCATCCTAGCTTTTATCCTGTTTTTAACACAACTAATATCGTCCTTTTTGCACAACATATTGTATATGTACATATTTGCAGGATAGGGGTTTTAAGGTTTAAGGTTTTTAGGTTTTGCACCTTTTTTTCTCACACTCTGTCAGGAGGTACCGGGTGGATTGAGTAGCTCTAGCTTTGGATCAAAACAAAACCATCTCAAAATTTGTTCAAGACCCATTTAAGGTTCATGTAATGTGTTTAAATAGTCCCAAACATGAATTTGGGATCCCCAACATGAATTTGGGACTATAAATTTGTATACTTTACTAGCAAAATAGCCATATATTTCATGCATCAAAATGTTAGGGAAAATTAGTAGAGGCTTTCTGTAGTGACTGTTTGGTGAAGAAATGTTGTTTCTGTTTCATACATTACAAAAATAAGTCATACATTGAGTACCAATGGACATTAAATATGTAGAAAACACCAAAACATTTTATTTCAAATAGTATTTCTCAAAATTGATTAAGGGGAGTGGTGGTGTAGAGGTTAAGGTATCTGCCGCTCATCCCGGAGGTTGCGGGTTTCTTCCAGGAAGTGGACTCGAGTGACTCGATAAGCTTCAAGCTTTCTTCACAATCGAGCCAAAATAAATTAGTATAAACGAAAACTGATTGCTATCATGCTAACTACAATCTTGGTACAAAGATGAATGAAAAACAATAAATTATTATGATAGTTCATTGCAAAATACAAGCAATTCAGTTTTGACACAACAGACACTCAAAAAGTAATAAAAATAAGAGCTGTCTCATGACAGCACGCTCGACTATTCGAAAGCTTGCCAGTAAAATGGGTTTTTTTGTCTAAGAACAGGTGTATTGTGTAATAATTATTGTCTATAAGAATTAAGGTCAAAGATAGGAAACTTGTTCAAAGACCTTTGTAAATGTACATTACGTGCAAAGCCTTACTCTGGATTCTGTAAGCCAACTGGGGGGAGGAGGGGGGATAATTTCAAAGAAATACATGACCTTGTATATTTGATCATGAATAACTTTGCAACGTTACAAAATTGATATGTATAAAATTAAAAAAGCATGACGGCTGCATGCTGCATAATTATTCTATGACATTTCAAAAGTAAGCCATTTCGAGTATTTCTAATAATAGTCTTGTAAAAACTGTGACAAAATTCTAAGTTAAAAAGGGGCATAAATATGTCAAAAATCAAAAACATTAATGAAGATGTTGATAGTAAACATACATTTTGAGTTAACAATTCTAAGTTAAAACGGGGCATTAATCTGTCAAAAATCAAAACAGAGTTATGGGGATTGTTTCCTCAGGTGTAGATGTTGATGGTAAACACAAACTTTGAGTTTCAAGTCAATACCTTTGATAGTATTCAAGATATTTGACTTTATAAAAAACTTTAACCAACACAGACGCTGACGCCGACACCGGGGCGAGTGCAATATCCTCCTAATTCTTTGAATAGTCGAGCTAAAAACCACGCAAAGTAATTGATCGAAAATATAGTGATGACATAATTGTTTAGAACAAACATATTATATACTTTGAATACCTAAGTGTCAACTAATATATCTATAGCTATCTCTCTTATTTTAAATAAAATGTATCAAATACGCGTTATAAAATCTAGCGGCACCAGTATTTATCCCTTTGGCTCTGGGAAACTTTGTATGTAAATTTCCTACTTTCACCGTCTGCAGTTTTCTTGACAAAATTATACAAATGATTTTTTACGTTTTGTCTGAAAAGAGGGGGGAATGATTTATCTAGGAGCGATGCGTGAGCAACTCAATGGAACTCATTCCTTAGATGCAGAAACACATTTTAAATTACTTTTCCACTATCAACATGTTTAATCAAAACATCTTTTAAACATATAAACAATCTACGAGTGTGGCCAGACTAACCCACCCTAATTCAAAAAGTTGGAAGAACGGTTAAGAGGACGTAAAATACTATGACCGTGATGACTGTATAGACAGTGAACAGTAGAAGTTATACATACGTGTCTAAACTGTAGTAGACTGCTGACTGCATCATTTATTTCTGTCATGTAGGTAATAACACATTCTTTGAAAGATATAAAGAACAAAAAGTTGCAAACAGACAAACAGTCACATAAAGTTTGGACCCCTGCCCCCCTCTACCAACACACACACAGAGGACATAGACATTTATTGTTTCGCTCTTTTTTTCCTTTTAATTTGTTAATCTGTATCTGTATCTGTATTGTTACTCGAAATTATCTCACTAATGAGCAAATATTATCGAGGATGGGTGGGCGCTTGATGATAGATGTTAATCGTGTGATCTATATTCCAGGAGAGCACTTTTGAATTTGTTGTTTTTGGAACAAGTTACAACCGAGTCTGGTAATGAGTTCCAATTGCAGATTGTTTGAGGCACAAATGAGTTTTTGTAAATGTATCACTTGTCACTTGTTTAATTGATTTAGAGTTGGATCTTCATTGTTGCCGCTGCTTAAATCCCAACAGGTCATTAGTAGGGATAGCCGCCAGGTCTTAAACGATCTTGTGTATGAATCTTTTTAAAGGAACTCAAACTGAACTGTTATTTGTTCATTCTAGAATAAATGATTTTACGAGTTGATTCTTGCATGTGTAAAGGACTGTCGCTCATTTTTTTGTTTATTGTATATGTACTTATGGTCCGCCGTCCTTGTTCAAAGAGTTTATATTTTTGTGGCCTGAGATTTGGACAATTTGATGTGATGGTACTCCCCCCCCCCCCATCTCAGACTGTGGACTTTCTGGCCAATTCTCCTTCCGAAGTTGGTAGTGCGTGCACACTAGCCAAAGAATGAATCAATGCTCTAGGGCAACCAAGTGTTCCACTGTCATACATTTTTTCAATATGAATGTCTTCCAGCTGGTCTGCAGCTTTAGGTTTATTTCTCTTTCCAAAAGATTTTAGGTGTTTTTGCTTTATTTTAAGGACTGCTCTTGTTTTTGTGAAGTCTGTTTTGTATCCCTTTGCCTTCAAATACCTGTCTACGGATGATACAAAACTCTGCAAGGTGCATGGCTCGTATTCCCCACCATCCTTCTTTTTCACAGACAGTAAAAATGCAGCAAAGTACTCAGCTGAGTGGGGGGGGGGGGTATAAACTCAAGATTCCTGTACTCATTTTTTGTGGCTATAAGTTATTTTTGAGGTTGGATTTGAATTGGGCACAGAGAGTAATCCAAAAAGATTTTGCTGTAAAACTAACCTATTAAGTTTGGGCAAAAACACTGCCCAGTATTGCTGCCATCAACCTCGGAAGTAAGCTTAGTACCTTCTTTTGAGGAAACAATAAAATTTAAGTCCATAAATAACTCATTAGAGTACTTGAATAATTTCATTACTTCAAAAGATATACTGCCAACTTTTAATAATGTGAAGAATTAACTTTTGCAGGCCCCTCCAAGTTTTTAAACAGATCAATCAAACGTCAAGTTCAAACACTGACCAATCAATAGTTCCACATTCTTTTACCAAGACGTGAACCATTAGATTAGTTTAACAATAAAGTTAACTAGAGCTATCACTAAATGTGATTAATACCCCCAAAAGACTGCTTTATAAACTGAAGAAGTTCATAGTAACATAATACCTTGCAAACAAACTAAAAAGAGATATTGTTCTTAGCAGTTCCTCTCATTGTGCTTGACCATTGTATGAAGTTGTATTGAATTCCAACTTGTAGTTTTCGAAAAATGCTCCAGACAAGGAAAAGTAACAAAGGGCAATAACCCTGTAATTAGTCAAGATGGAGTTATGGTTCCAGTGCACTGCACTTCCTCTCATTGTGCTTGACAATTGTATGAAGTTGTATTGAATTCCAACCAGAAGTTTTCAAGTTATGCTCCGGACAAGGAAAAGTAACAAAGGGTAATAACTCTGTAATGAGTCAAGATGGAGTTATGGTTCCTGTGCACTGCACTTCCTCTCAATGTACTTGACCATTGTATGAGGTTGTACTGAATTCCAACTAGTAGTTTTCAAGTTATGCTTCGGACAAGGAAAAGTAACAAAGGGCAATAACTCAGTAAATACTCAAGATAGAGTTATAGTTCTTGTACACTGCACTTCCTCTGAGTGTGCTTGATCATTGTATGAAATTGTATTGAATTCCAACCAGTACTTTTCAAGTTACGCTCCGGACAAGGAAAAGTAACAAAGGGCAATAACTCTGTAATTAGTCAAGATGGAGTTATAGTTCTTGTACACTGCACTTCCTCTGAGTGTGCTTGATCATTGTATGAAGTTGTATTGAATTCCAACTTGTAGTTTTCAAGTTATGCTCCGGACAAGGAAAAGTAACAAAGGGCAATAACTCTGTAATTAGTCAAGATGGAGTTATGGTTCTTGTGCACTGCACTTCCTCTCAATGTGCTTGACCATTGTATTAAGTTGTATTGAATTCCAACTTGTGGTTTTCAAGTTATGCTCCGGACAAGGAAAAGTAACAAAGGGCAATAACTCTGTAATTAGTCAAGATGGAGTTATAGTTCTTGTGCACTGCACTTCCTCTCAATGTGCTTGACCATTGTATGAAGTTGTATTGAATTCCAACTAGTAGTTTTCAAGTTATGCTCCGGACAAGAAAAATGCAACAGACCGCCCGACCGACCGACCAATCATTGGGTGACTCCTATATACCCCCCTAAACTTCCTTTTGGGGGTATAATAACTATCCCTTGCACTATTTGTCTCTCAACACTTCCTAATGGGAGGCGTAAAGACCTGGAATGTCTAATTATTTGGCACACTGCTGGATAAAAGTCAATGAAATTGCATGCCATGGTTACCATGAGATACAGTAAACGAAGTAATCTAATACCATGTTTATACAAGATATAAATCATTGAAAACACTGTCATTATATCAAACATGAAATCCCTGAAATTATATAGAATTATCTGGCATAATTATCTCTGCATATCAGTAAAATAAGGTAAATAAATCCAGTTCTTTTTTAGTCAAAAGTATTGTTCATTCTTTTTAAAGCTTTGCTTGAGCAAATGTTTCCCTTGGCTCATATTTTTTATACATGGTGACAATCGCTGCTCCACCTATTCCAAAGTTGTGCTGAAGCCCAACCCTAGCGCCATCTACCTGCCTTTTGTCACTCTCCCCTCTCAACTGTGACACTAACTCAGCACACTGGGCTAGTCCTACAATACAAAAAAACAGATGTCATTGAAACCTTTTTCAGTGATAATGAACATACAGTCATCATTACATGTAGTAATTTTTGTTCAACCTTTACTCTGCATGGACTGTCTATATTTGAATTTGGACTGTGCAATCAAGTATTCAATGCAAGATTTAGTGAAAATAAACTGACTAACTAGCAGACAGTGTAGATCATGATCCAACTGCATGGGTGTGCAAGTAGATCATCTACACTTGTCACTGAAGCAAAATCACTTACCACCAGCAGTGTAAGAGTTAAAAATATTTTCAACAAAAGGCAATGCAAGCTGTAAGCCAAAAAAACAACATACTTGATATTTCTTGCCTTTAGTTTCCTATTTCAAGAAAGTTATGTTCAATATAATCAAGATTTTTGTGCCTCAACTTGTGTCAGGAATTGTAAACGTTCTCTACATAATGGCTGATGCTGTAAATGGGACTCAAACACATGACCTTGTAGTGATGACACGAGAACATTGGCACAAATCATTAGATCCCAGACATCACTTTTAACAGTCTTTTGCGAGACGTGAATGATTGTCCAGCACAAGGAACTATTGTAAAACATTTCCTTCATTAATGTATCATGAATTAAAGAAATTTAAAGACCAGAACCCTGAAATATAAAGTAAGAACTTACTACTAATGACTTCAATATCTGATTATTTTCCATGTATTGTTTTGATACAGCAATACCTTCTATTTTCAAAGCAAGCCTTCTAAACAGCAGAGTGGTGCGGTCTTACCTGTGGCCCCTATGGGATGTCCCTTTGACTCCAGCCCTCCAGATGGATTTACCACCCATCTACCTCCAAGCACAAACTGTTCACCACCCTTGCTATTTTTCTGCCACTTCCCACTGTGTAACAGGTCCACGGCACGTCCCTCTGGTGCGAGCTGCATGGCCTCATACATAAACAGCTCATTACATGAGAAACAGTCATGTACCTGAAATACATCATTTTACAGAACAGAACAGAACAGAATAGAACAGAACAGACAGAAACTTTGTTTCCATTTAGGCCAACACAGTTTCTTGTGATGATTTCACATACAACAGAATGTTTCCAGGTAGACTCAAGATTATTTGCTATATTCAATGATAACTTCACAATGAAAATCTCTAAGCTATTTGGCCTATGAAAGCATGACCTGTACTAAAATGGGGCATTTTTCTATACATATATTCTTTTAAATTGCATAAATTTTGTTTATCAGTTAAAGTTCATTGAACACATTATTCACATGTGGAGAATATAATCTGCTAGATGTATAGGGTACCTCCTTAACATTGTTGTTAAAATTTGAAAATATCTCATTTCACCACTCATTAGTTCTGTTTGAATTACACGCAATTAATGCCAACAACAATAACACCGTCTGAATGCCCTAGTATTTATGAAAGCCTAATATGTTTCATTTTCAAGTTGGTTGTATCTTGACTAGAAATTGTTTCCACATAGACTAAAAAGAGACAATTACCTCTAGCACATCAACATCTGAAGATGACATACCACTTTCCTTGTAGCACTTCTCTGCCGCACGCTTCGCCATTCCAGCGCCTGACAAATCCATGAAACTTTTACCAAACGAGGAGGGCATGTCTGTAACCATACTTTGACCAATGATCTCCACAGCCCTGTAACAACAATCACACACTTAAACTTCCCCAACCTTTGTGTTTTACACACATTATCAAATATTCTAAAAAGTGAAATACAACATCGGCTACAGCCTCCATCAAACAGAATTCTTGCAAACTTCTCTAAAAGTACTGATTAAGCTCAATTTGACACACTGGTGTAGACTGTACTAGGTTTTAACTTCAAATGTCAGTCTTCATGGTCTAGTACATTTAGTATGCACTTCACTCACATGGTATTCATCACCTCTGAAACTTTGTGTTT
>JAFMSR010000005.1:41600550-41644204 GCA_022818135.1 Saxidomus purpurata
AATAATATGTTTAGAATACGTCTCACTGGCTGCAGGTGCGGGTCTCGAATAACTATAGTTGCGGTAACTAAGCTCATCAGCGTTTATCTTCCTTAAATATATTACTTGTTTCAATATAAAGCATATGAAAAAGCGTGTTAAAGCATATGTTTTTCAGTTACTAGTCAACATTCCAAAAAAACTTCACATAACTCAGTAGATTAAGGACAGCCTCACTTTATCATATGATATTTAAGTTACAACCATTTCTCATTTCATCACATCATAAATTTAATCTTGTTATCGTTTCTAGTTAAATAATGTAAATACTTGTAAATACTTTTGTGATAAAAATGTCTCCATTGTAACTGAAAATTAAATTTTATAACTCTTTCATGGACATTCAATATAACAATAAAAACAACATTAATAATAGTAATGATAATGATATAATAAAATAATAATAATACAAACACATTTTATATACAAAAAAAATCAAGTTTTATTCGACTAGGGTCTGTTGTTTTTAAGGTACATGTATCTCATGATCCATCTTTGCAGACAGATGGAAACCGAACGGACAGACGGAAGGTAAACCTATGAATATTAAACTGGTAGAGAATTAATAAGAAGAGATACCCCTTGCGACACCATTTATGAATGAATCACTTCTCCTTAAGCAGATTTGACTATGGACCATTACTAATGTAACCAAATACATTCTGAATACCGACCCGAATATTTCTTTTTACGATATATGATCGTAGCTAGCCGAGGGTTCAACGGCTAAATGATAATCATAGACCCAGAATGTATTATGAATTATGAATTTTGCATAAAATTAGCACAGTTTTAGTGTTTAGAAATATGCATTGGCATTTAATTTTAGGTCCAATTTCGTAAGTACATTCTCCTAGTTAAACGACCTGGTACATTGTTTTTACATCTATAGGCATATCTTAACAATTCAAAAAAAAAAAAAAAGATTTGTCGGTGTGATTTGCTAACGAATTTAAGACATTACAGTCTTTTGTGTTTAGTATATATTTGATATTTTAACAAAATATTTCATTGAAGCCATTATTCATTAAATAGAAATCTTGAAAGCAGATATATCACAATAGTGCACTTTTACAAATGAAAATTAGCATATTCTGAGTAGTTCCAAAGGATTTAAAGTATTCCTATTAGAGTCACCAATGAAAAACACGGAATAAGGCGATACTGACCTGTGCATGATTTTTCATTGAATTACTGATATTATTGATAGAACTACTTTTTTAACTCGGCATGCAAATCGGCATCATAACATCCGAACACTTATGGTGATACAGTCGTATATTTACTATGATTACGATTACAAGACGGCTGTTAACTACTCCGTGACATGTACAGCAGAAACATGACAGTCAAAACAATTAGAAATACCAAGTAATGCACATTGGGTTGACAGTCAAAACAATTAGAAATACCAAGTAATGCACATTGGGTTGACAGTCAAAACAATTAGAAATACCAAGTAATGCACATTGGGTTGACAGTCAAAACAATTAGAAACACCAAGTAATGCACATTGGGTTGACATTCAAAACAATTAGAAATACCAAGTAATGCACATTGGGTTGACAGTCAAAACAATTAGAAACACCAAGTAATGCACATTGGGTTGACAGTCAAAACAATTAGAAATACAAAGTAATGCACATTGGGTTGACAGTAAAAACAATTTGAAACACCAAGTAATGCACATTTGGTTGACAGTAAAAACAATTTGAAACACCAAGTAATGCACATTGGGTAATTTTACATTGTAAAAATATTTGGCTTCAAACATAGATACTGGCGTAAAACACATCCTTGCACTTACGCATTTTCTGGTCATATAATGCTATATAGTTATGTTTAATCATCTACTAGTCTTTCGGAAATGAGTATTTGCACATTGGGTTGACAGTCAAAACAATTAGAAACACCAAGTAATGCACATTGGGTTGACATTCAAAACAATTAGAAACACCAAGTAATGCACATTGGGTTGACATTCAAAATAATTAGAAACACCAAGTAATGCACATTGGGTTGACAGTCAAAACAATTAGAAATACCAAGTAATGCACATTGGGTTGACAGTCAAAACAATTAGAAACACCAAGTAACGCACATTGGGTAATTTTACATTGTGAAAATATTTGGCTTCAAACATAGATACTGGCGTAAAACACATCCTTGCACTTACGCATTTTCTGGTCATATAATGCTATATAGTTATGTTTAATCATCTACTAGTCTTTCGGAAATGAGTATTTGCACATTGGGTTGACAGTCAAAACAATTAGAAACACCAAGTAATGCACATTGGGTTGACATTCAAAACAATTAGAAACACCAAGTAATGCACATTGGGTTGACATTCAAAATAATTAGAAACACCAAGTAATGCACATTGGGTTGACAGTCAAAACAATTAGAAATACCAAGTAATGCACATTGGGTTGACAGTCAAAACAATTAGAAACACCAAGTAACGCACATTGGGTAATTTTACATTGTGAAAATATTTGGCTTCAAACATAGATACTGGCGTAAAACACATCCTTGCACTTACGCATTTTCTGGTCATATAATGCTACATGTATATAGTTATGTTTAATCATCTACTAGTCTTTCGGAAATGAGTATTTGCTCGGTCATCGTTGTTTTTATTGTTTAAATGTGTCTTCTTCGTCGTTTGAGCTCAAGTGGCCACAGTAGTCGAGAGTCAAGAGTATTGTTATCACTGACATCAGTAAATATTGAAATATCAGGGGATTTATGTGATTGTAGTGTGTTTATATGCATATCAACAGGTCAGGCTAAAAGGTATGACGTTTATTTGAAACTGAGCTGAAAACGGTTATAGTCTATTTCACATAATATCTTTTTATTCTTTTGTTATATTAAGTGAGATATACATGCTATCTTGTCTAGGAACGAAAACGACTGGACGGTATAATAATTATATATCACAATATGTTGCTGAATAAATTGTTCAAACAGTATTACATTCTCAAACATGGTACAGACTTCAAGACATACATAGCATTTAAGATGACTATGCGTATAAGAACTTCAAAAACCTGTATCAATTATTACAACGTCTTCTATGCTATAATCTTTTGGCCTACAATTCGTCCTTTATTCCAAATTGTTTGGTCACTTTAAAGTTCATAGTGTTTTGCTCCTCTTGTACATGTATGTCTGTTGTACGACCAACCTTGTCTTCGTCGCCGCGTAAAATTTCAAATCGCTTTTCTTCAATTTTGATAATGTCATCCATTTCTGCTTCCTGTTGCTGATTCGCCATATTGTATCCCGGAAGGGCGTGTCTAAACTGTCCGTTTATCGCAAACAGAAATTGCATGATGGCTGTATAATTCATTTTACCGAACTTACCGGTATCAAATTTTATGGCATCAATTTTTTCTGGACGCCCTTGCTCGGTGACGATGATAAACAGTTCCGGTGGGCTGATGTACATGTCACCTAAGCCTAGGTCACGTAAATCTCCGGGGGTTGGACGCACAACTCTTCCGATAAGGAAGTACTTTTCAAATCTTTTTGCAATAGCTTTGAAAACGGATGGTGTTTCATCTTCATCTAAAACGATTAAAACAAACGAGTTTACATATAAACTCTCCCGTAGAACCACACCATGATTTAAGTTTCTACTTTCATTGTGTGACAATATTTTCAACGAAAACCTTCCGAACTTCAGTATCTAAATGTTTTGATAATCATATCTGTTTGAATATTAAAGATCAAACGTATGAAGAAGGTATATTTAAGCAGAATAATACAAATGAAATTTAAATATGACTGTGTGGTTTTGATTTAACAAGCCAAACAAATGTTTGTAAAGGTATGCTATGGATCTGATAAGGGTGCATGTATCCCTAACCGCTCACCCTTAAAATAGCAAATGAACTAGGTTATCTTTGTTGTCAGGTTAAGGTAAAACACACTTAATTTATATTCTCTATCAAGCTAGTTTACTGTAAGGAAAATTTATATCAACGTAAGCAAATAATTTTGCGACAAATGTGTAATTTAAATACCATTTTATACCTAGAATTAAAAACGCTGGAAACTTTGATGGTTGTGACGTGAAACATTCGAGTAGCAAGTCTTTTAAGTCAGCCCCTGAAATCCTTTGGGTTTTATCCGGAAGTGATGCAAGAGCTTCTGATCTAGCCTCGTTTTGACTGCGTACACCCCGCCATTTCCTTTCCTTCGTTCTTCTGTCTCCATATGGATAGAATCTCGCTGATCCTTGAGATGCATCATATTCCTGAATTAGTTAACAAATCAAGTTTAAAAAATGTTCATGTTCACGCAGAACTGTATAATATTTAATTAATCATACATGTCTTTGATCAGTAGTTATTTGCCAACTTTTCTACTCTTATAACATATTAATCATGTTATAGTTTATTGTTTATTTTGCTATTTATGACAGTTTTAACCAAAATGAAATTCTTCTCAGCATACACCTGTGATACAGAATATGTACATCAATTTGCGATGCCAGAATGACGAGATGCTCCTACGACCACAAAATAGTTCGTAACCTCCAACACACGGGAACTAAACTATTCGCCTACATATTTTAAAACTTTAGTTTGAACTTCAAAGGTTTGATACTTTTACAAATAAGCGCAATATTCCTACCTCTAATAATTTGATCGAAATAAGGCTTATCGGCAGACAACTGTTAACCATGTTTACAGTTCTACACGTAGCATTTACTTCCCTTTCAATTAATTGTACGTGGCCGTTCGCTATTCGCTAGCTGATTTAAATAAACTTCCTAGTCTTAAAAATAAAAGTATGTCAAACTTACAAGTGTAGAAATCAAATCTTTTTCAACAGTAACATCTATAAGTCCAAACCAACATAAACCACGAAGATGTGTTGCCATTGTTTTCCACTCCCTTTCCACCGACCCATCATGAAATATAACAATCCAGGGATCTCGACTCCGTAACAAATTCTGTGTGAAATTTTCATTGGTCAGAGGAAACAAATCCTGGTATCTCTCATCATCTCTAAAGGCCTGTGTTTTAACGTTTATTTTTCTCTCATTTCCAGTTCCCTCTTCAGTTAATCCAGAGTGAATAATACATAGCATAGCCACTACAACGATGAACCATTTCTTCATTTTTACTATTCCTTACGTTTACAAACATTAAGATGAACGTCTTTAAACCCGCCCAGTCAATACACTGATAGGTTTAAACCAGTTTTGAATTAAGCCCGGTAGTAGTGTTTTATTTTACACAGTACGCGCGTCTACCGAATGAACTTAGGGTAGAAATACGATATAAATAACTGTGTTTTAATCACTCTAAAACAATTGTTGACGTATACCTTTCACTCATATAATTGAAAAACGTTGTCAGGAAGCGTTTTTTCTTTATTTCTTGCAAAGATCGCGCTACATTTTTGTCATGTACTTTCGACGGAAAAAGCAATGTTTGGAATGTCTTTCGTACATAATTTATTCCGTTCTATACAAAATGTATGATAATTCATTCCATTACATTACTGTAGAAAGACAATAAGAGAAGTATCCCTTAATTTGACAATTATGCAATTCACTGTCAAAGTTAATTTAGGAATGATTGGAAATTAAATGATAATTATTTCGTTTTAAATGAACATAAGCTCAGTTTTTAAAGAATGCCGTTATTTGGGACAGGTAGGGGTTTATTGCATCGAAAGCACCAAATAGGCTGAAATTTGCCTATTATCATCTTTATCTAGATGCTAGCAACTCGTGCACATGATTCTCAAGTTTATTGCTATCAATTGTATGTAAAACGCACATTTATCTAGCATTTCAGTGTTTACAATGTATTGACTTCATTGTAAAAGTTTGATTTATTTATAACTTTAGGGGCGTTTTACTAAGCAATAAACTTGAGACTCACTAGATAAAGAAGCAAATTATACGCAAATTTAATAACAAATTTGCTACATTAGAGTTTACGTTGTCGATGAAACCTACAAATAACATTTTATATCATTAAGTGTAATTTGTATTTCTGAGAAACCTTTAAAACGTTAGTGGGGGATACATTGTTAACATATGTTCGATAACCTTTTCTCCGTACTAAGAATGTAATTGATAAAAAAGCGTTTATAAACATTTCAAAACGTAACGAAATATCGTTACAGTTTCAGTTGACCTTTCAAATATAACGGACAATATGTTTTAAAATTTTACTAGTTTATAGAAAATTGTCTTCCAGAGCGAAAGAAAATGTGACAAATGACTGTACAAACAAGACCTATCTTTAAAACAGGGTGATTGGCGTAATTTTGAGTACATGGAAGCGGATGGTAAAACATCCTGTTAAAGTTAAATGTTATGCAGTCAGAAGGCGCCAAAAGTCACAGGGTTAAAAAAGTGTGCAACCAGAACTGGACGCTAACCCAGGGTCCATTGCTTACAGGGTTGTAAGAGCGAAAGATCGCCCCACTGAGCTAACCAACCGCTTACATATTCTCCCTCTAATGTGATTAAGCCCGTACCGTGAAATGCACATCAGGAAAACAATCTTTATCATTTTCTTATCAACTATATGTTACTCGAAACATTGACCGTTATTTACTGGTCGAGAAAGTATATTACTCTTCACTTAAAATTTCAATTAGTTTGGAGGTAACAACACATTATGTTGATAGATATGAACTTTTTACGGACTGTGATTATAAAACTATTCAAAGAATACTGAAAACGCAAGAGCATTTATTGACATTTTTCATTCGGTTTTATCCAATTAAAATGTGACTTGTAGAGAAAATTTCTCAATTCAAATGATGTTATACATATACTTGTCATTTCGTCGGAGGTTGAAAAGCTACCAACTTCCGATCAACAGCAACTTTAATACGGCTGCGCCGAAAAACGAGTTTAAATAATTAAAATTGATGTGGACACATTCAACACTCTGAGACACAATGTCTGGCCAGGTAAAAACTTTAAAATTGCAGAATTGCTTGGCAAGTTTTCTGATAAATGTTATGACAGACACAATGAGCGTGTGGGAAGATGAAGTGTCTTATTCTCTCTTCAGTATCTCAAAGTAGTGTACGTTATTAAAATAAAACTCGAATGTAATTCGACCTGTATGCCATTTATGCCAGTCTATGGCTAGATTTTTAAAAGGAGCTACAACTTTGAATTCGAATGTCAGACAATTTTCCTTCGACATCTTATTATTTCTGGCACTCCCGATTTTTATGATAAACAAACAGGCAGTACAAAATGTTTGTGCACAATTATAGTGTTTTTGAAATATTTCCAAGAATCCAAATTGCTACTTTCCCTAGTAAATCACCTAAAGATAATGAAAATATCACAGATGAAAACAAATTGCTTTACGAAATGGATCGTTCTGCTGCATTTAGAGATCTCTTTTATAATACTTGTCTTCTGGAATTAGTAAGAAACGTCAAGTGAGGGCGAACAAATATAATCTGGACCAAACATTCTGTAATAAAATATGTTCCGTTCGTTATAATATACATTTTGTATCTGGCTGTTGCAGAAGGGTAACGTTATGCGTATTTGTCATTTTGTCTGACATTGAAAGGATAGGATTCGAGAGGTAAATTAGACTAGGACTTATAGTTGTATCATAAGTTAGATTGAACTGGCCATTTTTATATTGGGTACACTTTATTAAAACAGTCTCCTTCAACAGTTTACAAAGTCGTATAACAACTATTTCACGTATATTGTATATTATGATATTTTGGAGAAAACTTCCGTCAAACTTAAGCTACAAAACGCGGAATAAAAACATATGAATAGGTCGACAGCAAAACAATCATCTATAACTATTTTATCTTAAATTAAATACAAACACATTTCAGAAACAAACTTTTCCTATAGCTAGCTTTTTCTAAACCACTGTCCGCTGCAAATTGTACACTGCAAAATATATCAACTTCTGCACATCAAAGCAGCCTTTTAAACATTTAAACTTACTGTTAGAGAACGTCGAGGGAAAAGCTGTATCTGCACATAGACTTCTAGACGCCTTCGAAGTAATGGTTTGTGCATATGTATTTGGAAAAGGATTGAATTATCATTACAACTTGTAGAAGTTAATATGATATGAACATGCATTTCTGTTGCTTAAATATTCTTAAGCACGCGTAAACCGCTGCATTTCGGGCTCCATTGGAACCCCAAAAGATACTATATTACTCATAAATGATTCGATAACTATGACGAATTTAAACTTTGTATGATGTTCAAATATATCAATGCAGTTTTCTTGCTGGGCTACAAATTGTAACATTATCTGTTTTCCAGACGCAATTAATGATCAAGTTAGGAGGAAATCAGTTGTTTTTGTCTTTTTCAATATGTGTCTGTCTTTTATATTAATGAGAAAAGGAAATCGACAAGGGAAACCAGATGTAGCTGCAAGTGTTATGTTACAACTTATTTAGTTGTATATTATGTCTAGATATTTTTAGAGGTTATCATAAAAACAGAAAGAATTTTATAATAACTTTTTCGATCAAATACTGTGAAATTCTGTAAAACTCTCGTAAATGACAAGCCATTTTGTTACTTATATTTTCGTGCAGAATACTGCAAGTAACTCCGAAGGGGGAATAATTATGAAACAATTCAAAAGTTCACCTTTACTAAATATAATATTTCCGCTTACTGGCCAATAGACCGAAATATTAAGAAAAGTGAACTTTTGAATTAAATCAGAATAACTTATTTCTAACATGTTTTTGACGTACTTGTTATGTTTTAAGCATACTATCCGACCATGATCACTTTAGCTGTCACAATTACACCTAGAGCACTTTAATCCAGAAGGATGTGTTACAGGCAAAATTGACAGTTTTCTTCGACCACAATATATTCCTAAAGTAGCTTTTAAAGTTGACAGTATATGTACATGTTCATGAATATAGCACAGTACGTTTCAACGACTTTGCAAAATAAATAAAATAAGAAAAGTTTCTGACAAAATTATGAAAACAGATTGACATCCGAAACAATGACATACTTCATAATAATAGTAAATTAAAAATAGTTTTTAGAGACTATCATTATTCCATCTGAGAAAAATCAATAATTCTATTCGAACGAAACCAAAGATTAAAATGCATGAATAACATATGCTCAATATTTAATCTTCTTTAATGTCAACGCTCTTTATGCATATTAAAAAGAAGAAACTAATGACGAAACAATAAACAAAACCTATTTTGAACAAACGACTGGAACAAGATGCGTCAAATGGTTCATAACACAATGGTAAGACAGTAACTGAAATATCGTGAGCATTTCTTTAAAATGTAATAATGTGTATATGCCAAGAAAATGACAACATCCACACTTGTGATCACATTATTCATATTATGTCCAGCCGGCTGACATTAGCTTTGGTCCAAAAAACTCTTAGAGTGTATTGATTGGTCGCAGACCTCCTCTCCGAGGGTTAAGTATTAATTTGTGAAGAAATGTTGATTAAACGATCAAGACAAGAACAAATATAACCAGAATTATTGTCTCAAATTAATGTCAACTCAACAAAACAATATTTTTATTCGCCTTCTGTATCAAAAATATGTACTATAGGATGTCCTATTCAAATAAGAAAAGAACTAATGACTTGCGGAAATACTGACCAGATGATCGAAAGTTTTACCACTTCGCAGTATTGTATGTTGTAGAACTGCGATTGATTTAATTAACCTACTTTTTTATCTTTCAAGAGAGTGGTTGTACATGTAGCAAAATCAAGACAGACAGTACTATTCCAGAGAGTACATGAAGTGGTCTCGATAGGAAACGTATTTGAGTCGTAACTACTTTGCCATTTTTCCTTTATAACTCAATTGGAACAAATCAATAGATGACTACATAGGACAAAAAATATTATGATGTACCTATACCTAGATATTTGAAACAGTTACCTTTTGCCGTATTGTCGTTTTCACATTTGATCACAGTATAACCTACAACTTCAAGGTATGCTGATGTAGGGAATATTTTGTCACTGTACATTTCACAAATTAACTTGAGCAATGTTTTCGCGAAAACGTGTAAAGCTATTCCGAAATTTGAAAAGTCTGTAAAAGTGAGATATTTAGCAGTCACTTTGACATGTTTCAAAAAGACTCTCTCAAAGTGTAAGCAGTATCATGTAGAAACGTTTCCGCATACCTTCATAATCTGTGAATTTGTTCAGTTAATTCCACTGAATAGTCTTCGAACACAGCCAGATAAACTGAATTAAGGATATCTTTATTTTCCTGCTGAAACAAAACTAATCAATCTGAAATAATTTCGACTGTTAGAAAGGTACCTTTCAATTTCTCACAGTTTTATTTTGACAAGCTAACGACGGGAACAGGAACATGTAAATTAGATCACGTTTTGTCTCATCTTCTGTGACCAAACCTGCTTGGTTAAATATTTTTTAGGGCAGTGCTTTATCACGTTTTATGGCTTATAGCTGCATATAAAAGTCAACAATACAATTAATCTTGGATTATTTTCGCGTCCAGTCTCTGGAATCACAGTATAGAAAGATGCTATAGTGCAATAAGTAAGTTGCAATTTTCGTCTATATATATAGACGGGAAGACGGGAGGAAAAGACTAACGCTATTATCAAAGGTTATTCAATTTGTACTGCGCAAATTTCTTCTAACGCGACGATCAACGAGGTCAAAGTAATAGTTCGCCGTACAATTTGAATAACAATTTAATTATATGTTCTCGAATTAATGATAGAAAAAATAGATTATTGCCACAAATAAATGAATACATAATAATAAAACATGTCAAAAAAGTATAAGGCTATTGTTCCGTGTACGTCTGTATTGCGTCTTTTCTATTGTTCACGATGGTCAAGATGTTGCAATAAAATAACCGTCGTTATGAGAAGTAAACATGTGTCTCTGCGCAGCCGTACTAAGCTCGCTTTTGACCAGAAGTTGATAACCTACCTCCAATTTAGGGCAGTGATTAGTGATTCTAACACGACCAGCGAATAACCTAAATGCATGTAGAACAAAATCTAGTTGGGTTATTCTGCATTAAACCGACATTGAACGACGCTGTACGCGCGTCGTATTTCGGCTGTTCAATTTACCCGACGTATAGAGGATCTTACATGGCATACTGTGGATGACTTGGGGGCACTGAAGCGGGGGATCAGATGGATGACACACGTCCAGCTAACTTGATTAATGTTGCGATACCATTTACACTGACTTTATTACTGTTTTGTTGCTATTGCTTTTGTTTACACAGTGACATCATTAATCAAGAGAAACTGTGACGTCATTTATCTATACCCGTTACCAATATTTTTCGTAACTTGAACCGTTATTGCGTACCCTGAAAATTCGAACCATTTCTATAAATGAAAATCCCTGTTACATTTACTCGAAAATTGTTAAAGTTTTTTTCTTTCTTATGAGACAAGTTAACGTTGATGAAAAATCTGAAACAGCGGGTACTATACATTTTTCACGAATGAAAGTCACATTGAAGTGTTCGTGGGAGGAAACTCCAACGGCAAAATCTAGGTGCGTAGCACGCAAGTGTAAATTACCTTCGATGAAAATAATTCTCTCATTTTCTTCAAATGTTGTTTCAAATAAGTCGTGTTAGAATCGAAATAATAAGTATCCAAGTTTGGTTTATGGTAGAATAATCCTCGTGTGTCGTTCTTATGCGTAATAATATATCACTCAGACCGTCGCACATACACACATATTCTTGAGTAGATAGACCAATTACATGTGTTTATATTTTTAGTATATATGTTTATCAATATGCACATGTATTGGATGAGACTGAATAAACTTAAAACTATAACTTGTGATAAGGCTATGTAACTTCCATTATAGTCTGTGATAACGCTATGGTGATGTACATATGACTGTGATAATAAGTAAAAGTCTCCTTTAACTCAATATTGAGTGGCAGCATAACATTGGTTCTATGTTTTATTCATGTTTATGTAATGTAAATGTAAATTATGCTGATAAGACTCAAATAAACTATTATAACTACACAAAAATAGCGCCAACTATGGAACGCCATAGCTGCCTTCTATACACACTTCTTAAAAGGTGATGTCCTTTTGATATATGGTGAAGTCGTTTTGATAGCTGGTGCTGTGGTTTTGATAGATGGTGCTGTGGTTTTGATAGATGATGCTGTGGTTTTGATAAATGGTGATGTCGTTTTGATAGATGGTGCTGTCGTTTTGATAGATGGTGCTGTGGTTTTTGTAGATGGTGATGTCGTTTGGATATATGGTGATGTCGTTTGGATATATGGTGATGTCGTTTTGATAGATGGTGATGTCGTTTTAAAGGTGGTGACGTCGCTTTGATAGATGGTGTTGTGGTTTTGATAGATGGTGATGTCGTTTTGATAGATGGTGCTGTGGTTTTGATAAATGGTGCTGTGGTTTTGATAGATGGTGATGTCTTTTGATAGATGGTGCTGTGGTTTTGATAGATGGTAATGTCGTTTTGATAGATGGTGCTGTGGTTTTGATAAATGGTGATGTCGTTTTGATAGATGGTGCTGTGGTTTTGATAAATGGTGATGTCGTTTTGATTTATGGTGGTGTCATTTTGGTATATGGTGCTGTCATTTTATATATGGTGCTGTCGTTTGGATATATGGTGATGTCGTTTTGATAGATGGTGCTGTGGTTTTAATAAATGGTGATGTCGTTTTTATATATGGTGCTGTGGTTTTAATAGATGGTGCTGTCATTTTGACAAATGGTGCTGTCATTTTGATAGATGGTGCTGCATGTGGTTTTGATATATGGTGCTGTCATTTTTGGCCTGGGGACTGAAAGTCCCCAAGGCCTAAGTTAGTATACCACATTTCAAACCCTGCAAGAATTTTAGCCGTGCTATGTGCGAATAACAACTGTAAACATGCGCTATGCGAAAGTAGTGCAAGACAGACCAGATCAATCTTCTGTTTGAATGCCGCATATGATAAGAACATGTTACAAATAAAAATAGTACATAAAACTTCAAACGACTGCAGGAAGGTATATAGCTTACGGGCTGCATTACACATTTTTTTCTGTTTTAGAAATTAATGCGCTGTTAGCTGATTACGGAAGATAATCATATGCATATCACGGAAAAGTACGGATGTTTACAGAAATTTACGAAAACGTACGAAGCTCGATATAAGAGTTTGTAGTTTGATTTTCAAATTTCCGATGTTATTTCATTGACAACTTTGTTATTTACGAACGATTACATATATATTTACCTAAAAATAAATGTCTCTAAAAAAAGATATAATTTACGTACATTCCCGAGAATTCACCCGCCATTTATCGAGGAATTCAAGGTAACCCAGAATTATTTTTGGTTTTCTCTGTTATACACATTGTACAGTACTGTATTTATATTTCATTGCTGGTATTGCTTTGTTTATTTCTGTTTCAAGGTCTTGTCATTGGTACACAATAATTTTCGATCCACATCATCAGATCATATCGCTTGAAGTTGTACAAAGCGCAGATCGAATTATTTGTATTTTATAATGTTGACTATGTGATTATTTTTCATTTAACGTACATTTCATAATAAAACAAACTTCCCTGTCACCCATATATTTGTGAATCATTCATTCTGTGTCATATATTGAATTTCGTCCTCTGCACATTTCGACCCGCGCTTTAGGTAAGATTCAACGCAGAACACGTAGGTGAAAAGTTGTTTTTCGGGGAGTTAACCTATAGCCCCCAGGCCTTCAGCGCTCACAGCGCTTTGATTATATATGGAGCTGTGGTTTTAACAAATGGTGATGTGAGTTTGATATATGGTGCTGTCATATTTATATATGGTGCAGTGAGTTTGATATATGGTGATGTCCTTTCTATATATGGTGATGCTATTTTGATATATGGTTCTGTCATTTTTTATTACGATGATGTTGAACTATTTATAGATGGCCTAGTTGTTGACCGGATCAGGTTGATGAGGATAAAAATGTCTTTTATTCGGAAATTTATGAAAAAACACAAAAATCAAGCTTACACAAAATGTTTCACTTGAACGAAAATAAAAAGTTTGAGCAGAGTCAGCAAATTTCGTTTACCAGTGACAACAAATGGTGCCATTAACCAGGACCAAACACATGTTTTCTTGTTTGTCAAAATTAGACTATCAAAATGAATTTGTGAATAAGATGTTTACATTTTATATTTTATGTAATGTCATTTTCAAATTAAAATTGTTTCAATGTTGACATCCGTTCGGCATTGCGGCACGTACTGTTCCTTTTTATATAAGAGATTACTGTTTGAAGTTTTGTAGACATACGGAGAATATGAGACAATACCTGCCAACTAGAAATGCAAACAGTGAATAGGACAGCTGAAGGAGGCTTTCTTCAAATGGCCGGGGAAAAATAATGGCTATGATTTTCAACAACATGCATACTGTGCATTAAGTGAATTTTGCGACGAAAACGTTTTACAACAAACTCAAGCTTTAAAGAATGTGTTCTCTGGACAGTAGCATCAAGTAATTGTTCTTTTGCATGCTAATGTCGTCTCACTTGAAATCGGATGCTGTTGTTGTTAAACAGAGGGGAATAGTATGCGTAGTCCCAAATGCACCAGATTTGACATCATGCAATCTTTTTCATCTTTCGAAGAATCTAGAAATTGATGATTTTAGTCACAACAAACGACAGCATGTGCTGTATTATGTTGAAGAATTTAAACATAATAAATCGCCTAAAGCAAGCACCTCGAAAGAATGAAATGTTACAGTGAATTGTTTTCAATGTAATGTGTTTTCATACTTGATAAACCAATCTAGTGCAGGGACAGTTTTGTGCGATAGAAAGTGTGCTTATCATACAGTCATGTACATACCAACGCTGAGAAAAACATCTACAAGCAATAGGAAACACATACGAAGAAATGCGCAAAAGTTCTATATTGCACACTTTATCTTGTTTGAGGAATTCTAGCACACTGATGTGTAACTCTTGGCCTATTACATTCATAAAGTTTCACAACTATGCACATGCCGGTTTGACCCAGGCAACCAGCCCAAGCACTCCTTTGACTTATAGGGGTCTGACACACGACCGATAGGCCAACGATGCTAAAGTAACATAACTCTGGGCATACCAGGTAGTCGGGTGCCTTTATAATGGTATCTTTGAATCCGAATTTACTTTGGCAAAGTTTAACGGAAGAGTTTTTAACACGTCTATATATCAACCAGATGTCCAGCATCGATGTTCAGTTCAATACTTTCACAAATATTATACGGGCTACTGTCGAACCAGAGTAAGGCGATAGTTGATTGAATGTTTTATATTAAAGTCATGTCGAACGTAATATTGTACAACCTACGTGACGTATACACCAAACACACATATTTAGGTTACTGAAGTACATTTTAAATACCGCATGAGATTAGCCTACTGTCGTCCTGTGTCAGTGTTAAGAGCACATCGAGGGCCGAACGCAAAACTTGTGTAAGTGACATTTTTTAGCAAAAAATACTTTTTTGCATAATCATAATATTATGTAAAATGTCCCTGTCCATCTGCTGTAAAGATATTTTGATTACCTGTATTTGAGAAAAGTATTGCAATTTGTGTGATTGACAACTGGTGTAACTGAAATTCTAACACTACTGAAATTTGTTCCTATAAAGCCAAAGAAGGATTTGAGCGTGATATACTGCAGATTTCATAATAGCGCGCCGTTTCAGTGTTTGTTGCATATCGATTGAATACAGGTAATGAATGACTAAAGCGTCTGTAGGCGGAGCTAGATTTTACAAATACGGAGAGCAATCAGATAAAGCAAGTGTGTCTGTGTTTTCATAGTGAGAAAAATATATAAATCGGTCACATTGTTTACGGCATTCAATAGTGGTTACGTACATGTTGCTTGTGTGCTAGAGTCCCATCAAAGAAGGGGATATACGCAAACAACATGTACGTGTAAATCCGGTACAAGTGCCATTTCACTTAGATAAATTTAGTGTAAATATATGTCGCCGTAGAATGAATAAAAATATTGTTAATATACATTCTATTTCGCTCTTCTATAAATGATCCGATCGCAATACTTGCATATTATGCATTATAAAATACGACTATACTGATATCTTGTTACAACTGCGCATGCTTTGCACGTGCTGTTTTTGACTTACAAGAGTGCTAAAATGTTTCTGTCGATGCTCTGAAATCTGTAAAATGATAATCTGTGTAGCAAGAAATGTAACAAAGACCGTTATAATTTATCTGAAGACAGGATTTATTTCTATCATGTACACTTTTGACTATTAGATTATTTCTACAATCCCTGCTGAAAATATCTAGCGCACATGTCATCAGAGTCCTTACGTAAAACTGGAGAAACCAGGTTTTCACAAAAAATGTAGAGCGTTTACCTCTACCGGTAGTCCAACTATTTACACATAATGCTTGTTTCTTCATGATTTCTAATTTTTTAATTTTTGGTGTTTATTTTTTACATCTTTGTTAGCCTGACTTTCCTCAATGAATATAAAAAGTAGATATCATAAAAGTGAAAACTAAAGATAATAAATGCAAGGTCTTTTTTCTAGGACTACCAGTACATCACATTGCCAACAAGTTGACCTATCGCCAGTACAAATGAACAAATGAAATTTGCTTTGTTTTATAAGTAGTTTCGTTCACATCATTGGTGACGATTACATGTACAATCGAGCCAAGTTTTGATGTTTTCAGTTTGTGTTTATTTTATCGACATACGATGATTTTTCGCAAGTACATTTACCTGAATCTGAGATGGTACACGGAAGTTTGCTATACTGTGCACAAATATTTACATGCAGAGCGCATGTATAATGTATATAATTTACCATAAGTTTAAAGAGTGGTCACTCAATGATCTAGACATTCTTTTATAAATTTTACGAAGGTGAATTTCTGTTTTCTCGTAAAATACAATCGACGATGATGCAACAAAACAACAATTATATATATTATACATTTCTAATCACGCTTTAGAAAGGATTTCCCGTATGAAAAAATATACAGGAAAGATGATTAAGGGTGCTATATTCTCTGCAGGTTCAACAGTGATTCACGAATATAAAATGTCTTAAAACAGTTCATTCTAAACATCCTGCAAGAAATGTTCTTGGAATCATGTTTGTAAAACGTTCGTCGTATAAGTCAGACTCTTTACAACCGTGTCTTCTTAGCTCAGCAAAAGTTTCAGGACACATTTTCCTCCAACATTTTAATTATTACTATATGGACTATATTACAGAAAAGTATAAAATCTTTGTTTCGTGTTGATTAAAGAACACGCATAACAGTTCGGTTTCGTTTGTAAAACTTGAATACAAGTTGTTGTATGAAATAAACTTTCGAGGTTTAAAATAAACCAATTTTATCCACAAGAAGCACTAGATTCATAAAAACTCAAATAATGTCGCAATTGTGGCTTGTAGATGTGTAAACTTACACTGTCAGTATAGTAGTCAGTGTGTACGATAGATAAAGGTATCGATTTGGGCGGAGCTTACTACAGAATGTGACATCGACGTCATTTACTACCTGTGCGTAAAGCAAACACTGAAACGGCACGGTATTATGAAATCTGCAGTACCTACCAAGTATATCACGCTAGGCGTCCGGAACTATTTTCGACAGCTGAAATTCCCTCCCACGTAATTTTCACACGCTATTTATGAATGTGCATGCGCTAATACGCTTGGATTTGTACTGTGAATGAATTAACGTGATGTAAAACAAATTGTAGTAAACTTTTCTACACTTCCGGTATCGCAAGTAATATCAGCAACAAGAAAAATGAGACTGGGTTTTCTGGTCTAGACAGTTAAAGTGTTATCACAGAATCTGTCCTTACCTTTAATTTTTCGTTGTTTTAACTACTGAAAAAGCATCTCTTTCGTGAAATTTTCCAACACGTCGACGTCACATTGTGGTTTCAGAGTAGAGGATTGAAATAAAATCCCATATATAAGCTTCTGTAAAAACAAGTGACCCCCGGGCGGGGTCAATTTTGACTCGGGGATCATAATCTGAACAATCTTAGTAGAGATCCACTAGGCAATGTAACATGCTAACTAGTTTTTCTTACATATTTCAAATTAATCCCCGACACTTAAGTGTTTCGTTCTGGCTATTACGCATGTGAAAATGCTGTAGCGCATTTATCTCTGTCCTGTATGTTTTACGCTAGTGTAATTCAAAATCTATATGACTAACATAAATGCGCTAGGTCAGTCATTTTAATCTCAAAACCCGTACAAAATTTAATCTCAAAACCCGTACAAAATTTAATTGACATTCAAATTGCACCAAACTGAACATTTCAAACGCTGCGCGTAATAACGTCAGACGATAGTTCGCACGACGTTATGACTCAACGTTCATCTTTCTTGATCCCCTAACTTTACTTGATTGCAAGTTTGTGAAAAACAATCCTCGAAGACCCCCCTTTTTGAATTTGTGATGTTATTTGCTAGGCTCTGCGATAAATCATCGTGTGAGTCGTTAGTTGGTTGACCAAAACTAACCTTAAAGTGAGTCGGGAGACACAATTTCGGGCGAAGAAATGGGCGGATTTTCAGTATTAAACGTTTTGCGCTGGAAAAATTGACAGATAAAGCATATAAAACTTTATATTAACGTATTCCGCAGGTAGAGAGCTAGCATATGGTGTTATCAAAATTTCACTAGGGTCATATTTGAACCAGGTATGCGTGTTAAACGTCGATTTTACACCACAGACATCCGACTTCGCGTTGCTAGGAAAGGAAATGTAAAATGAAAAAATAAAATGATGACAATGCGTGCAATACGTTTTAGTATAAGTAGGCAAAATTTCATAACAATCGGAGAAAACTCGCTTCTTGACGGACAAAGGTCGCATACTACCTTAAAAAATTGGGTTTGACCGGGATTTGAACTCCACTCGTAAAATTAGGCGGTCATCAGCTTACCCACTACACCACGGAGACTTTAAAGCACGTAGTAAAAATAAGCTGATATTATAATTTTGCAAAACCGATAAGGGAGAAGTTGTTTTACGTTTTCGTATTTTTTCTAAAAGATATGAAAAGGAACATTACTATTAAACAATTACGTTTTAACTGCTCGCTCTCAGATATTGGTAAAAAAATTAAGTTTTTCAAGCTGTATGTAAATAACGTATTTTAGAACATATAGTCATATAAAAAGGTTCCAGTATAAATTCCTGTCACGTCTATCTCTAGATTTCAAAAAATACGTTACCAAATTCAAAAGCGTTGCAACCGCTTTTGAAATTTAATTTTAACACTATTGAATTTTTTTCCTATAAATGCAAAGAAGGATTTGAGAGTGATATACCTACCAAGTATATCACGCAAGGCGTCCGGAACTATTTTTGACTGCTGAAATTTTGAGCAGCGTGAACTTGGCAGACTGGCAGCGTAGCAGCGTGAACTTGGCAGACTGGCAGACTGACAGCGTAGCAGCGTGAACTTGGCAGACTGGCAGCGTAGCAGCGTGAACTTGGCAGACTGGCAGCTTAGCAGCCTTGCAGCGAGAACTTGGCAGACTGGCAGCTTAGCAGCCTAGCAGCGTGAACTTAGCTATATTGAATGAAATGTATCTTTAAAATACGACAGAAGCACGAATTATGCGTAGATACAATTAATATACATGTACACGCCATTTCATTTTGATATTTTATATCTTCTACCGGTTTTCATTAGTTTCCGTTACTTGAAGAGTTTTCGCTGTTCAGCAGCCGAAACTTCAAAGTTTAATATTGTGCTATATTGAATAAAATGTTGTATTTTTTCAAAAATACGACAGAAGCACGAATTATTCGAAGAAACAATAAATACACGGCGTTTCATTTTGATATTTTATATTCATAAGTTTACGTTACTTGAAGAGTTTTCGTTGCAAGCAGACTTTTCTCTGCCAGCAGCCCAGCAACTCAGCAGACCAGCCGCTCAGCAAACCAGCAGACCAGCAGCTCAGCAGACCAGCAGCTTAGCAGTTCAGCAGCCGAACTTCAAAGTTTAATATTGTGCTATATTGAATGAAATGGTTTTTTTCCAAAAATACGACAGAAGCACGAATTATGCGTAGAAACAATAAATACACGCCCTTTCATTTTGATATTTTATATCTTATATTCATAAGTTAAGGTTACTTGAAGAGTTTTCGTTGCAAGCAGACTTTTCGCTGCCAGCAGTCCAGCAACTCAGCAGACCAGCCGCTCAGCAGACTAGCAGCTCAGCAGACTAGCAGACCAGCCGCTCAGCAGCTCAGCAGCTCAGCAGACTAGCAGCTCAGCAGCTCAGCAGCTCAGCAGCTCAGCAGACCAGCAGCTCAGCAGAACAGCAGCCGAAACTTGAAAGTTTAAGATTGTGCTTTATTGAATGAAATGGATGTTTAAAATACGACAGAAGCACAAATTATGCGTATACAATTAATATACATTTTGATATTTTTTATCTTATACCGGTATTCATTTGTTTCCGTTACTTGAAAAGTTTTTGATGCAAACAGACTATTCGCTGCCAGCAGCCCAGCAACTCAGCAGACCAGCCGCTCAGCAGACCAGCAGCTCAGCAGACTAGCAGCTCAGCAGCTCAGCAGACTAGCAGCTCAGCAGACCAGCAGCTCAGCAGATCAACAGCCGAAACTTCAAAGTTTAAGATTGTGCTATATTGAATGAAATGGGTGTTTAAAATACGACAGAACCACAAATTATGCGTAGATACAATTAATATACATTTTGGTATTTTATATCTTATACCGGTATTCATTTGTTTCCGTTACTTGAAGAGTTTTTGATGCAAGCAGACTTTTCGCTGCCAGCAGCCCAGCAACTCAGCAGACCAGCCGCTCAGCAGACCAGCAGCTCAGCAGACTAGCAGCTCAGCAGACTAGCAGCTCAGCAGACCAGCAGCTCAGCAGCTCAGCAGCTCAGCAGACTAGCAGCTCAGCAGACCAGCAGCTCAGCAGATCAGCAGCCGAAACTTCAAAGTTTAAGATTGTGCTTTATTGAATGAAATGGATGTTTAAAATACAACAGAAGCACAAATAATGCGTAGATACAATTAATATACATTTTGGTATTTATATCTTATACCGGTATTCATTTGTTTCCGTTACTTGAAGAGTTTTTGATGCAAGCAGACTTTTCGCTGCCAGCAGCCCAGCAACTCAGCAGACCAGCCGCTCAGCAGACCAGCAGACTAGCAGCTCAGCAGACTAGCAGCTCAGCAGACCAGCAGACCAGCAGCTCAGCAGACTAGCAGCTCAGCAGACTAGCAGCTCAGCAGACCAGCAGATCAGCAGCCGAAACTTCAAAGTTTAAGATTGTGCTATATTGAATGAAATGTTGTTTTTTTTTTAAACAAATACGACAGAATCACGAATCATGCATAGAAACAATAAATACGCGCCCTTTCATTTGATATTTTATATTTTATATTCATTTGTTTACGTTACTTTCGCTGCAACAGACTTTTCGCTGCCTGCAGCCCAGCAACTCAGCAGCTCAGCAGACCAGCAGACCAGCAGCTCAGCAGACCAGCAGATCAGCAGCTCAGTAGACCAGCAGCTCAGCAGACCAGCAGACTAGCAGCTCAGCAGCTCAGCAGACCAGCAGCTCAGCAGATCAGCAGCCGAAACTTGAAAGTTTAAGATTGTGCTATATTGAATGAAATGGATGTTTAAAATACGACAGAAGCACAAATTATGCGTAAATACAATTACAGTAAACTCCGTATATAACGAACTCCCTTGGACCATTTAAATATGTTCCTTATATCCGCAGTTTGTTATATCCGTATAACATTTTTATATAAATCAACAAAGAAAAAAAAATCCGGCCTAGAAAAATTTGTTTCTTATAATCGGAATTTTGCTATATCCGGAGTCGTTATATACGGAGTTTACTGTAATATACATTTTGGTATTTTATATCTTATACCGGTATTCATTTGTTTCCGTTACTTGAAGAGTTTTCGATGCAAGCAGACTTTTCGCTGCCAACAGCCCAGCAACTCAGCAGACCAGCAGACCAGCAGCTCAGCAGCTCAGCAGACTAGCAGTTCAGCAGCCGAAACTTCAAAGTTTTGCTATATTGAATGAAATAGGTTTTTTTTTCAAAAAATACGACAGAAGCACGAATTATACGTAGACACAATAAATAAACACGCTCTTTCATTTTGATATTTTATATCTTATATTCATTAGTTTCCGTTAGTTAAGAGCTTTCGCTGCAAGCAGCCCAGCAATTCAGCAGACCAGCAGCTCAGCAGATCAGCAGATCAGCAGCTAAGCAGACCAGCAGACCAGCAGTTCAGCAGTCGAAACTTTAAAGTTTAAGATTGTGCTATATTGAATGAAATGGATGTTTTAAATACTTCAGAAGCACGAATTATGCGTAGATACAAATAATATACACGCCCTTTCATTTTTATATTTTATATTTTATATTCATAAGTTTACGTTATTTGAAGAGTTTTCGTTGCAAGCAGACTTTTCGCTGCCAGCAGCCCAGCAGACCAGCAGCTCAGCAGACCAGCAGATCAGCAGATCAGCAGCCAAAACCTTAAAGTTATATTGAATGAAATTGACATTTAAAATACGACAGAAGCACGAATTATGCGTAGTTACAATTAATATACATTTTGATATTTTATATCATATACCGGTATTCATTAGTTTCCGTTACTTGAAGAGTTTTCGTTGCTAGCAGACTTTTCGCTGCAAGCAGCCCAGCAACTCAGCAGACCAGCAGCTCAGCAGAACAGCAGCTCCGCAGACCAGCAGCTCAGCAGACCAGCAGATCAGCAGTCGAAACTTAAGTTTAAGATTGTTCTATATTGAACAGCAGACCAGCAGACCAGCAGCTAAGCAGCTCAGCAGACCAGCAGACCAGCAGACCAGCAGTTCATTAGCAGCCGACACTTAAAAGTTTAAGATTTTGCTGTATTGAATGAAATGCTTTTTTTAAAATACGACAGAAACACGTATTATGCGTAGAAACAATAAATACACGCCCTTTCATTTTAATATTTTATATCTTATTGCGCCCGCTATATTTAATACGTGGTGAGTAAAAGGTGTATGGAGATTTAAGCACTAGATCGAAAATATGCGTCTCTCTTCATTGAAAAATTCAGGAACTTCTGAGATGAAAACTGTAGACACAGTCTATTTATTTCTTATATTCATTAGTAAACGTTACTTGAAGAGTTTTCGCTGCAAGCATACTTTTCGCTGCCAGCAGCCCAGCAACTCAGCAGCTCAGCCGCTCAGCAGCTTAACAGACCAGCAGCTCAGCAGATCAGCAGCCGAAACTTTAAAGTTTAAGATTGTGCGATATTGAATGAAATGGATGTTTAAAATTTCATTTTGATATTTTATATCTTATATTCATTAGTTTCCGTTACTAGAAGAGTTTTCGCTGCAAGTAGACTTTTCATGCCAGCAGCCCAGCAACTCAGCAGCTCAGCAGACCAGCAGCTCAACAGCTCAGCAGACAAGCAGCTCAGCAGACCAGCAGACCATCAGCCCAGCAGACCAGCAGTCGAAACTTTAAAGTTTAAGATTGTTCTATATTAAATGAAATAGATTTTCAACAGAAGCACCAATAATGCGTAGATACAATTAATATACACGCCCTTTCATTTTGATATTCATTTCTTTCCGTTACTTGAAGAGTTTTCACTGCAAGCAGACTTTTCGCTGCTAGCAACGTAGCAACTCAGTAGACCAGCAGCTCAGTAGACCAGCCGCTAGGCAGCTCAGCAGTTCAGCAGCCGAAACTTCAAAGTTTTTGATTGTGCTATATTGCATGAAATGGATGTTTAAAAATGACAGAATCACGACTTATGCGTAGATACAATTAATTTACACGCCCTTTCATTTTGATACTTTATATCTTATTTCTGTTAGTTTCCGCTAATAGAAGAATTTTCGCTGCAAGCACACTTAAAATTTTCGCTGCCAGCAGTCCAGCAGACCAGCAGCTCAGCGGACCTACAATTTAGCAGACAAGCAGCTCAGCAGACCAGCAGCCCAGCAGCCAAAATAATCAAGCTGCAACAGAAGCACGATATATGCGAATATACAATTATTTTACACGCCCTTTCATTTTGATACTTTATATATTATTTTGGTTAGTTTCCGCTACTACAATAGTACAGTCATTCTGGGGTTGGACCGGGAAAAAATTTGAACAGAAATGAATCCTTCACCATGACTTTGCAAATGGACTACCTTTTAACATAAAGAAAAGTTCCCATTGATATGTGTGGTGGAAATGTTATTTTGGGTATTTTCATGTTTTTTTGATGTTTTAGATGGGAATTTCTGTAATTATATTTCTTATTTTGATTATTTTCAACAAATATTTATGTTGTTTTCAATTTTTAATTCAAAACTACTGTAACTATGTAATGAAAAAAAAATTGGGTGGAAATTGTCCATATTCACTTACTTTTTGGGGCATTTTCATTCTTTTTTGCTGTTTTAAGTGGGAATTTTTGTAGTTTAATGTTTTATTTTGATTAATGTCAACAAATATTTGTGTTATTTTTATTTTTCGATTGGGAGCTACTATAACTATTCAATAAAAACCTTTTGGGTGAATATTTTCCAAATGCGACAACTTTTTGGGGTAGTTTCGTGCTTTTTTGCCGTTTTAAGTGAACATTTCTGTAATTCAAATTCTGTTTTTGACGATTGTCAATTCATATTTATGCTGTTTTGTTTTTTACATTCAAAACTACTTAATATTAGAACTAAAACATACGTGGTTGAAAATATCTATATTCATTCAATTTTGGGGGCATTTTCATCCATTTTTGATGTTCTAAGTGGTATCTCTGAAGTTGTATTTCTTTATTTTGATCATTCTTTTTTATGTTATTCCTCCATAATCACAAACTATTTTGGGTAATTTTCATGTATTTTTATTTTCTGTATTTCATTTACGTGTCGCCCTTTCGGAGAAAAATGCGATACACAGGGATCGCTTTGTCGGTCAGTTGGACCAGTTTTTAGGGTAGTTTCGTGCTTTTTTGCCGTTTTAAGTGGACATTTCTGTAATTCAAATTCTTTTTTTGACGATTGTCAATTCATATTTATGCTGTTTTGCTTTTTACATTCAAAACTACTTAATACGTGGTTGAAAATATCTACATTCATTCAATTTTTGGGGCATTTTCATCCATTTTTGATGTTCTAAGTGGTATCTCTGAAGTTGTATTTCTTTATTTTGATAATTCTTTTTTATGTTATTCCTAGTTTTATTTAAATCTACTGTATCTATGAATTAAATATCTGAGCGAATTTTGTCTATAATCACAAACTATTTTGGGTAATTTTCATGTATTTTTTATGTTTTAAATCACATTTTCTGTATTTCATTTACGTGTCGCCCTTTCGGAGAAAAATGCGATACACAGGGATCGCTTTGTCGGTCAGTTGGACCAGTCCATCAGAAAAACATAATGTTGGCTATAACCTTGCCATTTCTTAAGTTTTCTTCATCAAACTTTCAAATTATATTGCTTATGAAAAAAGTCTCGTGATGCCGTCCAATTTTTTAGGTCAAGGTAATTTTTGACAGAGTCATGCTCATTTTGTACTTAGATTTTGTCATGAGAACCTAACGTTGGCTATAATTTTGCCAGTCTTAAGATTTCTTCATCAAACTTTCAAATCGTATAGCTTATGACAAAAGGGATATGATGCCGCCATATTTTGTAGGTCAAGATCATATTTGACAGAGTTATGCCCCTTTTTGTACTTCGATTTTGTCACGAAATTATTGGTTATTATGACAAAGTGTAAGAGGAAGGGCGACACAATTAAGTGTTCTACTGAACACCTATCTAGTTTAAATTTGATTGTTGTCAACATTTATATCCTTCATATTTTTTTCTATTCTACTAGCACCTTGATTTTTGTTAAAATGGGTGGAAATGTATCAGTTTGACCAACTTTCGGGTCATTTTCTTGTTTTTTGATGTTTAAAGTAGTAATTACTTAAACAGATTATTCAAGTTTTATTTTTTGTCAGCATATATTTATTTGTCACATAGTCTCATATTTAGTATTACTATCAGCCGAATTCTAGATGATTGTGCAAACACTGAATCAGGGAATGAAATGGTACATGCACGTGGACATCAACCAAATTCTAGCTCAAGCAAACAATAAAACAAGCTGGATTCAACAGAAAACCAGACTACACACCTTGCCCAGGAAGATGCAATCGAAGAAAAAGAAGTAACACTTTTTAGTTGGATTGATCTCCAAAGAGCATTCGATAAAGTCTGGACTAACTGTCTCCTTGTGAAGCTACTACGGAATGGAATGAATCAGGGGCACAATGTACAAATAGAACAAGTCCTATATTTTTAATGCAAGGGTTAGAGTCTGTGTTGATGGGATACAAAGTTGTAAATTCTTACAACCACATAGTGGCCCTCAATGAAATGTATTGTCACCCACCCTCTTTCTTCTTTTCAAAAAAGCTTCCAAGAGGATTTAAAGCTTCCTCTATGCAGACTAAATTGTGTTTCGATGCATCAACTGCTATATTTAGGATGCAGCAACCTGCGGACATGCTTTCAACATGGACAGAAGACTGGTGCGTACATGTAAACACAGGAGACAATAAAGCTAGCGATAATACATAAGTTAGTTGACACTAACTAAGTGAGGGAATGAGAAGATACTGAATACAGTATACTTGGGAACAGTGAGGCCCACCTTAAATACAGCTCTACAGCTAAGACGATGGACACAAATACAAATCAACAAGTGCCGGATAAGATCCAAAACAAGGCCTTAAGAATAATTACTTGACAATTTTAAGGCAATAGAGGAAGTCACTGCCATTCTACTTATTGGTAAGAGAAGGGATGCGAAAGCGCAAATGCAAGGCAGCAAGTACCAGTTCTTGCCAGATCACCCCATGAAAACAAAGCTTTAGGCCCCATCGTCTGAAAAGACAGAACTGTGTCCATGAATCCAAGAAGCTGACAAAAGCAAATGCTGCCTATCTTTGGTCACCGACAACTTTTGATCAGTGGGATCTGCCGGAGCCACAGAGGTACAACATGTCAAACATTAGTATCTGCACTACAGTACTGGGTTCCAACTTGTGGAAGATGAAAATATCAAGAGATCCATAGCACAAGCCATGTTCTCAGAAGATTATCCATCAGAGACATAGACGCATATGTACTCGGACTGCTACAGCTGCTATACAAGATGGCGGTGCTGGTATTTTCACAATGTACACAACTGGTGGGTCAGAGATAGTTAGCATACAAGCAGGCAAGCACTGTTACAACTACAAAGCAGTTCTGAAATAGAAGCCATCATACAGCATCGAAAACTGCTGAAGAGTCAGAAAAGGACTGTCATGGAGTAGTCCTTCTAACAGATGCTCTGTCAGTCCATAAAGCATTGGCTTATGTCAAATTGTAATCCCTGCCCAAGAACATAACATGTTCAGCGAGAAGAAGAAAGTGTCACTCAAATGGATGCATACAAAAACACTAGCAGAGCAATCGACAAATCAAGGGATAAGAGTCGACCAGTCACTCCATAGTCGCTTATGAAAATATTAAAGCTCATGGCGACTAAGATTCTTACAAGAGTGTAGAGGCAGAAAAATGGCTACCATCTACTAGACAAATGGGAACAAGGTATTCAGTATGCAGAACAGGAGTCAGAACAGGACACAACAGACTTGATGCTCATACAAATGTTTGAAAAACTAAAGCTGTTGCGTGTGTGGTCTTTCGGCACCACACACCAGCGCATTTACTTGAGATATGTCCCACTTACTCCCCATCTTTTTAAAGTAGGAATATCTGTTACTGGATTTAAAACTTCGATTGATTATTGCCAACATGTATTAATGTCTTTCATGTTTTTCTATTCAGTAATACTAATAGCTTTATATTACTATATCTATTTTTATGAAAATTTATCTCTCTTGGCCAGTAATTTGGGCATTTCCTTTGCATTTTTATGATTAAAATGGGAATGCTGTACTTTAATGTTCTAAGTTCAATTATCATCAGCAAATGTTAATTTCGTTCGTACGTATCAATTCAGAACTTCTAGAAGTTTGGTTCTTAACCAACTGTTACCTATCTTCACTATCTTTTGGAATTTGTTTTTTTATGATTTAAGTGGGAATTTCCGTAATTTGATGTCAGGCAACATACATTAATATCCTTCATAGTCTTCAATAGGGAATTTTAATAAAGAGAGCATCTGTCAAGTACGTTGTCTTCAATAATGAAGAATTTGTGAATGAAAATGAGATCACTGATAATTTCTTGTTTTGGTATATATTTGTTGCAAAAACAAAAAATATGTAGACATTACCATACCTCAACATAAAATGGCAGTAAACCTTGATTTAAATACCATAGAGTTACTTGAATAAAATCTGATGACGAAGGTTTTCAAAATTAGTTTTATGGTTTTCGAAAAACGATTATTCATATCATTCTGCATTCCCGAGCAACACAAGTCCCTTCAGTGCTTTGATTTCCTTTGTGTATGTTTTCTGTTACATCATAACTAGCCTCTAATATAATAACGGAAGTGGTTTAGTTTGCTGACTCGAGATAACTTTACCCTTTTGGTTGAAGGCGTTAGCATCGAGTCAGACATTTTATATGACAAAGTAAGAAGTTTAAAACTGGAGGTAGGAGTCTTGTACTTGTTCTTCGCAGAAATCCTATTAACCTGTTTATATATTTTCATTCAGCTTGTATTTCTATTTCTTATCACTGTTAATTGTTTTGCATGTAAAAGTAGTCAGTTTTCATTAAACAAAAGAAGAAACAAGAGAAAAGTGAAAATAAACAAATGACCATGCAATGCAAAGTTAAATTACGTGTTTGTTACTAAAAACAACCATTTGACCTTGACCTTCAACTAGAGGTCAAGTGTAAAAATGTCTGTAAAATGTTCAAAATAGATTGCTAATCAAAATGTTTGAAAGAAATAATACAAAAACCATTAAAATATACCAAAATATTGCAAAAGATGCAATAAGTAATGGTGAACTTAAACCTATTTAACATTTATAGGGCGTGACCTTGACCTTGAAAATAAACTATTTCCACCAATGGAACTTTTGGGAACTTTGTGGTTTCTGAAACTACAGATGTTGGTGATACTGAAAATACATGTTTCATTTCTGTTCAAATTTATTCCCACTTTAGCATATTTTTGAGCTAGGATGACTGTACAAGAGTTTTCGCTGCAAGCACACTTTTCGCTGCGAGCAGTCAAGCAGCTCAGCAGACCAGCAGCTCAGCAGTCAAAACTTATTTAGCAGCGGAAACTTCAAACTTAAATATTCTGCTCAATTTTATAGAATGTGGTTTTTAAACCCAGCAGAAGCACGATATATGCGTAGATACAATTATTTTATACGCCCTCTTATTTTGATACTTTAAGAGTTTTCGCTGCTAGCAGAATTTTAACTGCCAACAGCCCAGCAGCTCAGCAGATCAGTAGACTACCCGACCAGTAGCCCAGCGGCCAGCAACAGGAGCGCGATATATGCGTATTCAATTATTTTAAACGCCTTTTTTTATACTTTATATCATATTTTCATTAGTTTTCGCCGCTAGCAGGTATGAGAACGGTGAAAACTGGAAGCAGGTCATTTTGTGTAGGGAACTTGCGGACCTACACTATGTGTTTGATTGCTGATTGGCTGAAACTAAGTGGATGCATACAAAAAAATATTTTGAATTAATCGCTGGATGATAGATCACAAATAAAATATGAAGAGAAAAATCTGGATATGAATTATATTCAAAATATTTGGTATTTGAAAATACTGACATATTTGGTCGGTGACCACTAAAACTGCAACAAAAATGGGGATGGTGTCATTCAGCTCCAAATTACTGGCATAAAGTATTGGATCACATGTATAAATTTTGTTATTTTTATGTGGGACTAGGATGATTCTACAAAGTAAAGTTCATTTCAGCAGTCGGTGAGATTTTGGGTAGTCGCACCGGAAGAAAACCTTATGATGTAAGTCTATGGAAATGTATTTAGGCGTCTCATACCTAGCAGACTTTTCGCTGCCAGCAGCTCAGCAGACCAGCAACTCAGCAGCAGCTCATCAGCCAAAACCTATTCAGCAGCGGTAACTTCAAACTTAAAGATTGTGTTGAATTGTATGAATTGGATGTTTTAAATGCGACTGAAGAACCATTTATGCATAGATACAATTATTGCACATGCTCATATTTTGACACAGTAACTTTATAATTATGCGATTTTCACTAGTTTTCGCTGCTAGAAGAACTTATATATCGTGCTAAATTATCAACGCATTCGTGAAAGTTCATTTTGTTTGTTGTCTCTTCCCATTCTTACTAGGTCCGTGGATAAATGAAGCAGATGTAATAGAAATCAAATTAAATGAAACCAGAAGACTTTAAAAAGAAATGCTGCCTACCAAAAACAACTTGTTTGATAAAGATTATGATATCGCTGGTACTTATTGATTATTCACTATTGACACATTTCTTCAATTATCTAAAAATAAAAGTATACAATATCCTTTGAAAAAAAAAATGTTTTCTTTCTGCATAAACTGTTTTCGGTCATTTTTCTTTCTGTTATTCGGTCGTTTTCGCTAGTTCTATGCTCCCTGTCTTATTAACTTAGATGGAATTTGTGAACTTGTATAGGACTCGGGGACTCAGTTGAAATTTCTTACCGAAGTATCGAATTCTAGTCAAGCTGGTATAAATTTTCAAAGTTGGGAGCAGCTCACAATGGCCACACCCGAGCACCGCAACGGCCCCGGTGGAGTTCGTACAGGCATCGCATGATGTCCGTGCGGATTTGGAACACCGCGAGGCCCGTAAGAGCTTGTTGGTGTTCGTACGACTATCGCAAGAAGTCTTCCGTTCGTACGATAGTACGGACACCGGTTGGGTAACTTGCACGGGCTACGTACGACATCCTTGACGATTGTAGCTAAAAATGAAAAACTATCGCTCCTTATAAGCTCCGCACGACTTGTCTGCGATGTCCATACGGATACTTTACAATTGCAACCTCTAAAAGATCATACGGAGCTAGAAGAAGCTACCAGACGCTACGTTTGCACCGTTCTGGATCTTTAAGTTGGTTGAATGGCATAAGTCTATGGCACTGTGCCAAGATTCCATTTACAGCAGGTGGCCATTTTGATCACAGCTGGAGCGCTGTCATTCATCAGGATGAACGGGTACATCCATACACTTAAACACGGAGGCAAGTCCGTTCGTTTGTTCGTAAACACTTCCTCATGAACTTGATAGAGACCACTTTTATAGTATGTATTACAACATACGACAACTGTGGTGTTCCGTTCGCGTCATTTAACGTGTTTTTATCGGCGGCTTGATGAAGTGGTAAACTACATGTCTAAACTGCGTAGTAAGAAACTTTTCACTTAAAGTGACATTATGCGCATCGTATTTTTGCTTCCCATCTTTCTGTCGCTTTTTTGGACAAAAATTTAGACATATTAAACGCTGTGTCTGTCCGTCTGAAAAATTTTAACGTAAGTTTTAATTTGACTATTTCTGCAAATATCTTCATTAAACTTTAAAATTGTATAGCTAATGACAACAGGGTCGTAGTGCATCAAAATTGCATATGATAAAGTCATGTGTAACAGATTTATGCCTCTTTTTGTACTTAGTTTTTGTCCAGAAAACTTAAAGTTGGTAATAACTACGCCATTTCTCACGATTTCTTCATATTCGTTCATATTGTCTATAAACTCTGCTGGCAGCGAAAAGTCTACTTCGAGCAAGAACTCTTCTAACAGCGAAAACTAAACAAAAAATACGATATAAAGTATCAAAAGTAAAAGGGCGTGTAAAATAATTGTATCTAAGCATATTTAGTGCTTCTGTTGCATTTAAAAACCCAATTTAATAAAATTGAGCAGAATCTTTAAGTTTGAAGTTTCGGCTACTGAACTGCTAAGCTGCTGGTTTGCTAAGCTGCTGTGCTGCTGAGCTGCTGGACTGCTTGCAGCAAAAGTATGCTTGCAGCGAAAACTCATCTAGTAGCGAAAACATATGAATAGATATCAAAATAAAAGGTCGTATAAAATAATTGTATCCACGCATATATCGTGCTCCTGTTGCAGCTGGATAAGTTTTGGCTGCTGGTCTGCTGAGCTGCTGGGCTGCTGGCAGCGAAAAGTCTGCTAGAAGCGAAAACTTTTCTAGCAACGAAAATAATGAAAATAAGATATAAAATATCAAAATAAAAGGGCGTGTAACATAATTGTATCTACGCATACATCGTGCTCCTGTTGCAGCTAGATTAGTTTAGGCTGCTGGCTGCTGAATTGCTGGGCTGCTGGCAGCGAAAAGTCTGCTTGCATCAAAAACTCTTCAAGTAACGGAAACAAATGAATACCGGTATAATATATATAATATCAAATGTATATTAATTGTATCTACGCATAATGTGTGCTTCTGTCGTATTTTAAACATCCATTTCATTCAATATAGCACAGTCTTAAACTTTGAAGTTTCGACTGCTGATCTGCTGAGCTGCTGGTCTGCTGAGCTGCTAGTCTGCTGAGCGGCTAGTCTGCTGGTCTGCTGAGCTGCTGGTCTGCTGAGCGGCTGGTCTGCTGAGTTGCTGGGCTGCTGGCAGCGAAAAAGGTATGCTTGCAACGAAAACTCTTCAAGTAACGTAAACTTATGAAAATAAGATATTAAATATCAAATTGAAAGTGCGTGTAATCCGCGCTTCTGTCGTATTTTTGGAAAAAACCCATTTCATTCAATATAGCACCATATTAAACTTTGAAGTTTCGGCTGCTGAACTGCTGGTCTGCTGGTCTGCTAGTCTGCTGAGCTGCTGATCTGCTGGTCTGCTGAGCTGCTGGTCTGCTGAGCTGCTGAGTTGCTGGGCTGCTGGCAGCGAAAAGTCTGCTTGCATCAAAAACTCTTCAAGTAACGGAAACAAATGAATACCGGTATAATATATAAAATATCAAAATGTATATTAATTATATCTACGCATAATTTGTGCTTCTGTCGTACTTTAAACATCCATTTCATTCAATATAGCACAATCTTAAACTTTGAAGTTTCGGCTGTTGATCTGCTGAGCTGCTGGTCTGCTGACCTGCTAATCTGCTGAGCTGCTGAGTTGCTAGTCTGCTGGTCTGCTGAGCTGCTGCGCGGCTGGTCTGCTGAGTTGCTGGGCTTCTGGCAGAGAAAAGTCTGCTTGCAACGAAAACTCTTCAAGTAACGGAAACTAATGAATATAAGATATAAAATATCAAAATGAAAGAGCGTGTTTATTTATTGTGTCTACGTATAATTCGTGCTTCTGTCGAATTTTTGAGAAAAAAAACCTATTTCATTCAATATAGCAAAACTTTGAAGTTTCGGCTGCTGAACTGCTAGTCTGCTGAGCTGCTGAGCTGCTGGTCTGCTGGTCTGCTGAGTTGCTGGGCTGTTGGCAGCGAAAAGTCTGCTTGCATCGAAAACTCTTCAAGTAACGGAAACAAATGAATACCGGTATAAGATATAAAATACCAAAATGTATATTACAGTAAACTCCGTATATAACGACTCCGGATATAGCAAAATTCCGATTATAAGAAACAAATTTTTCTAGGCCGGATTTTTTTCTTTTGTTGATTTATATAAAAATGTTATACGGATATAACAAACTGCGGATATAAGGAACATATTTAAACGGTACCAGGGAGTTCGTTATATACGGAGTTTACTGTAATTGTATTTACGTATAATTTGTGCTTCTGTCGTATTTTAAACATCCATTTCATTCAATATAGCACAATCTTAAACTTTCAAGTTTCGGCTGCTGATCTGCTGAGCTGCTGGTCTGCTGAGCTGCTGAGCTGCTAGTCTGCTGGTCTGCTGAGCTGCTGGTCTGCTGATCTGCTGGTCTGCTGAGCTGCTGGTCTGCTGAGCTGCTGAGTTGCTGGGCTGCAGGCAGCGAAAAGTCTGTTGCAGCGAAAGTAACGTAAACATATGAATATAAAATATAAAATATCAATGAAAGGGCGCGTATTTATTGTTTCTACGCATGATTCGTGATTCTGTCGTATTTGTTTTAAAAAAAAACATTTCATTCAATATAGCACAATCTTAAACTTTGAAGTTTCGGCTGCTGATCTGCTGATCTGCTGGTCTGCTGAGCTGCTAGTCTGCTGAGCTGCTAGTCTGCTGAGCTGCTAGTCTGCTGGTCTGCTGGTCTGCTGAGCTGCTAGTCTGCTGAGCTGCTAGTCTGCTGAGCTGCTGGTCTGCTGAGCGGCCGGTCTGCTGAGTTGCTGGGCTGCTGGCAGCGAAAAGTCTGCTTGCATCAAAAACTCTTCAAGTAACGGAAACAAATGAATACCGGTATAAGATATAAAATACCAAAATGTATATTAATTGTATCTACGCATAGTTTGTGCTTCTGTCGTATTTTAAACACCCATTTCATTCGATATAGCACGATCTTAAACTTTGAAGTTTCGGCTGTTGATCTGCTGAGCTGCTGGTCTGCTGAGCTGCTAGTCTGCTGAGCTGCTGAGCTGCTAGTCTGCTGAGCTGCTGGTCTGCTGAGCGGCTGGTCTGCTGAGTTGCTGGGCTGCTGGCAGCGAATAGTCTGTTTGCATCAAAAACTTTTCAAGTAACGGAAACAAATGAATACCGGTATAAGATAAAAAATATCAAAATGTATATTAATTGTATATACGCATAATTTGTGCTTCTGTCGTACTTAAAACATCCATTTCATTCAATAAAGCACAATCTTAAACTTTCAAGTTTCGGCTGCTGATCTGCTGAGCTGCTGGTCTGCTGAGCTGCTGAGCTGCTGAGCTGCTAGTCTGCTGAGCTCCTGAGCGGCTGGTCTGCTAGTCTGCTGAGCTGCTAGTCTGCTGAGCGGCTGGTCTGCTGAGTTGCTGGACTGCTGGCAGCGAAAAGTCTGCTTGCAACGAAAACTCTTCAAGTAACCTTAACTTATGAATATAAGATATAAAATATCAAAACGAAAGGGCGTGTATTTATTGTTTCTACGCATAATTCGTGCTTCTGTCGTATTTTTGAAAAAATACAACATTTTATTCAATATAGCACAATATTAAACTTTGAAGTTTCGGCTGCTGAACAGCTGGTCTGCTGGTCTGCTGAGCTGCTGGTCTGCTGAGCTGCTGAGTTGTTGGGCTGCTGTCAGCGAAAAGTCTTCTTGCAGCGAAAACTCTTCAAGTAACGGAAACTAATGAAAACCGGTATAAGATATAAAATATCAAAATGAAATGGCGTGTATATTAATTGTATCTACGCATAATTCGTGCTTCTGTCGTATTTTAAACATACATTTCATTCAATATAGCTAAGTTCACGCTGCTAGGCTGCTAAGCTGCCAGTCTGCCAAGTTCTCGCTGCAAGGCTGCTAAGCTGCCAGTCTGCCAAGTTCACGCTGCTACGCTGCTAGTCTGCCAAGTTCACGCTGCTACGCTGCCAGTCTGCCAAGTTCACGCTGCTAGGCTGCTACGCTGCCTGTATGCCAAGTTCACACTGCTACACTGCCAGTCTGCCAGTCTGCCAGTCTGCCAAGTTCACGCTGCTACGCTGTCAGTCTGCCAAGTTCACGCTGCCAGTCTGCTAGTCTGCCAAGTTCACGCTGCTAGGCTGCTACGCTGCCAGTCTGCCAAGTTCACGCTGCTACACTGCCAGTCTGCCAGTCTGCCAACTTCACGCTGCTACACTGCTACGCTGCCAGTCTGCCAACTTCACGAACATGAAATTTTGCGTAATTTTCACACAATGATCTACGAATGTGCATGCGCTAATACGCTTGGATTGGTATTGTTGTGAATGAATTCACGTGACAAATCGTAGTAAAACTTTCTACACTTCCGGTATCGCCAGCAATATCAGCAACAACAAAAATAAGACGAATAGCGTTTTATTTGAGGAGTAAAAAAGAACAGCGAAAATGTCATGAAATGCAAGGAATACTACAAGATCAAGGCAGCGACTTCGTGTAAGCGCATAAAATAGTACCCATTCGAACATATTTTTGTTTAAATTAAGGTGTTAGAATGGAAATAGATTTCACATTTGAGTGATATACCGGTTAGTATATCACTGTGTGTCGTTTAGATGCTTCTTAATTAATCACTCGGGCCTTCGGACTTCGTGATTAGATTACTACGCATCTACACTCCACACAGTGATATACTAACCGGTATATCACTCAAATGAGAAATATATTTCCTAAATAAAAACATATAGTGTAGCGGTGCCGTGTAACCGACATTTTCAATCGATTTCTGCAAATTCCACCTAGATTTTTGCTTATATTTTGATTCTAGCCTTTAGTTTTATTTGTATGTATAATTATGTCAATCTAAAAAAAAAAATTTAACGGTAACTGGGAGCGAGCAGCTTTAATGGTTTGCTTTTTGATTTAGAGTACATTTTGTAGTTGATGAGCAGGAGAAATGATGTCGAATAACATCGCATATTTCATTAAGATACGGTCAAGTTTTCGAAAATTTTATTGTAAGTAACAGGTATTGATAGCAATACCTTATATCATTTAATACTGTGACATACTTTAAAATAATTGTTAGTTTTGAAATTAAAAGTGATACATGTGTTTGTATGTACAAGTGTCCAGACTTTTCTGTATATAAAAACCGGCTCAAGCTCCCCGTTCCTGATTCTGTAGTGTATGTTTTACATGAACATACATAATCAGATTTGTGTTTAATACATGATACCTGTCCTTCTGTGAAGAATATGTTGGGGTAAAACGTAAACTTTTCCTTACTTGAGCAGTAACTAACAATATTTGACAATAGACCAATAATTATATGGATGTCGTAGTATATCTCGGGGTAACAAGAAATGGGCGCTGATAACATCTTTTATTTTGGGATATTGGTGAATCCAATATTGGACGACTGTTGTATACGACGGTAAACCATTTCTGGTCTCGTAGTGTGTCTAAACAGTAAATACTCCACAAAAGACCAATTTATGGATGTCGTAGTGCATCCTAGGAAACCAGAAATGGGCAACTGTTGTGTACGTATACATGTACATCCATTTTGTGGGCGAATTTCGCGTCCGACCACGACCAAATTTCAGTCCAAAATATAACTCGAAATTTTCCGAAAATTGCTTTATGGAAACCTTTTCCGGTCAAAATCTTGACGGGCGGTTAGTGTGTTCCTTGGCCATTCGAGAGGTTTTCTATCAACTCGGGATGAAAAATAGTGGCCGTTGGCCGAAGTTTCGATGTGGCTGTTGGTAGGAGGTAAAACATATAGAAAACCCAACGAGGGAATTAAAACTATCTATTGTAAGGAGGTGGGAGGTGACAGTTAGTGGAGGTTACACTGTAATTGATTACTAACTGACATATTATCAATAAAACGGAGTGCAGAATAAAAACATTTTCGAAATCGTTCTGTAAGTTCCGTCGATTTTCGGACATTTTTGTAACATCATACGTCATTTTGCGCTAAATATATTATTAGCGGAAGTTAAAGGTGCAGTTATTGATATCTACGACAATATTTCATTTTTAGGGAATTTGCAAGCAATACGGTAACATTTAAATGCGCCAAATAAAGCACATTAACAGTGAATTGATGTAGAAAAGTCTAAGCTGTCTTAGAAAGAACATCCCGAAGCCATTTTCTGTATTGTCTGACAGGAAGACAGGTATTAAATGGTAATTTATATCTTCCCACACTACTCATACATTATAGAGACGAATCAAATAATCTTTTATCGGAAAGTGGTGCATTTATATATTGAAAATGTTTTATCCTGTTAACTTCTTTTTTGTGAAGGAAGGTGTAGTGTGAAAAGAATATAATGCATGCATTCATTTATTTGGCAAAGTCAGCACAAAAATGCCTTTGGCCAATACAATACGTAATGACAAATATGGCAAGGACAATACAAACAAAATATACATATATACATACTCACTCACATGTACATATGCATCTTCACTGCCTCCACATAATCCACATAGTACAGCAAGTATTATATCAATGTATATGTATTTGCTCTAAATATTGAGCATGATTTAAATGCATCTCTTAGGTATTTTGCAGTTTTATGTAACCTTCCCTCACTATTTGACGATAATATATTAGCTAACATAACATTCGGCCATGATAGTTACCAAAATCGTTTGTACATTAGTGTAAGCTTAACGACAAAGTAAAAAATGATACTCAGATTCTACCTGACTGCACGTACACAATTTGCAGATCCAACCCAGCTACGCCAGGATATTTGCCGTATCAAATTTCTTTTTGATAAGAACTTAATCTAAAACAACTTAATTGTTTTCTAAAAACATCACTCGTAATAACATCAATGTACTTTCCGAAACAAAATTCTGTTTTACACTATAAGCCCAACAGTTTTCATTATTGCTATTGCACCGTTCAGTGAATATTCTATACATAGAGTTTTGACAATGCATTATTTTCAACCAGTGTTTAAATGTTCTTTCTTTAAATTGTATGTACACTGTATCTACCAAGCTCACCGTATGCTGCTATATTAGGCGTCTGTTGACGTACACCAAGAACAGTTTTACAGAATTTTACAGTAATTTATTAATCTCTTTATAATAACCGCATGAATATTATATATTATTAAATGAGTGATTTGATATTGGCCCTGTTATTTGTCCGAAGGTATTCGTATTGGCCCGAGCCCGGAGGACAAACGATAGGGCCTGTATCAAATCACTCATTTAATGACAATTTTATTAAATAACTTATTAAACTATAAATTATTTATTGTTACTATTATTGACCATCATCTTTACTGGCAGTAACTTGTCAGAAACAGACAGTACATGCAGAGCTGTAAATAGAAATACCTCTCACATATTCATTTTTGAAATAAACATATTGATGTGGCTATTCATTTTCTTAGTTGGAGCATTTTCTATCCTTTTGAATGGGTTTTCAGACAGTGTTGATAAAAAGTTGATTTTCATTTCTGCCATTCAATCTTCAATGCTGACTTCAACAGAATTCAAGATGGTGGCCATTTTCAAGAAACAAAAATTAATCTGAAAGTATCAGCCAAGCGGAATCTCATATTTTTCAACAGCCAATCATTCGTTAGCAATCTGTACAGTGTTGTTGGTCCGGTCCAATAAGTGATATTCGCCCTGGTTTTTGGATCGATTGAATTTATTCAATCGTATCCAAAGTTAACAGAGTATTTCAGACCCTTACGGCCGAACTCTTAACACAAATATTGTCGAATACGACCGAAAAGTAGTTCTATATAACTGTCCTCTGTGTTACAAATTATATAGTAACAGATCTGAATAATATCAATACATTACAGAAAAGCATATTATTATATTGTTGTCTTTTTTCACTTAAATCAACGAGGTATCTGTTCTGTATAGAACTATTTTCCTACGCCGTTTTTTTTGTGAGACCGGTGTAACATCAGAAATGTAAGACCCGTGAAATACGTATCGCTGCACCGAATACACTAAATTCAGCGTTTCCGCGAGAGCGCGTTTTCTGCGGTTTTGACGCACTCATTTTGTCAATGACGCAACAGAAATAGCAAAGACCGTCTTCTATGAAGCCATTAAAATGTGTATTATCAAATTACTACAAAACAACATTTCAAAACCTCTCAAAACGCTTCGAAAATTATGCAAGATAAATTGTTGATAAAATACGCTTCCGGTATGGGATATGTCTAATTTTGACCATATTGAGTCGTCGTTGTCGTCTGATTTCGGATCGCCCGCATTTTGTACCATTGCGTTTTTGTGTGTGTTGATTCTATGATACCGTCATCATAGATCGTAGACGCACAACAAGAAGTAAACTGAATAAAACTTCTGTAACACATAGTCATGCCTTTTATATTTTTACAATAAAGGGTATGACCTTCGGAGTTTCTAAATGACCCCAAATTCTCATACAGGGAATTGGCACCCAGGGTCTTTCTCCTCCATGAAAGCCGGAAGTTGCAATATGACCTTAGCTGTTGGGTGCGACGTTAAATCCGAATTAATTCGCACAATACAATCAACCTTATGGGCATATCCCATAACTTTTGAATGACATTTGAAGTTGTTCACACCATAAATTTTCAGTTCAGTTTTGTCAAAATCCATTTCTCAATTACGATTCACAGCTTTATACTTCATTGGGTAGTTGAACATAGTCACTGAATGACATAATGTAAGCACATGGGTTCCTATCTCAAAAGTAAAGTTTACACAAATGGTGAAAGGTCAAAATTTGTGGACAGTTGTGTCTCCAGTTTATAACTTTACTCGTGCAAGGGTTGTCCTGATATTCACACATGTTTGTGTACAGTCTATGTTGTCCTGATATTTACACATGTATGTGTGCAGACTGTGTTGTTCAGAGACAATCGATCCTCCAGCACTTTCAGTCCTTTGATTTGTTATTGGCCCTGTCTTTCAATTTTATGATACCTCTTCATTATTTTCTTATCTTATTACATCGGGTAGTTAAAGAATATTAGAGCCAATAAACAATAGTTATTTAATAGTGTAAGATAAATACGCACGTGTTATTCTAACAATCAATCTATATTATATTATAAAGCATCTTAATGCGACAGTAATAAATTTCCACGTGTATCAATTATCTCCAAGCGTAATATATTTATATATTATCCAGTATTTCTGCGTAAAGCACCACTAAAACGTCTATCTGTCTGTTTAAAGACAATTTGTGATAATGTAACAGCCTTAAATAACACGGAATGAACAAATAGTCAATAAATAAGATAAACAGTTATTGATTTATTCGCAGCTGCACCAGATGCAATTTGATCTCGGACGATATATTTGGATTAAATGTTCTAGCAAAGAATGCTTTATGCATCACAAAACTAATAATGTATCAATGTATTATTACGAGTATTCGATGAAAAGGGGGAACTTTACATGACAGAACAATTAACCTTTTGTCAGAGTACGAAGGAAAATGTCTTCGTTACCCAATATTTTTATCGTAGAAGTTACGGTAACAAACGCCAACAAAAGACTGTATATTTTATTCGGTAATGTTTATAGACGGCTTAATGAGTTATTAAACGAGGAGTTCCTGGAAAAGTTGAATATCAGTGACTAAAAATAAAAACATTCTTGTTTGGTCCAAATTAATTCGGATTATAGTCCCCTAACAATTGAAGTTTCCAGAGCACATGTACACATTTTCTACTTTCAATAAGCAAGATAATAATTCGAGTTCTTTGTGATTTAGCCTTTGACGTCATTCAATATGATCTAAAGTCAGTGAAAACTTTTTATCCTTTACACTGACACTGGTCAGATATACTGTAATATCTAAAGTATTTCATAAACGCTTCTGTTCAACATCAGAATGTGAAGCATTGTGGCTTATACAAAACATGCTTGTTATATTTAAAGCTGCTCGCTCACAGTTTCAGTTGAAAAAAGTAATTTCTCCAAAATTATACATTCAAGTATTAAATGTAAAAGTAAATGTAAGGATTAACAATGAAAGTAAAAATCTAGGTAGCAATTTACAAAATTCCATTGAAAATGTTGGTGGGGTTTGGTATAACGGTACCGCTATGCTATATTGTTGTATCGGAATTTCAAAAGTGTTTATAACGTTTTATTATTTGAAAGCGTATAATTTCAAAAATACAGATATACTTGACAAGAATTTATACTGGGACCTTTTGATTTGACTATTTGTTCTAAAATGCGTTATTTTAATATGAGAGTTTGGGGAACTTTATTTATTCATCCAAATCTGAGAGCGAGCAGCTTTAACCGGATCAAATATGTGTCTAGCCGTTACAATGTTATGCATCAAGTTGCCTTCTACGTGTACAAATATCACAATAAAGACAAGTGACAGGGAAGAAGAATTTTTTCATCTGTTTGAGATAAATGTGCTTGATTTATCGTTAAAGGCACGGAATGCATAATCCAACGAGAAGGTCACTGCTGGATATCTCTTTTGATTGACACAATAAACACATAAAGTACGTGCAAATTGGAAGAAAGGACCGAAATTTATGACCTATTCTAGAGAAATTGAGTTGCTGAAATGTTGTTATTTTCAATCAGTACTTGTCTCTTCGGTTTTTTCCAAATCGCATTGTAATGATGAAAAGTGATTGGCAAATGAAATTAATAACTAAAGTCTTCAATACAGATAATATATGTGAAATTGACAAATATTTCCCATTGTGTATACAATTTCTTGCAAAAACGGACTCTCAAACCATATCATTTTGTTAAAATCTTAAATTCATAGCTATACTTTCATTGTAAATGACTTTAATCTGAAAATGTTTTATTGTCATATGATCATTAGTTTATACAAATTTATTTTAGCTCTGTTGTGAAGACAGCTTGTAGCTTATCTAGTCACTCTCGAGTTCGCTTCCTGGAAAAACCAGTACTGATGTTATATGAGGAAGTTCGGTCGTGACCCCAGTGGGGCTCGAACACGCAACCTCCAGGATGAGCGGCCGACACCATAACCTCTACACCACCGCATAATCATTAATTGATAGAATAATGATAACTATTTTGTATTTTCTGTTTACTCTAAATAGTTAATTTCTTTCGTTTATATGTCTTTTCTTCACGAAAAAGTGTTGTCTTTCCTTTATCTGCGATATCGTGGAAAAATGCTGAGCTTTATTTACAACATGTACTTTGGCTTAGAAAAATAACATTTTGCATTTTTTTAGAACAAATACCGGTAAATTTCCCCGGTTAGGCATCTTTCATGGTATAAAGTAGAAGTGCTGCAATCTAGGATATGGAAGGGCATTTAAGTAAGTATTCTGTTTATGTTACTGACAACTGTATTCCTCTGTGCAGTTGTTTTGTGCCTACTCATAATTTACTACTGCATCGTGTATGCGTACAACATTTAGTTACCTTCCGTTCATTGCTTATTGATAATTGCCTATACGTTTACCTGATAAGTACATAACATTATGTACAAGTACTTAGTGTATACGCTATGTGTTAAGTGTTTAGTTTCATTGACTACTGTGTGTGTGTATAAATCTATACATAATCATTAACAGTAAGCATTAAGACGAATGCAACTAAACGAATGGACATGTAAGAATGAAATAGAAAGGCATCCAATAATACTTATACCCTGCGACTGCATTAATAAATCAAAACGGGCTGCACTTATACTGGTACCCTTTGGAACCACGAACGAGATCTCTTGCGAATTATTCTTCTGTCATTCGTATGGCAGTAGTCTGGAGTAACCACCCCTACCATTACACCGGGTACCAGACTAGTATGGACTAGCATGACAGACGAAAATGTTGTACGAATATATGATGTAGCTAGCAGTCAATTATAAGTAGGCACAAATCAATTGCACATAGGCACTTGTCATTTAGACGAATTATAACAGTTGTCAGTACATGTAACATGAACAGAATATTTACTTAAATGCCCTTCCACATTAGGAAAATAC
>JAFMSR010000005.1:41644704-41984704 GCA_022818135.1 Saxidomus purpurata
ACAAACATTTGCCTCAGCGGTGCCAGGGTAAGACTTGCTGTGAGTATAAAAATATGCGTTCTTCATCTTCTTTTGTTGATGTACATGGCCTACAGTCTAGTTTTATTGTCATTCATAGCTAATGATGATTAGTCACAAACAGTGCAGTTTCCAATCCAATTTAATTTAATACATTTAGACTGGAGACAATATCATCTATCTTAAAGGATGGCTCTAAAATAGCAAACTGCTGTATGCAGATGTGGAATATGTTCCACACCATCCAATGTTGGTCCAGCGAGGGACTTGCATGCTTAGTAGTCTCTTAAAACTGAAATACATCACTGATTTGACGACGTTTGTATTTTGCCAAAGATTAGTCTGAAAAGAGGGCTTTCGCTTCCACTGTGCATGTTCTATTGAATGAGGAATACCAGTCTGTCGCGCTCCAATATGTCTACGTTCTCAGGACTCTTGATCTTCCGACAAGGGAGGCTATTTACCGCAAAAAAGTTATCTTGAGTTTACTTTATCTGTAAGATCGTTAACGATGTACGAGACCGACGACAGTAACATATTACACCGGAGATGACGGGGGAATTTCTGACATGTGACCTTCTGGCTCTTATTTGTGAGGAATCGGGCTAAAAACGTGTTCATTGATATAATCATGTCTTAACCTGAACTGCAGGTTCTCTAGGGTTATTAACTCAAAAGTCTTCAAGAAATTGATTTGCTCACTGTCATCCAACCTCTGCAAAGGAATAAGATCTTGGAAACTACTCTGTTATTTTTTATATCATCTTTTTTTAAGTTGACATGTGCCATCTTAAGTTCTCTGAGACCCTGCCTTGTTAAAGTAATTGCATTGAACCCCAGTGTCCCGTGCTTTGCTATCCCAAAAAATTAAGCGTGTATGCACATCATCTTGGCTTTGCGAGATATCAAAACAACATTTGCCAATGTTGAGGTTAATGATCACCAGAACTGGAGCAGGGCTTTGGGCGGCGGTATTAATCTCCACTATAGTGAAGACCGTGAGTCACAAGCTATTGAGACTGGGCGTCTTACCCTAAGAGTCATTATGTGCAACGCTTTTCTTTTTTAAGAGCTGCGATTCTTCGAGTTGATCCCTGTCGTTTGTGAAAACGTCATAGGCATAGCTGTTGTTGTTGTATTTCCGCGTAGCTTTGGAGTGCCTTGTTACTTCGTGTGCGCACTGTCTTGCATTCGGTCCTCTTATTCTATTTTCAGAGGCGCTCATTTTTTCGTGTGTCTGTTTCAACCGCTCTTTCATATTCCCGAATTTCATAAAACACATTTCGTTTTTGGCATCGTGAAGTAGCAACATTGTCTGCAACATGAAGGTTGCCACTCTAACTAAAAATCTAAATGTCAAGTGCCAGTGCCACATGCCAAATATAAGTTAATATTTACGAGAGACGGCTGTCTTTGATAAGTCTGAGTTAATGCATTATGCATTTTCAATTGATGCCCTGAATGCAATGCGTTTGATAAATGACAACTTATTGCTTGAACTGCATTATGATTAATGCGTAAGTGTTCCTGCTTTGTGACATATCAAAACGAAATCATATGGGCTTAAAAAGTTGAGAGGGAAATGTTTGTAGTATCCTAGTTTCCGTAGCATGATCTGGAATAGGAATGGGTAGTGATACAATCTACAAATAGATGCTTCTTTAATGTCAATTAAAAAATGGTGTATGCACAAATTCGAAAATGCCGATTCGTTAATCATTTCTACTGCGACTCCATTTATGAAAGTTAGCAGCTATTATTATTTCAAATGGAGATCCATAATTTTAATGTCGGTCATAGTTGCTTGTACACTCTTAAACAGATCAAAAGCATTAACGTTATTCAAGCATGAGTTAATTTTATTCTGGAACAGATTACTCTGGTTTTTCAGAAGCATGAATTTTCTTCATACATTTTCATTTTCGAAATATATACCTGAAAAATATAAAAATAAAAATAAACCCCTTGTAAGTTATGATAATGAAATTTTTACCACAACCCTCTGCTTGAACTGCATACAGATTTGCCATGCGAATGTAAGCAGATTGTCTATGAAATAGATTAATAGCTCTATGAAATAGATTAATAGATTCGAGCTTCAACTAGAAACAGAATACTTATTATTAGACAGGTATAGGTTCATCATTCAGACACGTTGATAGTTCAGTCTAATTATTGCCATCTGAAGACTCAAAATAGCTTATTTTAGACACCTTAATTCTTTTTATTACCTCTGCAGTTCCATACTAAAATGTGTTTTTGATTTAGTTTGAAACAGTACCCGTTAATTATTCGCCCAAAAAGCCCATTACAGTATGACAGTTTTAAGTGACAGCTTGCTTAAACAATTCACAATAAAATTTCCAACCTTTCTGTGTCGCTCTTTAGGAGAAAAGGCGATACATAGGGATCGCTTTGTCCGTCGGTATATCAGTCCTTCGAAACACTTAACGTTGGCTATAACTTTGCCACTGATTAAGATTTCTTGATGAAACTTTCAAATTGCTTCGCTTAATATGGCAAAAGAGTCTAGATGCCGCCAAATCTTGTAGATCAAGGTAATATTTGACAGAGTTATGCCCCTTTTTGAACTTAGATTTTGTCACGTAATTAGGAATTTCTGACAAAGTGTAAGATGGTGACGCAAGTGTTCTACTGAACACCAATCTAGTCTGTTTATATATGTGAAAACTGGATTATCATGTACAAATATTAAGACGCTTCAATATTCATGCAGAAGAAGTGTAGACACGTATAAAACATGTAACCGTACATTGTAGTTATTACATAAATATATATAAAAATGGAACGAAATGGAAATAAACTTCTAATGGACATACACTTCCCCTCTCTCCTGATATGATTTACAGTTATGCTTTTTACTGTAATATTTCACAGCGAAACTGTGATAGACATCGTATATAGGTGTGAAAAAATGTCCGTAGGCGTCTCTAGTATCTGGAGTTGCTAATTTGAAATCAATTTAACTTCTATTCTAATATGCCTACGGTATATTTCTATAGTCAATTCGAGTGCATTAATATGATTAAAGCACTCGGAAAAGAAGGCGGATTTCGGACAAGGAAGTAGCTCCTTCCGACTTTTCTAATTTACTCCCTCGCAGAAAATAAATTATAGAAATAGAAATAATATCTGTATAAATACTCTGGCGCTGAAATAGTTGTGTTTAAGAACCTAATTTTTTTTGATTGCGTCAAGTAAGCCTTAGAATACCTTCACCTTGTTTTCCTTTAAAAAGGCTAAGAAAATTCAGGATTGACGTCATACAATGTTTTGATTCCGGGAGACAAACAATGAATGAAAACGTTGACGTCATCACACGACGTCTTCCCACGTAAAACGTTGTACAGTTCAAATTAACGGTCGCTTTTTCGATTTGCTGCTTTGTTGGTTCCGAATCGACGTCTTCTGCAAATGTCAGTCAGGTTTTCTTTTTATTTTTATGTATTGATGATTAAACTAAAATATGTTTGTTATATAGTTTAATTGATATCTTGAATGGTTGCCCAAATGGGGTGATCCACCTACATTTATGCTGTTTTACAATTACCGCCGAATGAAAAAGGTCCTAGTAGTTCTAGAATGAAATGGGTACGAAATTGATTTCAATGTGCCGCGTAAACCGGCCCCCTCGTGAATCCCCAGGCCCCTCGGGAATGCTTCATCCCCCCGCTAAATCGATTGAGGGTTATTATTCAAGTCTGGCTACCAACACTGTGTCTTTATGTTTTTACTATAGGGTAAAGAAGTAAAACATGTGAACAAAAACCATAATTGGAAACCTACAAATGTGGTCTTTGTTTGCAGGTGGTCTTTATTCGGAGGTGTTCCTACTAAAGATGAATAGTGCACTTAGATCTCCCTGTTGGTCTTCATTCAAAGGGTGGTCTTTATTCAGAGTTGGTCTGTTACACAGGTCTGACTGTATTGACCATTCTAATGAACGACAGTAAGGTGAACTGAACGTCCGAAATAATTGAAAAAACTATTGAAACGGACATTAGAATCCCAAGACAATACAATAGACAGCAAATATGGCAACCTAAACAATTAACTAGAAAGTTGCAAGCAATACATTAGTCTCCTACCGGTTTAAAGCCTTCAGGAAAGTAACTGTCTTGATTGTGTATATATAGGGAGATAATTAAAACTTTTTCCACGGAATATGTATGGTTCACCATGTGCGCACTTTGAATAAATTCCCTTCAGTACTTTTGCACTTTAACTTTGGAGAAAAAATAAAGGGTGATAATTCAGAACTATGCAATGGAAAGTAATAGTTCTGGCCCTGCACACTTTCTCCGAGTGCCCTTTGTCTTTGTATGCAAACTTACCGAGTTATGCTTCAGACAAAAAACAAAACAAAACAATTTATTTTCTATTTCTGTTGCCATAGGAACCAAATATGTTGATGTATTTTTGAGATATTCCAGGAAACAGGTTGAATGTAGTATGGTTACTATTTCCTGTGCAAAAGCAGCCAATGTTCTTTAGCTATGACAGGATACAATTCTTCGGAAGGACCCCGGACGGAATGACAGACGGACTTACCAAGTAATGCTTTGGAACAAAAACAAAAAAATAATTTACTATTTTCATAGCCAAAGCAATCACAATTTTTGTGAATCGAAACAAAAATGATTTTGCCATCCTCATATCATCCACTAACCACATGCCAAGGCTCGACATATTACCTTAAATGCGTTTTCAAATATCACAGAATCAAAATTTAAAAAGACCGTCAAGTACCCATTACCTAGTCAAACTAAAGCTATATTTGTCTAACATATCATAAGTTGACAAAAAAACAACTCGATACCTACCTGATACGACGTTGTTCGGGTTAGAAAAGTCGAGTAATTCCACAACACAAGCGCCAACTCTTTAAAACTCGAATAACGAGTGTAAAATCAATTTACCTTTTTATTCCTGATGTACTTGACTGACCATTTATGAGTCTCTAAGCAATTTGCACTTCAAATCTTTAATGTTTAGAATTAAAATAAATTCTCCACTTGTTATCGCTCATGTGAAAACGCAGTCTCGTGTTACATCAAAATGTCATCAAACAGGTACTATTTCTTTAGAAGCATTTAATGGACGAGTCAACAGAGTTTTCTATGTAATAATAACGTAGAGCTTTGGGGGAGAAAAAGAGTGTACTTCATAAGGATAATCGTATGATAACCCATTGTTGAAATGTACATATTAAATATTGAACGGCAATATGGCTCGGCGATGTGCTCACTTTGCTTGATCTTATCTTAAAAATGCGCATTTTATGGTGACCGACTGCCCCGGAGCATTATCCTGTATTTGATTCCCTAGAATATGTCTTTAACTTCTAGAAGTTCGGGATTTAATGATACGTAGATAAATATGAAGACAGAACATTATGATTCTAAAAACCAGAATCAGTCGAAACAAGATATCGAATTCAAGTCACAAAATATAATGACATGATTGATGCATTATGTCTTAAAGATGAATGTTTGCAACTTTAGTATTCAACTGAAAATAATGATATAATCATAAATATTGTTTGAGGCTAATGCTTGTTTTAGAATAGTATAAAAAATCAAACAAGACCTGTCAAGGCTGTCCCCGAAGTTGTGTCTTCGACTTAATAGGATTCCATTACATTTAAGCTATAAGTGTGACATTAACGTTTGAGGTAGGGACGTTGGTCTTGCACGCGACACGTCATCTGTATGTGCTGAACATTTGTGCAATATCATATTAGAATTCCCAATGCACGATAAAGTTACAGCCCAGTCGAGACACCAATATACTGGATGTCATGACCTTTGTTACATTTTACATGTTATAGTAGACGAAAGATAAAGTTAAAGTGACATTATGCTCATTTTTTTCAAGTAAAAATCCAGCTGAAATAGGTGTGTGTAAAATATGGTAGACGAAATAATAGCTTTTAGCCAGATACACCAAACTCTTCCTGCTACCAGTACGAAATAATAACTTTCCAAATATTACTTTTCCTATTTTGTCGCAGCAGTTGCTATTGCTGTAACGTGATATACGTGTGTTCAATGCCCTGTCCGCTTTAAACAAGAGAGCATGCTGACCATTGTTGAATAACCCGTAGGATAATTTCGTATCCGGACATAAAGCGTACTCTTATTTATTTGTAAAAGATATCTAACAGCGCTAATTTCAACTTTAATCATATAGGTATTGTTGATGAGTCAAACGAACATGGCAGCGATATTGTACTTTTCAAAACCTCACAACTGGTTCAATGTCCAACAAACACTTGAGTACTTAAGATATTTTAATATGAAATGTTATCATTATTTTTTAATATTTTACCGGAATAAGATAGTCTGCAGGACAATTTTCGTCGTGATAAAAGCATGTAAAACAAACCACTCATTATACCGGACAATTATTTCCATTCCATTGCACCTTATGACCAGAAGCAAGTCGAATTTGATAAATAATAACAGACACGTCTACCCTAGTAAGTAAATAATACTTGTATTATTGAACACTCATTTTTTTCTTGTTAGTTGAATAGAAAATAATGGAATCGAGCGTGTCTCAAATTAGGACATACATGAATGAGAAAGATAAGATTCTCATTTTCGACAAATAAGTTTGGAATTATATCTTTGCACAGGTGAATAGTTTGTTCACAAAAGTAGTCAAACAACATACTTGGATGAAGAATTCCAATTCGTTTATACATCAATCATCTCGGGTAAAGAGGTATTGATGAAAATATCTGAAATAAATCGTATATTCTATACTAAACCTTGATGCAAGTTTAACCGACAGGTTTTACTGATATGATATGAGTCTTGAGTATTGCTCTATGCTGTTTATGTCCAAATTGACTTTTTCGATGCAAGTTACACTTGGCGTCTTATTCTTGCAATAAAACAACTACGTAGTACAATTAATATGATCCCGTGAGACAAATGCAAGCTGCTTCTGGTCTATACAAAGTGTTGCTACGAACTATTGTTTATGAATCGACAAGTTTCTCATGCACTTCGTTAAGTTATAAATAAGACATGCGTTAGAATGTGAACTAATTATCCGCCTATTTTCATAGCAACATTACTAACGTGTTAGGTTATGAATCTTTTTATGAACTTCATTCATTACTGAGATGTAGTATGTTTTTTTCAAATTATTTAAGATGCTGCTTATGTTATTTAGACCATATGATAATTCTATTTACAACTCTTATAGTAGCATCACTGTACAATGTAGTAGCATATACCTTTTATATTCTAATGTGCAAACACAGTGTAAAAGTCGCAATTTAAACAAATTAATATGGAAAACGTTGGAATATCTCAAAACGTGCCTCTAACATGCCAAATTAAATAAAAAAGATAAACACCAGATCAGGATTTTGCTACTGATGTGTTACACAATTAGATTTCCCAAGCTTTTTAAAAGATCTACACTCAGTTCCAAAACAAAGTGTGCACTTCTTAATTTTAAATATTTCAATATTTAGCAGTCAATATTTAGGCTTCAATTTTCGCAAACTATATCTCATGTGTATTTGTCATCGATCGATTGTAAATTCTAACACTATTGGAAATTTCTCCTATATACACAAAGAAGGATTTGAGCGTTATAAAACTATTAAGTATATCACGCTAGGAATCTGGAACTATTTTTGACTGCTGAAATTCCCTCCCGTGTAATTTTCACACAACATCTACGTATGTGCATGCGCTAATACGCTTGGATTGGTATTGTTGTGAATGAAATCACGTGATGTAATACAAATCGTGGTAAAATTTTCTGCACTTCCGGTATCGCCAGCAATATCAGAAACAACAAAAATAAGACGAATAGCGTTTTATTTGAGGAGTAAAAAAGAACAGCTAAATTTTCACGAAATGCAAGGAATGCACGGAAAACTACAAGTTTCAAGACAGCGACTTCATGAAAGCGCAGCAAATAGTACCCCATCGAACATTTTTTTGTTTAGATTAACGTGTTAGAATGGAAATAGATTTTATTTTTATGCCCCCGAAGGGCGGCATATTAAAATCGCACCATCCGTCCGTCCGTCTGTCCGTCTCCACTTACAAATTCGTGTCCGGGCTGTTACTCTGTCATGCTTTGAAGGATTTTAAAATAACTTGGCACAAATGTCTAGCACATCAAGACGCCGGGTCGCGTCCAAGACCCATGTCCCTAGCTCAAAGGTCAAGGTCACTCTTAGAGTTTTTAGGAAATGGCTTCCTTTATATATGCATACCTTCGTGTCCAGACTGTAACTTTGTCATGCATTAAAGGATTTTAAAATAACTTGGCACAAATGTCAAGCACATCAGTAGACGACGTGTCGAGTGCAAGACGTATGTCCCTAGCTCAAAGGTCAAGTTAAGAGTAATGGAATACTGTATGCATGGTAACTCTGTCATGCATGGAAGGATTTTAAAATTACAAAGCACATTTATTGAGCACACGGAGAGGATACAGACTGACACCTCTTTCGGGGGCATTTGTCACTTGTGAGGGGCAGCTCTTGTTAAGTTATATACCGGTTATTATATCATTGTGTGTCGTGTAGATGCTTCGTAATTAATCACTCAGGCCTTCGGCCTTCATGATTAGATTACTACGTATTTACACTGCCCACAGTGATATACTAACCGGTATATCACTGAAAGGTGATATCTGTTCCTAAATCTACCATGTGGTATGAAGAGATTTTCAGTGTATTCGGTTAGACGTGATTTTGCCTGTTTGCACGTGCAGCCCGAGGCAAATGTACACGTCACCGGAAGCGTGTATTGGGGTTATCCTTTCGGCTTATACAAAGGGAAATCACATTTGAATTCACATCGGAAAACAACGAACATGCCTAGATTGAATGAAAATCAAGCGAATTCGAACATTTACAATTCTTGCTCGTGGCGACAACGTAACTAAAGTTAGTAGGGCGTTAGGATGCCACAGAAACAGAGTAATTCGGTTGCGCCAACGTTTCCAGCAAACAGGTGGTGTAGTTGATCGCCGCAGATCTGGTAGACCTAGGGTAACAAATCAACAAACGGACACGTTTATTACGTTGATGCACCTTCGACGTAGTTTTCAAACAGCGTCTAGTACTGCAAGGCAGTACATAACGTATTGAGTCGCCTCAGGCAAGCTTTGGCGCCCATCCGGGCTAGGAGGCCCTAATAGTATGTGGGGCAGGTATTGACAGCACGTCATCGGGCTGCTCGTTTACAGTGGACCAGAGGTCATTTCCGACAGCAGTGGGCTCGAGTTCTATTCTCTGATGAGTCTAGATCTAATCTTAGTGACCATGATGGTCGTATGCGGGGTTTTAGGAAATGCGGATTGTTGTCTCGTGGAAAGGGATAGATTCGGGCTTGGGAGTGTAATGGTTTTGGGTGGGATTATGGGAAGAAGGAAAAACAAATCTTACTGTTGTACGCGGCAACCTCAATGCTCAAGGCTAGGTTAACCAGATTATGCAGCCTGAAGCAGTTCCTTTCCTACAAAGACATCGACCTGCTATTTTGATGCATGACAATGCCCCTCCCTATGTAGTCGACAGTTTCTCAACAGAAACCACGTCAACGTGCTACCCTGGCCTGCGGTCTCACCGGATATGAATCCGATAGAGCACATCTGGGATCATCTTGGTAAAATGGTGCGATCAAGAGGCAACATCAACAATCTTAGGGACCTTGCAAACGCCATAATTCAGGAATGGGATAACATTCCCGAGGTCATTATTATACGTTACGTAAGGCCTATGCGAGGTCGTATTGCCGCTTGCATCAATAGCAGAGGTGAACACACACGATGCTGACTAAATTAACATCAGGATTGCAATTAAAACTAGATGCCCACGTGCAACATGTCGAGCCCGCCATATGTCAAAAGGGCTAACTCCTTACCAAGAAGAGATGGGTCAAAATACACCTAAATATTGGATGTAACATGCATGTTGTACCACATAAAAGTGGTCTCGATTTTTCTCTACGGCCAGTAATAAAAAAGTTACAATATAAGCTATTTAAAGTAACAACAAAGGGAAGTAATTCTAAAAACAAGGGTAGCCCATGGTGGTGAACATTTGTACAAAGTAACATCAAAATCCCTCCATGCATGAAAAAGATATGCTCCGCACAGTCATTCTTGAATTTGACCTTTAACCTCCAAGTGTGACCTTGACCTTAGACCTAGGGACCTGGTTCTTGCGCACCACACTCCGTCTTATGATGGTGAACATGTGTGCCAAGTAACATCAAAATCCCTCCATGCATGAAAAAGATATGGTCCGGACAAAATCGGACAGACGGACGGATGTCCGCACATATATCGAACCGCCAAAAGTGACAACTATGTCGAGCTCACCGCAAGCGGGCTCGACAACAACTGAACACAGTCTGATTCTCAGAGTAGCCTTGCAACTTTGATTTTAACACCCCGTCCTTTCTCGTTTAAAAACAACCTCTTAAACGAGCGCAACTCAAAATCTAAAATGTTCCCCAAATTGTACGTAAACAGATCTCAATTTTGGTACCAAATAAATGTATATAGGCTTTCAGAAAAGTAGTCGATGAAAAATCACAGAAAACAAAGTGCACACTTTCTTTTGGAATGGAGTGTATATTGTTAAAATGAAAGTTATTTTCATCAGCAAATTTCCGTAATGACTTAAATCACAGGGACAGTGTATGATAGGAAGCATTGCATAATGTATACCTAGTTAAGGCTGAAAATATTCATTATGTCCCAATCATCCGGCAGATCTCGATTAAATTTAAGATATGATTGGGTATTCAAAAAGCAGCAAGGGGCAAATTAATGCTTTCAGAACCCACATTTAACGAATGTTGGAATAAAGAGTACAATTTTGAATCGTGACTACGCCTCATATTTACTTGAAATTCAGCGATATTCCTTGCGGAATAGGCAACTAGCTGATAGCTACAAATAGACATTTCATTCTTAGAATCTTGACAGCAATATTACAATATATAACGCTTGCATGAACTCACCGGAGATAATGGAAATATTCATGACTTTTCTAGGAATTGGTAGCTTCGCGATTCAGCTAAACATTTTCATGGTTATTTGGAAACGTGATAATGTTGGTGAATTCAGTGCAAGTGTTCGAAGCAAAATTGCTGAAACATGATACAACATGTGTTTCATGCACTGCTCCCTTTAAAGCTGCTCGCTGACAGTTGCCTTTTAAACTTATGGCTAGAATCAACAACATAAGTAAAAATGTAAGTAGGGATTAGCAAAAAGCCATTGAAAATATGTGTGCTCTCTGTTTTACAGCACTGCTTTGGTCTATATTGGAATTTCAAAAGCGTTAGTAACGCTTTATAATTTGGTAGCGTATAATTTCAAATGAACCGATAAACTTCACAGGAATATATACTTGAACCTTTTTATTTGACTTTAAGTTCTAAAATATGTTATTTTCAGAGAGTTTGATGAACTGTATTTTTTTCACAAAAATCTGAGTGCGAGCAGCTAAAATAAAATGTGGAATAATTTCGCATCCAGACATCAAGTATGCTCCTTGTAAAAGATTTCTAGCAGCACCGATTTCAACGATAATCATGTAGGTATTGCTGTATAGTCATACAAACTGTATTTTTCAAAACCCCATAATTTGTTTAACGTTACTTTTTCTCTCTTGAAACAAATACTTGAGTACTTAAGATTATTTAATATTGAGTGTTGTCATCATTATAAGACTGTAGACTGATTTCACAGTGTGTTCTTTTGTAACAAGCGGTCTTTTGATTTGAGATCGCGAACCAGTCTAAATTTTACGGAAATAGCCGATTTTAAACGAATGACTTCTAACAGATATTTGAATATACTTTACGAAACTACCAAGTTTATGATGTGTCCACTTCTTATTGAAAGTGTCTGGGAAGTTAAATTCGTTTGTTTACATAAATTTGTACCGCCATTCCGAAACAAACGTCTGTATTTGTGAATAACAGAGTTATACGCTCTGAAACTCAATGCCTCGATAGCGCAGTGCTATGTCCGGAGTGGAGTTAACTTTATTTATATAGTGGGAACAAATTAATTTATATCTTGGAAATAATTTTTCTTTCGTACAAGATTAATATAAATTGAAGCAAATTTATATCTTAGAATTCTAGACTTAAAACAGAAAATAGAAAATAAAAAAAAATATTTCAATAAATTGATAATTCAATAATGTGACAGCAGCCAATTTCCATACAGAGGAAACAATGCCTATAGACTTGACGTAGAATCATCTTTTTTAGCATTAAACATTAACAAATGGTCAGCCATATACAAAAAGATTAGGTTTGGTTAATCACCATACATTAAATCCAACATTACTAATTATCGCAACCCCCACTCCATTTGGCGGCGTTCAAACATTTGACTTGTTTGTTATTGTGTCATAATAAAGTAACTAGATAGCAAGGAATTTTTTGTTAGTGTTAAAAGTATGAAGAAACACTACCTATAACTGATGCCAAATGAAATAACTTTTGGGTTGGAGCTATATATTCAAGTTAATATCGGTAAATACAGTGTTTTTAAGTGTGTTGCTGTGCTGTAGACCAAACAGTTGGTGTTGTACAAGCAATGGATGCGATTTATTACAGAAGGTCTCCATGATGGTTTTTGTCCTAATGTGAGGCGTTTTGGAAAGCTGTCATTCATAAAAAAAAATATTTATCATTTAACACTTTATTCATGTTTCGAGAATATAATCTGCTAGATGTAGGGAGTGGCCCTTTAAACCCCTCACCCGCACCTCCGCAGACTTTTCAACTTTTACAGTCCTAATTAAACTTAAATTCGGCGACCATTAAATGATTTCGGACACATATTTCCATTTTATTTCAACTTTTAACAATTTATTGGCAAATAAGAATAATATATATGTTTGTAGAGTCGCGACCTACATGTAACATTAACAGGCGTGTCGCTAGAGTAAGTTTCATACATAATCACAAGCACATCTACACTACAAAGTATATTGAAGGCTCTTTATTTTCTTGTTAGCTGAATAGAAAATAATAATATAAAGTGTGTCTTAAATGAGGACATAAACGAACGGCAAAGATAAAATTCCAATTATATACCTGTTACTCATTTCAAAGAAATCCGTCTGAAGCTGTACCCTCGCACTGGCGAAATGTATGTGCTCAAACGTAATAAAGAAACATATTTGGATGAAAACAAAACAACAAAAATAATATCAAACAGGGAATGCCACGTACCAAAAACCTCTAATTCGTTTTCACATCAAATTCGATACAAAAATTTCACATCAAATTCAATACAAAAATAATATCAAACAGGGAATGCCACGTACCAAAAACCTTCTAATTCGTTTTCACATCAGTCATTTAGGCTAAAGAGGTATTGATGAAAATATCTGAAACCAATCGCTTTAAATCGGCAAACTCAAGATAGTTGGTAAATTTATAATATCTTTAACACGGTTTCAGTAATTGCACCTTGTTACAATTTTAAAGTATCGTTTTTTTCTGATATGATACGAGTCTGGAGAATTGTTTTATGTTGGTTATGTCCAAATTTACTTCTTTGTTGCAAGTTAGCATTGCATGTCTTATTCTGGCAATAAAACAAAAACCAGTGATCCCGTGAAACAAATGCACAGATTTTGCAAGTTATTTCTGGTCTATAAAAAGTGTTGTCTTGAACTCATGTTAATGAATCGACAAGTTTCTCAAGCACTTCATTAAGTTAAAGATAATAAATATGACATGCATTAGAATATAGAATACCCTAAAGCTTCTGTGTATTCTCTAGAGCAGTAATGTAGATTCATCAGATTATGAAATTTAAAATAAACTTCATTAAATCATTCAATGTTACCTATCACAAACTTTTCCTGAGAGTTTTGTCATTGCGGAAATCTGCTGATGCAATTACTAGATAAATTACTTTTTGATCAATAAAGATCCTTTGAAAGGCTAAGGTAATGCCTCAATATACAAGTTTCTAATTGTGTTATCGCACCAATCTATCTTGTCATATGTTGTCATCCTTGCATGTAATTCGGAATATAAGAGGCACGTTTCTTTATGAGATATTCCCACGTATTTCATACTAATTTAGATTTTGTTCTCCGGCTAATCACGCAGTGTTTGAACCTTAGAGTATTTAAGGTTTATGCTACTATAAAGTGATTCAGAGTAATAAATGAAATTGTTATATGATCCAAATAACAAAAGTAACATCTTACAATGTAAAAGATTTTGTAACCAAACTGCATATCAGTTATATACTACACATATCACGATCTTGTAACTTAACAAAATAACTAAATAAAGGACTATGAAATCAACTATACATCGGAAGGTAAGGCTGAAATTTGAAAACTACAGTATGTCCCACTTAACCTGTAGACCACGATTAAATTTCAGTAATGGTGGTCTAGGGGTCCGGATGTCCCCGGTTCGATTCCCGGCCGGGGCACTGGATTTAAGCATTTCCCATCCATGTAGAGATTAACTGGTTTGAAGCCCAGCGGTAGTCCCGCGTATATTGGTGCTATACACCGGGCATGTATAAAAGAACCAAAGGGTCATTTCTGCGATATATGACACTGTAAGCAGAAGTAGAAAACATCCTGCTGTAAGCACTACCGTCATCAAGCTAGACATACAGCTTTATTAATGTTTAGATGCTTTTTCTTCCAATAAATTTTTCTCATTCCAGACTTCCTCAGATTTAATTGGTTGCCAAGTTTAACACATTTGTAAGTCAAACTGTGCCAACGAAATGCTGATGTGAAGAGTACATTTTATACAAATACGATGTCTTTTTCTAAAAAATAACCCTCATTAGTTCAGCAAATTTTCCTTTGTAAAGTACTGATTTTTTAGAATGGTTTCCGCAGTTGAATGGACTACATTTCGTGTCTGCTAGAATCCAGTGAATCTTTTTTAAAGTACACTGTCACTTGAAACACTTTAGAATAATGTAGGGCAATTTAAAAATGGTGTTTTTTTCTGGCTTCAGATTTTTGCAGATATTCTTTAACTATGGAAATGAATGACATATGAATGTATGAAGTTATCTGCTTAAACATTACTGTTTAATGGTTAATTATGTTGCCTTTGTTCATTGCACAATGTTCTGCATCATTATTAAGTGGTATCTTTTATGATATCTCCACTTTCACATATTTTACGTCGATGCAAGTTAAAGTAATTAAGCTCGCATTTGACCGGAAGTATGGAACTCTACAACCGGCAATGAAATGACGAGCAGAATGTGCAACATTTTTTTAAATGAAAAATTTACGCTGTAAAGCACTTTCTAATTGGATAATACAGAGTGCATAGAATTACCGAAAACAACCAAAAACGACCGAATAAGACAGACTAGATGGGTGTTCAGTAGAACACTTGTGTCGCCCTCTTACGCTTTGTCAGAATAACCAATAATTTTGTAACAAAATCTTAGTACAAAAAGGGGCATTACTCTGTCAAATATGAGCTTGACCTACACAATGTTGCGGCATCACGCCCTTTTGTTATAAGCAATGCAATTTAAAAGTTCGATGAAGAAATGTTAAGAAATGACTAAGTGATAGTCAAATGTTAGGTTTTTTTGACAAAATGTATTAGTACAAAAAGAGGCATAACTCTGTCAATATGACCTTGACCTACACAATTTGTCGGCATCGCACCCCATTGTCAAAAGCAATGCAGTTTAAAAGTTTGATGAGGAAATCTTAAGAAATAACAAAGTTATAGCCACAATCTAAGTACATAAAGGGGCGTAACTCTGTCAAATATGAATTTGACCTACAAAAGATTGCGGCATCACGACCCTATTGTCATAAGCAATGCAATTTAAAAGTTTGAAGAAGAAATGTTAAGAAATGACTAAGTGATAGCCAAACGCTAAGTTTTCATGACAAAATATATAAGTACAAAAAGGGGCATAACTCTGTCGAATATGACCTTGACCTACAAAATTTGGCGGCATCACGACCCTCTTGTCATAAGCAATATAATTGTAAAGTTTCATCAAGAAATCTTAAGAAATGGCAAAGTTGTAGCCAACGTTAAGTTTTTGTGACGGGCGAAGACCGGACGACCGACAGACAAAGCGATCCCTTATTACTTCATTTATCCACGGACCTATATAGTGAGAATGAGAATAGACAATAAATTAAATAAATGTTGTTACCTCCAAATTAATGTTAATTATATGTATACAGTATTGATACTTTCTCGGCCAGTGAATAACGGTCAATAATTGTATAAGCATATTTATAAGAAAAACAAAGAAATTTGTTTTCGTCACGATAGATATTAAATTACTATTGGGGACAAAATTGACAAGTGGCCGTAAGCACAGTCGGGAGAGCATTAGGTTTAACAACTGCGCAATGGAAGGTATATGGGTTCCAATCCCGGTCAAGGGTTTTGTTTTATTCCTAACCTTATGACATTTTGCGTCTTCAGACTGAATAAAATTAATTTTTACTTTGACAATTTAGTTAACATCGCTTTCATATATTAAATATTTTAAAGGTAGATATTGTCATCTGTTTTTCCTTAATTGCAGGTTGCTTTTGCCGGCTTATTCGTAGAATAAAAATCAGTTATCAAATATCCAATATATCATTACGTACATTAGATATTCACACTTTTCATGATCTATACAAACGTCTTCGTAACTCGATTAAATAAATCAGCAAGTTCTCTTACATCAATTAAGTTGACGATTGACTCAGATACCTACATAGTTTCTTCTTGACAATAGTATAGAAATACATTCAAGTACAAGGATTCAGTATCGGGCTTCATTCATGGTCGTTACGTTTTGTGTTTATTTTATAAGATTGGTTAATATATGGATAAAATAACTTTATTTAAAAAACCGAATGTCAAGATACCTGATGGAGAAGCACAACATATACCTCAATAATGTAGGTTGATAAGCCTGAATAATAAATAATGAAATGTGAGATGCGTGTTGAAAACACATCAACTCAAGAAATAACTGCCTTTAACATACCAAATAACATGCGAGCTTGTCATCATGATCGTTCAGTTGATTGGTGCGATCACTCAATCAGAAATCTGGTATATTGAGACATGTCCGATGCCTTTTGAAGGATCTTTATTAATTAAAATGAAATCTTGTTATTGGAATGAGCAGATGTGTTCAGTTAATATGTTAATCAAAGACAAACATGCCAAGTGAACAATGTATACGCTATCTTACATATTTTTGTTTGTAACACGAAGCACGGACGTTCTTACAGACATCATACACGCAACCTTATCTTATCAGTCACTAAACAAGACACTAGGCCAAGTGCAAAGAACGAAAAACATTTAGTGTGTTTCTTTAGCAATTCACATAGATTGCTGTCGCATTAATATTTTACCAGTAACTCATTTATATTAATAACGCTCCCTCAATTTTTTAACAGTCTTTGGGTAAGTAATGACGTCAAGGTTAACAGATCCTTAAAGTTTTTATTGGGATATTTAACAAATATTAGGGCAATTTTAATATAATTATCATTATAGAACAGTTGCATTAAGTTGCGTCCTGAATTTGAGTCAGCAAACATCGAATATACGAATATTTTAACAACATTTGCTGAACAACACGTTATTAAAATGACTGAAAGCAGTTATAACCGGGTAAATACAAATTTGCCGCGTATGTCAAAAGCTCGTAACATTTTATGATATTGATACACATTATATTTTTTATTTAAGGAAACTTGTGTGACAGAAATTATTGAGGAAACCCTTACTATTGAATAAAATTACAGTAATTTGTTACTGAAGACAACTATTGAGACAAAAATGCCACCCAAATGTAGAAATGTACAAATAAGTTACATGCAAACTAATATTTGTACTTATTGTCGTAAAACCTCAACATAACTAAAGTTTAAAATTTGAGTATATGAAATGAATGCATTATCTCTGAAGACACTTGTGATGTTTCTACACGAAGTGGTAGTTTGCTTATTACAGTCATTTTCCATTATTTGATTTACTGAATTGCAATACAATTTACTAGCATAACATTTTAGAAACATCCACTTAAATACTATTCAGTTGCCATTATTGGTAAATGAAGATAGCCCAATTCAGCTACCACAGTGTGTAAATATCAAGTCTAAAATGTAACAAGATATACAATTTGAATGAAATGTTTGTATACCCATATCTTTTTGACGGCATTATTTTGACAAACGTTACATAACAAACATTATGTTTAGACATTATTCTAGCAGAAAGTATGCACTCACTTTTTGCCTTTTTGATAATAGTTGGTGTCAGTAAACTATTTTTGTTATTTATCCCCCCGCCGAAGGCGAAGGGGATATTAGAAATGGTCTTCGTCCGTCCGTCCGTCCGTGCGTCCGTCCGTCCCAAGTTTGTCCGGAGCATAACTCCAAAAGTACTTGAGCGATTTTCTTCAAACTTTATACACTGACAGAGCACATTGAGAGGAAGTGCAGTGTGTAAGAACAATAACTCTACCTTGCCTACTTTTGGAGTTATTCCCTTTTATCAGATTTACTTGAAAAACTTTGTCCGGAGCATAACTCCAAAAGTACTTGAGGGATTTACTTCAAACTTAATACACTGACATAGCACATTGGTAGGAAGTGCAGTGTGCAAGAACAATAACTCTACCTTGCCTACTTTTAGAGTTATTCCCCTTTATCAGATTTACTTTAAAAGTTTTGTCCAGAGCATAACTCCAGAAGTACTTGAGGGATTTACTTCAAACTTAATACACTGACATAGCACATTAGTAGAAAGTGCAGTGTACAAGAACAATAACTCTACCTTGCCTAATTTTAGAGTTATTCCCCTTTATCAGATTTACTTGTCCGAAGCATAACTCCAAAAGTACTTGAGGGATTTTCTTCTAACTTAATACACTGACATAGCACATTGGTAGGAAGTGCAGTGTGCAAGAACAATAACTCTACCTTTGCCTACTTTTAGAGTTATTCCCCTTTATCAGATTTACTTTAAAAGTTTTGTCCAGAGCATAACTCCAGAAGTACTTGAGGGATTTACTTCGAACTTAATACACTGACATAGCACATTGGTAGAAAGTGCAGTGTGCAAGAACAATAACTCAACCTTGCCTACTTTTAGGGTTATTCCCCTTTATCAGATTTACTTGAAAAAAAAATTCCGGAGCATAACTCCAAAAGTACTTGAGGGATTTTCTTCAAACTTAATACACTGACATAGCAAATTGGTAGGAAGTGCAGTGTGTAAGAACAGTAACTCTACCTTGCCTACTTTTAGAGTTATTCCCCTTTATCAGATTTACTTGAAAAAAAATTTCCGGAGCATAACTCCAAAAGTACTTGAGGGATTTACTTCAAACTTAATACACTGACATAGCACATTGGTAGGAAGTGCAGTGTGCAAGAACAATAACTCTACCTTGCCTACTTTTAGTCAAATAGAAAAATATTAACCTATACTGATAAAGAACATTAATATAATTTTGCAAACCTTCTCTTCATTGCCTTATTCTTTTTCCACTTACTTGAAAACTGTACTCAGCATGACCATAACTATACGGCTTTTTAAGGATTTCCTCTCACCAAGTAAAATGTACGAATGTACAACCTTCGCCTATTTGTAAGCGCATATCGAAATACATTCAGAAAGAACTTTACAGACAGTATAAGCATTTTGTTAATGCAAAGTTTGCACTTTCATTCCCGGAATATTTTATGCTAAGTAATAGTTCTCTAATGTTCAGTTAATGTCATTAAAATTTAATTGTATTCAGAACTACTGTAAAACAGGTTTTATTCGCGATCGTTTAATTTTCGCTAATATTCGCGATTTCAGTACCTCGCCGAATTCAAGAATGTCGAAAAATTCCTAATCCGATAAATTTACCGAATTATGGACTTACAAACGTATTTTTGTATGTCATGAAGTTAACTGACGTTTTCTGGTCCCATGTTAACGTAAACTAACAACATGCGGTTGTAACCATTGTTTCAGCGTCTATTAACACAACGTGTTAAAACTTACAGACAGGTGTCAATAAGGTTTTCACAAGCTCATCTCTTTGTTTGTTTGACAATAACTTGTAAATCGCGTGAATAATGTTTGCACATCCTTGGTTGTTGGCTACCTGAACTTAAATTAATCAATTACAACCTGTTAAGTTTGTGCATGTCAGGCGAGTGATATAGTAGTCGAGGATTATTCACCAAACTACAAGTAGGTTAAACATTTTTACGGAAACGGCAATTTCGGCTTTGGGTTTTTATCGACGCAAATGTATACTAAGTGAAACCAAGTTTCTCGAATGGTCACTTTCGTTCAGATGTTGAACTTCGCGAATTCAAAAATACGCGAATTATTAAAAACGTCAAATTAGACAAAAATCGCGAAATTTCGGTGTCCATGTTTTACAGAACTATCGGGATACCACACTACTCATGGGAAATGAATGTATCTGTCTCTTTTTCTTATCATGCAGATTTGTCATAATGTGGAAGTGCCTCAAACGGACTATCGCACTCCGTTGGGTTTCTGGTAATGACAGCTTAAAGCAATCATATAAAATTTGCACTTCCTCGACGTAATAAAATTAAGTGAAAGACGAAATAGGTAATGAGAACATAGAAAGTATTACAATGTGCCATAATGTACACTTTAGAGGCCACATAATCGACGAGTATTATAAAACATGTCCAGAATGTTTGTTCCAATGATCTCTATGCAAAGTAGGAATCTCCGCTACGTGGGGTTAAACATTAGGTCTCAAAAAACTTTGCGTACACTTTCAAAGCATTGCACCTGGAATCGTCATCAAAATCTATCAGAATGTTTGCCTTGATAATCTCTAGATCAAGTTCGAAACTTGGTCACCTGTTACGTCATGATGTCAAATCAAAGAAAAATATTGTTTACATTCGAGAAGCCACATTTGACTCCCATCAACATGAAACAAAATTGGTCAAAATGTTTGTCCTGATAATCTTTAAACCTAGTCTGAAACTGATTATATTAAGTAAAAAAACTATATCACAACGTCACGAGATCACTCTAAAAATCACATTTGATACCAAATATGCATTAATAATTGCTCCGAATGTTTGTCTGTATATATTTCAAGGTCAGTTTTGAATCTTTGTTACCTGTGGTATAAAATAATTGGCCAAACAAATTACATAAAAATCTTATAAACACGCTAGAAGTGTCTTGAACATAAATAAAATTGCATGCTTGAAATAACTAACCACTACATGGAGTAAAAACCTAGGACAAGTGAACAAATAATTGGAAAACCTTGAGCAAATTCAAAAGTTTACATTTGACACCTAGGTCGTCTTGAAATTTGTGTTTTGATGAACTCTTAGTCAAAATCAAAACTGGGTATTGGGGAATCAAAGAGAATATAGCGATGTACATAGATATATATCAACAGGTACGTTGATCTTAGCAGTATGATTTGTTTTTGAAGCTACTAAAGTGTGGTATGTGTGCTCAGTTTGCAAAAATATATCAAAATTGTCATCGTCCGACATTGATCATGACATGTTGGAATACTTTCTTGTCTGTATGAGCAGTGGTAATTTGGTAAGCGATATAGCACCATCATGACCCTCTTGGCTAAATTTAAAGTTTTTTAGGTAAAATAAAAGAAAGTATTAATTACATCTTTTTATATTATTCTTTCAGAGATACATACAACTTGTTTTATGCATAATAGTGCTATGAAGAGATTTCTTTTACAGAGGCCAATAATTTTATCTTAAGTTTAGTCGTCACACATATCCATTCGAAGTTTGACCCTCTAATTGTTTTGTTGCCTGTATAATTAGCGAATCATTGTGATAATTAAAACTTTTCTTTTGCTGTTTGTTCAAAGAAACCTCCGAAATCTAAAGAAACATTTTGCTCCTACGTATGTAAGAGTACTTCAACAGTTACAGCCAAACTGTATGAATATATTTATGTTTTATCACTACTGATAGAGTAAAACCATTCAGATCCCTTTAACTTTCTCAGCCGAAAATTGAAATTTCGCTAAAGTTGTTGGATGTATTGGAATTTGTATCTGTCAATATGAGAAGTAGCTCAGTATGCTTTATTTTTGAGAGTTTTCAATCCATTTTGTTACTGTGAGTATGATATTGACAGAATGCTTTATATTTGCATTTTTGTGACCCACTTTGTGTGCCTTGAGCAATTCACCGAATAACATTCTTTCAAGAGAAAGAGGCATTACAATTTGAGAGGAGTAAACGATTTTAATGCTAGAGTACAGTGGTGACATTGAATATGCAAGACATACTCTTTTTGCCAAAATTAATGTAGATTCAGAGTTATAGCTCATTCTCGGCTTTTCAAAACAGTGAAAACACAGTGATGAGCTATTAATGAAACATTAATTGCAAAACTTACATCGTTATGTAGGGTCTTCCAACATAGATTTTTCCTCCTAGGATTTGTTTTATCCACATAGGGCCAACTGTATTTTTATTATTTAGATTCATATTGAGAGTGACATATGTAAATACGTAGGTAAAGGAGACACAGTCTTTCTTATGTGCAAGCTTATGAATATCTTAAACTTTGCATCAGTGTAAAATTACTAGAAACCACAACATAATACGATTATCATTTGAAGTAATTATACTGTTATACACATGTGTGTAAATATTTCAGACATCTATGCAGACACTCAAACATATTTCTATCATTTTTCCTTCTTTTATTCAGAGAGTGTCCGTGTTTGTCTCCGTTCTCACACTGATGTCTATCTCTGTTGAGAGATACATGGCGATATGTCACCCCCTACGTCACCAGAGGAATTACTTCAAAACTAGACTCATTATTTGTTTTATCTGGATCATATCTCTTATCACGCCAGCCGGCGATTTCTACAACATGAGACTTGAACATGATCCGGAAGTACCACCTTCACTCCGGCCTTGGCTGACGGCTTGTGCTCCTAGAAGCCAAAAAATGGAAAGGGAATTTAACATGTTTCTGGTCGTAGCGTTCTATCTCATACCACTCGCAGTGATGACATATACTTATGTTATGATTGCCATCTGCCTTTGGTCCAGTACTTCTACCAGAAGCACCATCTCTCAAAGTAAGAAAACTTCAAATACCATGACATAAATGTGTTTCAAGAGGCATTCTCTGCATCTTTCAGATTATTTTCTCAAAATGTTAAAGTAGGGTACATATACGTAACAGTATAAACTGATTCAATTTTAAAGAAGAAAATATATCGAGAAATGTCTCGTTTCTACATAAACTATCAACCTTTTATGATAAACGTCTATGATCCAAAACGATACAACAGCAACAAAATGAAGGTTTAATGGCACAACAACACGCCTTACAGGTAATTATTGCAATTTATGGCTGAATCTTTGAGGATATAGGAATAGTCTTTCAATTAGCGTATCGCTTATAGTTTACAAGTTATTAAAAATACATCCAGTTTTAGGCTGTGTCTCTTTGAAAGCATCGCATCAAATTTAAAACATATGAGTACGCCGTCCTTTCAAGCGTTGTGATAAGTTTTAGTCGATGAAATAAAAATTTTAATCAGTTAAGAAAATGAAAAGTTAACATAATGTTTAGCTTTTAGATGAAAATGTTACAGCTTTCAAGTGTTAGGAAATTCAGCTATTTGTGTGACGTATATGTATTAATTTCTTCAAACTATATCTAAATAACGTCTTTTAGAACATATGGTGATATAAAAGGCTCCTATATTCTGGCACGTATATCTAAATTTACAAACAAATCCCCCACCTCAAATAAAACGTTGAAACGCTTTTGAAATGTCATAAACATTTAATGTAGGGTGCCGTGTACGATCTTTTAATCTATTTCTGAAAACTCCTCCTAGATTTTTGCTTCTTTTTTTTCTACCTTTTAGTTTTATATTCATGAATAAGAATGCCATTTTTTTGAAAATTATTTTTCAAACGTAAAGAAGAGCGCACCCTAGATCGTTTGCTTGATATAGCTTTTATGTGCTTTGTCTGAAATATACAATATGGTAGAATTATATTATTTGTAAAAGTGTTAGCCCACTCACTAAAGTTCTAGCAGTACTCTACCTTTAACTATGTAAAGACGTAGACACGTAGACTATTCGATATCCTCGAAATCAAATAAACTCAAATTAAAAAAAATATCAATGAGAATGGTCCTTCCCCGGAAATTCCACAACACGTGTATATAGAACTAAGTGTCAGTGTAATAGCTAGATTACAATAATAAACTCGAATGACTGATTAACAAAATAAATGAAATGTCTGCTTTCATTGTCATGTTATGACCAGATTATTTCAGTTTTTTCTCGACGACTAACTAGAGTATGTAAGATGATGCTTACGAAATGATTCTGAATTCAGATCTATTCTTGCCTCGTAGGAATAAATAAAACATTATTTTTATTTTCTGTTCATTTTAGACCTTCAGTATGAATCCGCCATGGAGCAGCTGCAGGCAAGGAGAAGAACGGCAAAGATGTTGATTGTTGTGGTTATAACATTTGCTTTATGTTATTTGCCCATCTATTTGATCAACATCGTAAGGTAATATATTGCCAATTGTTGCAAATATTATTTATAAATCTGCTAGAACAAATGTGGCAAGCCAAACCACATCGCCTATACACTCGGTTTCCAAAATGAACGCAGTTTTACACAACAATAAATTTTCTGACTTCGGCTCTTTAAAGCTTCTGTTTTTCTTAGATACGGGGCATCGCAGGCCAGGGTGAAATAATTAATATGATAATACGAGATGCAAATAAGTACACAAGGCCGACAAAAGTCTAAAACGCGAACCAGTATATGCAGTGTGGCGGTTTTTCTTTTTGAATTGTATTTATTTATCATTTTACGTTAATTGAACACATTATTTATGCTTGGAGAATATAATCTGCTAGGTGTAAGAACTGCCCCTTTAATACGGTTTGGAAGTCAATTCTCCGCCATGTATTGTTTCAATACGCTATTGGTGAACATTAACTTATTTTGTAGAGACTATTTTGCTTCAGGCTTTGTCAAACATTTCTTGTTATATCCATGATATTTGGATTAGGAAACTAACGCCCAGTGTAACCCGAGTATTCCAGTGCACCATCACGAATATAGCTCTCTTGGTATAGCGGGCTGTTCGAACCAAACCATATGCATATTCGAATAAATCTCCCTGTGTTTGGTCAAACGGATGATGAAACACATTATTCCCTAGATAGAAATTGGGAACCTAGATTGCCTAAAACATCTAACACCTTTTAAATATGTTTTCATGCAATATCTATTTCGTCCGTCTTTTGTAGAAAAAATGTCGGTTAATGGGGAAAAATCTATAAAGTTAAGACTAAATAACGCCTTAAACCATACATCTATCCGACCACATGTATGTTGTCCTACCTTGTATGTTGTCTTACCCGTCTGTATGTCAGGCCTTAAACCCGGGTGTGTAAGAGCTTTATTCCGTCAACAATTTATTTGTGAAATAAAGTACGAAACTACTATGTACTACCGTCATATGAAAAAATGAAGGTTTATTTTAAAGAAAATATTTTTTTCCATATGAACAAAAATGTCAGTTAGCCTCAAAGTTTCATTCAACCAATACGGACATACAAAACGACAGACATCCAAGGGCTAAGTAGTCCAACATGAATATTGATTCTGATTATTCTATAAATGATTATGTGCCGCGTATTTGGTTCAACGAACGATACGCCTTAAATACCTCTACGTTGCATCGGGTCACGGCGGCGCTCTATTAACAAAAAAAGGTACAAGAACCCCGAATACAGCCTTTATTTGATTAGGGGGAGCTGTATTCGACGAACAGAACTCTTCAGGAGCTGTATCCGGCGAATGCTCGACCGGGGGTGGGGGCGGGGCTGTATTCGAAAGGAGATGTATCCAGTGTTACAACCAAGTTTCAGTGATTGAAAATAACAGTATTTCAGCAAATCAGTATTTGTAGAGTCATTCACAAATTTCGGTCCCTTCGGTGTGTACGTATATATATCGTGTTTTGTTTTGGAAATCTAAAGTCATGTCTAGTAGTGATCTTTTCTTCTAACTCAGAACATGCTTCGTGTGCTTGAAGTGATAACTTATCTACATTTATTTTAACAGTTTATGGCTTCTCTTCTTGTCTACCATTTTTCTTTATCTTGACATTTACACAAGTTGAAGAAAATTTGATAAAATTAGAGAGCATGTCATTCAAACAAGGATTGAAGTTTGCCAAAATTAAATTCAATCATGTTTTCTTTTAGAAAGATATTAAGAATATGTCTGTCTCTGCAATTCATCCTACGACAGGCATAGAAAATATATCCCTTCAGTAATACACCGTGCTCTGCCAAATGGTATTTATTAACCCCCAAAACGAAGTTTAGGGGGGTATATAGGAGTCACCCGGTGGTTGGTCGGTCGGTCGGTTGGTCGGTCGGTCGGTCGGTCGGTCTGTTGCATTTTCCTTGTCCGGAGCATAACTTGAAAACTACTGGTTGGAATTCAATACAACTTCATACAATGGTCAAGCACATTGAGAGGAAGTGCAGTGCACAAGAACTATAACTCCATCTTGACTCATTACAGAGTTATTGCCCTTTGTTACTTTTCCTTGTCCGGAGCATAACTTGAAAACTACTAGTTGGAATTCATACAACTTCATACAATGGTCAAGCAATTGAGAGGAAGTGCAGTGCACAAGAACCTAACTCCATCTTGACTAATTACAGAGTTATTGCCCTTTGTTCTTTTTCCTTGTCCGGAGCATAACTTGAAAACTACTGGTTGGAATTCAATACAACTTCATACAATGATCAAGCACCTCAGAGGAAGTGCGTGTACAATTCTATAACTCTATCTTGAATTTTACTGAGTTTTGCCCTTTGTTACTTTTCCTTGTCCGAAGCAAAACTTGAAAACTACTAGTTGGAATTCAGTACAACCTCATACAATGGTCAAGTACATTTAGAGGAAGTGCAGTGCACAGGAACCATACTCCATCTTGACTCATTACAGAGTTATTACCCTTTGTTACTTTTCCTTGTCCAGAGCATAACTTGAAAACTTCTGGTTTGAATTGAATACAACTTCATACAATGGTCAAGCGCAGTGAGAGGGAGTGCAGTGCACAGGAACCATAACTCCATCTTGACTAATTACAGTGTTATTGCCCTTTGTTCTTTTCCCTGTCTGGAGCTTTTTCGAAAACTACAAGTTGGAATTCATACACTTCTACAATGATCAAGCACCTCAGAGGAAGTGCAGTGTACAAGAACATACTCTATCTTGAGTATTTACTGAGTTATTGCCCTTTGTTACTTTTATTTGTCCGGAGCATAACTTGAAAACTACTAGTTGGAATTCAATACAACTTCATACAATGGTCAGCACTTGAGAGGAAGTGCAGTGCACAAGAACTATAACTCCATCTTGACTAATTACAGGTTATTGCCCTTTGTTACTTTTTCCTTGTCCGGAGCATAACTTGAAAACTACTGGTTGGAATTCATCACTTCATACAATGATCAAGCACCTCAGAGGAAGTGCAGGTACATTCTATAACTCTATCTTGAATATTTACTGAGTTTTGCCCTTTGTTACTTTTCCTTGTCCGAAGCAAAACTTGAAAACTACTAGTTGGAATTCAGTACAACCTCATACAATGGTCAAGTACATTTAGAGGAAGTGCAGTGCACAGGAACCATAACTCCATCTTGACTCATTACAGAGTTATTACCCTTTTGTTACTTTTCCTTGTCCAGAGCATAACTTGAAAACTTCTGGTTTGAATTGAATACAACTTCATAAATGGTCAAGCGCAGGAGAGGGGTGCAGTGCACGGAACCATCTCCATCTTGACTATTCAGTGTTTTGCCCTTTGTTACTTTTCCCTGTCTGGAGCTTTTTCGAAAACTACAAGTTGGAATTCAACACTTCATACAATGGTCAAGCACATGAGGGAACTTTAAGCTTCTCTTTTTGTTTGTTTCAGGTTTTGTTACACCTTCTTCATTTTAAGCATCCTTTGGGGTTTTAGCTTTAAATTATTCTGAGTGACATTAAGAACAGTAAGCCACATTTCTAGATCACGGGGAACTTGATTTTAAACCTATGTTGCACAATAAAGGGAATGATTAATTGCACATATGAGTTTGCTAAAATCCGGAGTAGACGACTTGTTTAATGTCACCGAAACCCAACTCTCAACAAGTGTCGACTTTTAAAAGGCATCTATAAAAAGCACCGATTAAAAACAAGTTCTGAGGTTTTTGTTTGCGTTTGCTGGGCTCAAGTTACCGTGAATAATTAGAGGCAAAAAACTGGCTAGTTACAACTCTATTCCTTGTTCAGGCAAAAGGTTTGTTCATTCTGTCTTGTAAAGCCTCCCTTTCCTCATTGAATAGTCTCTATATTACACGAATACACTGCAACCTGATGAAACATGTAAAATGGTATAACGATTACATCTGGTGCATCCATTAACCAACTGCTGTGTACCTACCAATAACGGTTTACATTATTTATAGACTGATTGATCATCATTTCTAGTTATTTAAAGACAGTTGAATTATAACCAATTGCCTTAATCTGACAGAAAGACTACTTTAGTGCTGATTTACGCAGAAATCTTGGATAATAAATTACGACTGAAGATAATTGATACAAGTGGAAATGCCATTACAACGGTCCTTCTAAAGCCAAAGATATATACTATCCAGTCTAACTCTATTCCTTCAGATTGCTTAAATGGTTTTATCGAAATTACTTTGTCAGAGTTTGGTCTTTTTCCGCTTCTATTTGCATTTTCACAAGCAATTTATTCCTTTTCAAACTACGAGAAAGCAACTGGGAAAACATATAGCTTGTAAAAGGCATAGGTTATAGTGATAATGGTCAGGGTTTTATTAGCGAGTATTCCTTTCCCTATGCATGGATTTGGTTTGAAGATTTAAATTTTCATTTTATACTTGTCCTGTTGTCAAACTGGAAAATGGCCTAAATGTTTTTTCTCAAACATGATCAAAGTTGTTAGACTTGTTAGTCATGGAAGTGAGCGGCCATCATTTTACTCAAAGTGCGATGTGTGATCCAGAATTAACCGGGCCTTTTCTAATACAATAGCATAGCATGTAGACGCAAGATAAAAGCTCGACGTTAAATCTCTTATTTGACGATCCGTGGAACTTTTAATTTATTTATACATAAATTAACCAAGATACATAGAAAAGCAGCAAAATACGCATCATCTTAGGAGAGGGTGTCAATATATTGAGAATGTCGTTTTCTGAAGATTTGCGCAGTGTTCTTATTTACTTACATGTACAAGCGAAGATTTTACCCGTTATTGAATTTCTTCATGTTATTCTGTTCTGCTCATATATAAATTAATGTCCCATAACTATATCTACTTTGATCATATATCTCACGACCGCCTGACACTGTTGTTAACATCCTTAATTGCTTAAAACAAACGTCGCGCCCGATAAACTGTAACGGACATGCCACCACACAACCCCACATACGGAATTTTGCCTTCTCTTTATCGCTTCCACTAAGAACATCGCCTATTCTCCAGATGTCAGGTTTATCATCTCTTACGTTTTAGTAGTAGTAGTAGATCTTAATCACGGTGCACATTGTCTGTGATTCCGATCATTTTGGTAATGTATTGCACATGGTTTTGTTGTATCGGAAACAAGACTGATGTAACGGTTGATAATTTGTAAAATGATCTACGCGACGTCAGGTAACGACCGTGAGGTACTGCATCAATTCAACATTGAAACATAAGATTTTACATGTCACACTCAAATTTCATTCATTATATTCTGTACTTTTTGTTTGTTTGTTTTTTGCTTCATTTTTCCACTTTCCCTGTTCTGATGGATATATTTATGCCTGTTAGCGTATCTAGAGCATGATACAATTTTTAGAAGTCGAATCTATATAGAGACCGTTTGATATCCCCGCCGGACAGATGTGGTCTCCGTCCGTTACACATCATGATCCAGGAATTTATTTAGTAACCACTGACTTTAATTCAATCAAACTTCGTAGACTGTTTAACTATAAAAAGAAGATGACTTTGTTTATATTATCAGCTTTTTCCAGTTCAATGACGTTTCCACGGAGTTACTGCCCTCGGATAACTTTTTTCAAAAACTATCGTCTCCGCGTTATTTATTAGCAACAACACTATGAATACGACATCTTTATAGGAAGCACTTTTAACAAGATGCAAGCATATCTCGACTCGATGACTGTTTTCCGGGCTAGTTCTCAGAATCCACTCACTCGAATTCAGGGAAACTTCATAGACTGCTGTACTTTTACGATACGTTGCGTATATTATCATCATGTTCAAGTTCAATGATTTTTCAGGGAGTGATTACCCTTTATTACTTTTACATTTCTTCGTGTTTTCGCTATTAATCAGCAACCTCGGAATTGAATTAAAAAAATCCCAATGGGAAGCTTTGCCAACAAGAGAAAATGCGCGTATTATCACCATTTTTTTCCCTCATATTATATTCCTTTCATACAAAAAAAGACATTTTCTCGGCTGAGAGATAGGCATTTCATGTCTCTTGATAAATTTTAACTTCATATCTCAACTAAACTTACTTGCACCCTGTTGTTATTATTTATAATCTGTACACTAAATGGACAAACGAGGAGTGTTTGTTGAAATGCAATCACGAAATATTAATGATTTTACATATTTCGGTGTATTCATCACAATGTTTCAGTCATTTTATTTAGTTTTTTAATGGTTTAACATGATATTTTCTGGATAAACGGGTACCTTGTATACATCATCAAAAGGGCAGAATCAGCCACTTGTTGTGAACTACTACATTGAATTTTCTAAATTCTTCGAAATATGAAAGCATTCCATGATGTCTGGTGAGTAGGGTACATGTGAGACAACGCGAATGATTTCTTCCTTCAAAACAACGGTGTGTGGGGAAAGATGATATCATGCAACACTCACATGTATTTGGTGTTTATATCTGGACGGCTCCTGAAGTTCCTTTAAGGCTTCATTCTTGAAAAATATTCGCATTACAGATCTCACTTTAGGCACTGCCATTGAAGCATTGAATATAACTAACAGTTAACCTCATTTTATTTGACAGCCTCTATGCTCTATTCAGACAGGCAGATGTCCATATTCTATTGTTTGCCCCTTGAGTATGCTGATAATAATAGTCCTAGCAAACGACGTTTAGGAAGCTGTGCATATTTAGTATATTGTAATTAAATGCGCGGGAGAGAGTGCAAATCATAATTTACAATTCTTTTGTCTGTTTTACTTCACGTCTGGCAAAATTTCTACCTTTCACGTAAAAGGTGCCATTTAAACATCTGTGTTACATATTACAAATGTGACATTGCTTTCACTATATCTGCAAAACGTTCCGTGATATTGTAATACTGCTATTATGAATGAACTAAATTCCTAAAAGTATCATTGTTGGAACAATCCGGATTTAAAGATATACGATATGTTTGTTACATCAACATAAATCGGATTTCTTGAATCACAGTAATGGCTTGAGAAATCATTTTGAAGCAATGTTTTGTAGTTATGCATACCCATTACATATGTAGCGAGCTGTTAAAGGTTACTGTAGCATTTTAAAGGATACACTGAATTTCTTTGAATCACGGGATACAATGCACGGCTTTAATGAACTTAGCAGTTGTTTTATTACAATACATTCCTTAGGTAATTTAGACACGCATGTTTCATCACCCTTCCGAACGCGTAGCCACTGATTAAAACCATTTAACATGGTGCTTGTTCATGAAAATCAAATACTCATTGGTCTCTTTCTCGGATGTGGCTCAGCTTTTATGAGAAGACAACGATACTTAATTAAATTTTACGTCGCTAAATGTTTCGTGTATACTTCTAATAAATAACGCACATAAATAAATGGCTTTTACGACCCAACTGTTTTGAGACACACCGCATGTTTGGTGTTCAACCCGTTTACAGTTGGACGCTATGCTTCCCTCTTTGATTGTGTCTGACGGAAGAGGGGGAGGACTCTGTGATGGGCAGTTTTAAATCCCACTGGGACGAAACTGTTTTGATTTCTGTCCTCTGGCCTGTTTCGTCGGGCCCTTAAGGGTGTTTCTCTTGGTGCTCTGCCTTCTGCAAAGGCTTGAGTACATACGTTTTTTGGTTCTCAAGGTTTGCTTTTTATATATTTTCACGAGCTTTTTGTGTTTTACATACCATGCCTTTTGTTTCCATTGCGTGTGTTGAGATTCACCTAGCAGGTCTTTTATCCCCCCCTTACATGTCCTGTGACTTTGGAACATGGTGGGGGTAAGAGTGAGGTTGGGTGCGTACCATAAACCGGTTTAGCTCCCCAGTGGTGTTTTTGCCACTGACCGTTCCAAGGCGGTGCCCCACTGTGTTCCTTTTATTGTTCGTTTTGTCCTCGTGTGTTTGCTTTGTATGCAGTGTGTGTTGGTGTGTATATTGTGTGTGTACATTTTGTGTGTGGTGTGTGTGTGTGTGTGTGTTGGTGGTGGTGTGCCTTCTGGGTGCTGTGGGGTTCGTTTTGGGAGGCTGCTTTTTGGTACGTGGCATTCCCTGTTTTTATTTTTGTTTTTTTGACAAGTCACGCTTAGCACTTGTGAAGATGTCAACATGTCAGATTTCTTCACTGCTATGGAAAGAATAAGTGGGGTGAATTAAAAAGTAATATACTGCGACTGTCTTCATGTTATCACATATGACCAATACTCCCGATGTTGGTTAAGCGTAGAGTACTATATCGCGTTTCAAATTTTCGTGAAACAGCAGCTAAAACATCTCGCGACAAACAAGATTCTTAGTGGTATGTTACAGCATATATGAATGCAAACCTAGTCAAAACACATTACATGACATTATAATTATTGCGGATTTAAAAGTTGTCCATGTATGCGCTATAACTTTGTTAATCAAGCGTTTTGATTACCATTGCTTTTGGAGCGTAATTTACCGCACACATAACCTAAGTTCTGACAATTTTGTATGATATTCTAAATTAATTTTGAAAACAGTTAAGGAACCAAGATCATATAACATTTAAGCTGCAAGTCTATATAATAAACCTAATACTTGAGACAATAAATACGTCAAAAGTATACGTGATAGCTGTATTATAGCACCTTATCACCATTTGATGTATTTGCTTAAGAATTAAAGACACATAATAACGGCATTGAACAAATCTTTTTATTATTGGTAAAGCGCATTGGGAAGTAATTCAAAATATGAACTAACTGAACATTTTACTTTGGCAAATGACAATATTTAAAAAATAGGTTAAACGTATCAGGCGATTTGGAGACTTGTTGACCTAAGAAATGCCATCGACAAATGCCGTTCATTTAAAACAATGTGATTTTAATATTTAACTATGTGTTACGATTCGATAGGGACACAATTTTACAACAGTAACATGTAGGGAATGACTTGTGAAGATATATTTATTATTAATTACAAACCTAACAAATCTACAGCTGGGTACAATCAACTTAGTTTTGTGACAATGCCATATAATTGAAGGGTGGCGCTTTCGATCTGATCTAGGTGACCTTTATGTTCAGGTGAGACTGTAGAGTCAATGTTGTAGCAAGTTTTGGAAAGTTTACACGATCAATAGATATTTTGTAAAAAAAAGTGAATATCAGCAGCTAAATAATCTTATTTACAATCTTACGCATGTAAATATAAGTTTTGTCAAATGATAAATACGGAATGTGATACATATATATATATATATATATATATATATATATATATATATATATATATATACATATCGCTGAGCAGTTAGATGTAACCGATCAGTGTAATGCTTAAATGCGTTCACTTACTTCGTCAACTATTTGTTGCTACAAACAAAAATATCAATGTACAGGCTCATGAGCAAATAACAAAGGTGTACATGGTAAACGTGTAGAGTAGCTTTTTTACATGTTATATTATCATTTATTTGTTTATACATTTTGCCAAATGTCTATTTATCTCATTTGAAGGTTACCAAAAAATTGCTATTTAATTTGTTCGACAAAATATTTCTTTGAGTTCGGTCGTTCAAAAAACTATAAAATAGCCACACAAATTGCATAATTATCCTATAATCTTTGCTATGGCACGACCACCGTCTTCCTTTGTTATCATGTCCAACTGACTTGTTTCACTGCAGCAGATTTCCACACCATAATTCTGGAGACATGACGAGTGTATTACCAGAGGAAAATTGCATTTCGATTAATATGTGCTCGATTCTTATACGCAGATAGAAGCCATACAACGTGATAAAGTGCTGTCCCAACAATTACCTAGATGAGATAAAATTCAATTTAATTTAAATGTCCTTATTGTGAGCTTCAAAATAAGTTAAAGGGTGAGCAATTGAAAGCTACTTTTCCGACGATCGCAGTTAATTCCAGTTGATTAGTGTTAAATTTGTGACAACAGCAAGAAAAGATGCACTCAAATCCATTTATCAGGGTAATCTGATTCAAATGAATTGCATAAAAAATTTGTAAAAGTACAAGGAAACCTGTACATGCTGATAGACCGGTCAAAACTTCAATTTTACAGACTGAAATAGTTTCCAGCTTCGAAATAAAAGTTCTTCATCAAGGTCTTCATCAAGAATTCACTATCAATTCAAAATGTTATAAGAACGTCTTAATAAATACAAAAGAAGCATAAAAATCAACAGTATACAAATCATAGCTATATTAAAATATAATTATTGACAAATTAACTCATGCAAAAGAACAGAAACAACGTTGCAATTTCAATTATAAGTCATTGATTATATAGATCTGCCTATAAATATTCTGTCAAAAACACAGCCTTTATTCAATCATTAAAAACGGCCTGACAGGATTAAGTGCAATACGTACAGTGCAGTCAAATTCGTAAAATTACTTTGACGTTCATAACGTCGCTTTTGACAGGTTTATGCGATTTTTATGGTTAAAACGTCATTTTGATTTAGTCTATTAGCACAGATAAACGTCAAAAGGTATGTAATTAAAGGGTTATTAAGAAAGTTATATGATCTATAAGCCGGATTACGCACTCGCTACTCGAGCAAATCCGACAATCTGGATCACATTACTATACTAATATCCCTATTGTACAATCTCACAAGTACGAATTTAGCGTTCTTAAATTAGAGTTCTTCTTTGATCCTTTAATTATTTGACAAAATACATCAAATGAAGTATGGTCTTACTGTGAAAGACGCTTGCTGCCCTTTAATTTAGCATTTCTCAATAAATCAGTGAAATGAATGTCTTCATAAAACACTATAATGGATAATTTGTCTTGAATAGTCACTGTTTGGTTTGAATTCAATAATATCAACACGGTTATATGTCTCAAGCAGCATAGTATTTGGTTTAGATGATGTTTGTCGTAACTAATTGTTTCCTTGCGATTCTAGTCTTAAAGAGGCAGATTATATTCTCGAAACATAGATTATGTGTTTAATGAACGTAAAATGATAAATAGATATGATTTAAAAGAAGAACCTTTGGCGAAAAATGCCTCATTTTACCACAATTAATCAATATAGAGGCTTTCTGTAATAAATCGCATCCAACCATAAATTGTACAGCAACAACTTTACATTGATTATTGAATGGTTTCGGTACTGCAGTACATTTTAAACCGTTGATTTTATGACTGGGAATGCACTTTTAAGTTAAGTTATAATACTTCCAAAGATTCTATTATTTATGTTTTGGAGGTTATTTAGTCGACATTAGTTTTAGGGTGTGTCCCTTTAACTAGCTCTAGAGCCTTGTGTACCTATTCTAATAAAATGTGAGGTTTGATAGCAGAACAATTTAATTAAATGTTAACGGTGAAAGCTCATTTTTAAACACAGTATTAAACTAGTTTACGTATCTGTTAAGTATTTAGCAGTATCATGAACTTGTTAATAACGTAGTCAGTGTCCGTGTGTTTTTCATAAATACGCTCTCTTCGCCACTTAATGTATTTATTTAGGAACTAGTGTGGGTTAGTCAGTTAAGGTGCGGGCTCATCAAACAGGGTTTACTTTAAGCTATGACTGTGACCTATGACTCGTTGATACCGTGCATGTTGATTAAACGATTAGATAACGATCGGTCATATATACATTTGTCCATTTTTGACCTAACTCAATACAAGTTGTACTATTCCCTTATATTAAGCTCTATTACATACATTTAAGAATTTCACTTTCCTAAAATTCTCACGAAACGATAACTGTAAGTGAACACTTACGTCTATAAAATTGAAATTATACGTGCATTGAACTTCGAAATTGCACGTATGACGAATTTAAAGTTATTTGTACTTTCAGATACTATGACGATATTCTATCCCGATTAAGTCATCTAACGAGACTATGTCTGTTTTGGACAGCGAGATTCCTAGTCTACTTCAACAGCGCCATCAACCCAGTTATATACAACTTCATGAGTGGTTAGTTGTATACGTAATTAGCTCATGATAACCTATCAGAAAGTGCCAAGTTAAGCTATAAGAGCATTCACCATAATGAAATTTGGGCCAATGTTGATGAATATTTGAAGGAATACTTTACAAAAGGTGTTCAAAGAATTTCATTCCATGCTAAACTCTGGTTGCTATGGTAAAAAGTGAAAATCTTTAAACATTTTATTTTCCAACAGCTAGGATGTTAATTGTGCGGCACTGTCTAATACATACCTATCCAGATTGTTCAAATCATGCCAAATCAAAGGGAAGGAGCGGTGGCAAATGTGTTTTTGTAAACACCACATGTTAACTCTTGGCCTCGCCATGTCTTAAATACCTATATAAAATTGAATGATCTTTTGCCGAAATAAAAAACCCAATTATATTCCATATACCATGTATTTAAAGCAATTAACGGTTCTGAAGTAGTTCTTGATGGTTGTGAGTTTACGTTGTTCCAAGCTTTCTAAATGAAAAAGATAGTTTTAAGTCATTAGCAAAATATTCATCACACCTCACTTCGAGATCAAGACAAGAAGTGCAAGGATAGTATGATATGAATTACAGATCGAAAGTTAACGATCATATACTAAGTAACAAAACCGTGAGTAATAATCTTTATATTGACTTAATATTTTCTTATATTTCAGTTAAATTTCGGAAGCAGTTCAAGACAGCCTGTTTCGGTTGCTATACACACTTTAAAATTTGTTGTTGTTGTTTCGTCAAGAAAAGAAAAAGTAAGTACATGTATTTGCGTATAATGAATCTCCCTTAAGTTTAAGACTTTTTTACGCAGTAGAACCCTATAACGACAAAATGTCAATATCTAACAAGACATGACACAGGTGATTAAACTATTGCATTTAATCAATGAGTATATTCAATACGCTGTGTTACTGTATGTTAGAAGTGCATCAACAAACTAATTTTAACAGGTATCCTGTTACATTCTGCTCACTCTGTCAACGTGTTTTAATCCTTAATTGTGAATCATACTTACAAAATGTACCTTTCCGGAGAATTAAAGATTTTATGCCACTTACTCGAATATGTGAACACATCGTAGATATGATGACATTGTATTGTATTGTACTAAATGTGTGGTGTATTGTATTGTCTTGTATTACTCTGAAAATGTTGTGTACTGTACCATACCATATGTGCCGAAAACAATCGCAATTATCCTTAGTTTATTATTAGACTGTACGTCATGGCTTGGTTTGTATTGACCTATATTTTACTACACTGTATGTTTTTTCAATGTTTTAAAATTTATTTTTAGCAGCAGGCGATTTGATTGCTTTACACAAAGACTATTCTTCAAATACACATCATCAATTTTACAGAATTGTGAAAATTAGTTATATTTTAAACAGAATCGAAATCCGCTGATCCAGAGACATGTTTACGGTAAATATATGAAGCATGACATTTCAAATATTTGAAATTTCTGAAAAACTTGTGTTTAAATGTGTTTAAAATATAAACATATCCACAAACATTTTCATCACCACATTCTCGAGCTTGCTGATGCATGTTTAATTTTATCATATCTGAGTTGAAACATTTTGTATGTTTACAAAGTCTTCAATATAGAATTTTCTCAGCGTCACAAACGTTGAGTGCCCTTTATATTGAACATGCATATTAGCATAGAAAACAAACAAGTTCACTTGCACAAAACTGCAAGTTATTTATGTTTGTCACACAAATGTTAACTTTACATTTGATTGTGTCTTATATACGCTATAATATAGAGCACTCAATGGAATGTTCACAGCAATGACACCATTCACTGTTTCTTTGTCTTTTAATTATTAAACCTTGTATAAATAAATGTAATTGTAGTGGTATGCAAATCGATCTCTTATATTGATTATGCTAAAGTTAGCAATTATATGGTACGATCCCTTACCCTTTCCACGAACATAATTCCTTTACGTGGATACGAATCCAAGCATCCACCTTTTTATATTGTTAAGTTAAAACTGCTTTACATTAAAGGACAGGCAAATCAACGGATTTGGTACCAGCATGTTCATGTGTATATCAGGAATTTGGAAAATAAGTATACGTAATATTTTTCAAATTTTGATTGTAAGCGTATGATATTCTTGAATTGATACCCTGAATACATATGAGAGTGATGGACCATCTGCTCCGGGTAGTTTTCCCAACGATTGAACAATGATACAGGCTATTTAACCGTACTTTGTTTTGCACAAAACACTACATATTTTATTTATTTCTGTCTCATCCATTTACATAATATACACTCGTAAACAATTGCAGAAATTGAGATTGTTTTCACGGCAATCTTGTTATTCTTGTGTATTTGTTTGCTCCGCACTCGGTATGATCCGATACCCGACTCGAGCAAATCCAGCATTCTGAATCACATTACTATGTTTATAACCCTATTGTATTAAATAATGTTATTTATTTAAGATAAACTTATATAATAAAAAATGAAAAGTTTGAAATAAAATTGCCGATCAAACGGCTTCTGGAATAAACAATTTTTTTTTGTTTTTCAATAGAACGGCACAGGTTGAAAACGATCCTTCACTTAATTCTTTTTTAAATTTTATTTTTAATATAGCTGATTGATATGCACATTATTGTTCTAATTTTCGGCGATATTCTCTTTTTGAAAATGCAGTTTGTGTCCTCACAGTTTTGAAATTAATATAATGTTGTGTTTTGAAGACCACAGCTGTTCAAGAGTGCGTTAAGTCTGAAGAAAACACCCAGCAGAATATATAACGAAATATATTTCATACTCTCTACGAAAAATACATTGTTTGCAGTCAGTAAAATCATTTCAAGATGAAACTCAAGTTTTCAGTCATAAAGTTGAAATCTAATTCAGAAATCAACGTACAAAGTTATGTAGCAAATGGTCCGTCTGTTGATCTACATGAACAACACAGCTCAGTACACTGAAAAGCAAAAGACAGGGAACCGAAATAGCATCTTCTTCTAATGCTTTCTGTTCTTATCTCGGGTTAAGTATATCTAAAAGAAAGTTTATAATAATTTATCCCGGCGTTTAGTTTCTTTTTTGTGTTTCTTTTGTTCTATTGTATTATTTATGTATTTCATCATTGACCAATTCTAGCTTTTAACATTCACTGAACAATGTCATAGATACAGCTTTAGTACCAAAACACTAAATAACATTATGAATGGTGAACGTATCTGGTTCTAAGTATTAGTCCTTGTCGAATGTCATTTTACACGAACTATTTAAAAACTATTAATGCTACAATTTAATTTAAAGCATTGACGATTATAGTGCGTTTATCACGGATAGGATTACTAAAGAGTAGGAATACATTTAAAATAAAACCTGACTTTTAGGTAACGAAATACCACTTTCCATACTGTAGATACATTTCATAGAATTATAATTATTGTCATGTTGGCTGAATGTATGCTCAAGTTGTGAAATTGTATGTAAGTTATTATAATTGCTTTGTCGAGTTGGAAGTTCCGTACTTGTTTGTAGTGTTGTTTGTAGTGTTGTTTATACCAAAGAATGAGCAATCAAACTATCAATGATTTCTTTTCATGAACCAACTTGTAACTGCATATAAGTTGCATATTTGAAATGCTTTTTGAAAAATGTCATACCATACATATTTGTTTACAGCGTGCCAAGTTCATTGTGTCTTTGAAAACATGTTAATGTTTGAAGTGTTGGTAGATCACACATTTTATCAAAGTAATAAAAAGTGAGGTTTGTAAAAAGTGATATTTCATTGTACGATACAAAAAAACAACTGTTTAATACACACATTTTTGACATCTTGGACCTGGACAACACTGGAATTATTATATCGCCCCCATATATGGGAGAAGAGACATATTGTTTTGGCAGGATTATCTCTTTGTCCGTCTGTCTGTCTCTCTCTCTCTCTCTGTTACAAGTTTATGTCGCGCGGATCTTCGAAAGTATATGGGTTGTTTACAGAAACAGAGTTGTGCATATGATGGTCATGAACAGGTTATGATGTTATCGGGGAGAGCGGCAGTGGGAGGGCGGGTTTAAGGAGGCATATTCTAAAAAAACCTTTTTGTTTAAAAATATATATATGATACACAATTGGTTCTTCATATAAATGAAATTCGTATGACACTATATGAATAATTGAAATATAGTGCATAACGTATGGCACTATTTATATACTACAATTAATGTAATGAGTATTTAATTTTACTTATTTTTTACTGTGGGTTGTCAGAAGCGATAAAGGCGTTAATTGTTTTTCTTCTTTAAAAGACAAAAAGAGCAAACGGGTTTTTTTAATATAAACGCATATTTGTCATTTGTTTTCGTAAAATCAAAGATAGTGACAAATAAATTTTCATGATTTTCAACGTCACTACAAAATGTAATTCGATTAGAAAATGTATGTTCAAAGTCAAATACATTCTTATCAGGCCCCAATTTCACGAAAATACTTAAGTAATTGCTCAGCTGAGAACGTTATTTTAAAGTTTAATTGTCTCTAGAAATAAGAATATTTATTGTTGTCATTTCTAAGGATAGTCTACTTTTTAATGAAATTAACATGCTAAAAGAACAAAAATATTGCAAATTACTAATTGCAAGTCAGACTGAGCGAAAAAATCATTTGAGTACAAGTTAAGAATTTAAGAATCTTAAGAATTTACTTAGTGTAAATTACTTTCTAAAAACAACATTTCCTCCACAAATACTAACAAGTGTATATAATTGTAATAAATGGGTAAATACGATTCTGACAAACTTGAATTCTTTGAATGATTAAACATGTATTCTGATATAAATGTCGAAGTAAGTTAAGCATGTTACTAAGTAAATACTTAAGTATTTTCGTGAAATTGGGGCCAGGCGATATAAAACGTAAGTGCCTGCGCACCAATATTTCCGACTTTACAAAACAAAATTATTAAACTCGAAATGCATGTGTTAGTGCTTTATTTTGTCCAACTAACTTCACTGTGAAATATCTGCTTCTATCAGAAATCGGCACAGTATACGTCATAACAACTGAATGGTGAATTCTTACTGTATTTCACTGAGCCGTATGTGATAATTTCAAAATATGCCCTCAATTATTGTTACAGAATTTATAACTTTCTTTTCAAACCCGCTTTGTTTAATTAAACATGATTTTGTCCTTTTCAGTTCGAAAAGAATCGAGTCAAATGTCAATGAAGAGGTAAGTAAGAGATCTTATCAACATAGAAACGATACAACCTTTAGTTTGTCTCTTTCGCTTCCAGAAATGTCTTTTCTGCCTTGGTAGTTACATGGGTTCTTTTATAATTCCGCAAATATAATTTCACCCAACAGTGAAATATAGTAGTTTAATGAGTCCCCTTCTAATTAATAAATGTTATAAATTGTCAATCTAGATATGTTAAAGCATCAATATAGAAACTTTTTGTAATAAATCACATCCACCCATTAAAGGGACATACCCTATAACTGATGAAAAACTAAATAACCTCCAAACCATAAATAATAGAATCTTTAGAAATATCATAACTTTACATAGCATTCCCAGTCATTATCGATCAAATCAGCGGTTTGAAATATACTGCAGTACCGTAAACCATTCAATAATCTATGTACAGTTGTTGTTGTACAATTAATGGGTGGATGCGATTTATTACAGAAAGCCTCTATATTGACGAATTGTGGTAAAATGAGGCATTTTTTGCCATAGGTTCTTCTTTGAAATTGTATTTATTTATCATTTTACGTTCATTGAACACACGATGTTGTGAGAATACAATCTGCTAGATGTATGTAGTGCCTCTTTAATTGTACAACAACAACATCTCTACATGGATTATTGATTTACGGTACTGCAGTATATTTTAAACCGCTGATTTTATCGATAATGACTTGGAATGCATAGCTGAAACTTTTAGGTTAAGTTATAATACTTCCAAAGATTATATTATTATGTTTTGGGCGTAATTTAGTTTGACATCAGTTATAGGGTATGCCCCTTTAAAGAATCGGATTATACAGAATTGTTTAGAGTTTTTGCCATTAGAGAAATGATTGCCACAAAGCGGTTGAACTATTATGTGAACTACATTAATGTAATTTGTATTGATAATGATTAAAGTCCACGAATCAATTCTTTCGAATTTATATATTTATTCGAGGTTAATGGAGGTTTCTGAATGTACTTGTCATAAAAGTAATGTTCAAATAGGCATTATAATATCAGAACAGGCCAATTTGCATAAATGCTGTTTTTGAATTTCATCGTCTTGTCAAACAAAATAACATATAACAACTTAAAATGTCAATTCACAACCTAAATTCATATCGAACAGGTGTTTGGCTTGAAAATGTAGCAAAGTTCTTGGTTTTATTTCAACGCACAGAGTGTCTTTTGACCTTCCAAAAGGCATACCACAATAATAGGATAGGGCATATGTGTATATCATGGATATATATACAGGATATATATTGATTTCATTTTAGAGCACATCGTTCATTTTATTTCATTTTCTTTGCAGTTTGCCATCGAGGACCCACACCCGAAGGTCAACATTTATAACTGAGGCTCGTGTATCGTAAACTAGCTGCCATATAGTCCGCGATGGTGTCGTTAGAAGCGTTTTCGTGCTTTATGATATAAAAGAGATTTAATGACTATGCGCTTTAAAGCTGCTCGCCCTCAGACTTTGGTAAACAATTATTTTTTTTCAAAATGTATGAAAAAAACATATTTTAGAGCATACATTCATATAAAAAGGTTCTTGTATAAATTCATGTAAAGTATATCTGTAAGTTTGAAATAATATGCTATCAAATAATAAACCGTTGCAAACGATTTTGAAATTCCAGTATAAACATATAGTGTAGCGGTGCCGTAAAACCAGCATTTCAATCGATTTTTGCAAATTCCAACCTAGATTTTTACTTCTGTTGTTGATTTCAGCTTTGAGTTTTATATTTATGTATTAAAACGTCATTTTTTAAAATTTTATTTAGAGCGAGCAGCTTTAACATGTGCACTCTGTTATTATAGATATCTTGTTTCCTTTTTCATTTTTCTTCTGAATCAGTTAAAATGAAGATTTTGGAAATTTGAAGATGCTATATTAAGATGCTTTGCTTTTATGAATTATAAATATAAACTCATTTGTGCTTTGTGTCTATTAAAAACCAGCTACTTTTTCAAACAGCTACGATTTACTACTACTTACAGCTACTTTTTTAACTTTCTTCATAATGCATAGAAAAATAAGTGTACAATGTACTGTGATTTATTTAGAATTTCTACATACCAACTTTCATTTCTTATTAAAAATAACTTATTTCTGTGCTTTTTAAAGTATATTTGAATTTTCGCTTTCCTTAGTATTGGACCTTTAAAGGAGCACAATTTGGAAACTCCTATAATTTATCAAAGTCACCATGTATAGACTAGCTGACTGAATACGTTCACTAAACAAACACGTCAATACAATATCTGTAAACGTATAGTTTAGTAAGAGCTTACATCGGTCTATTAAAGACAAAAAGCTATAATAATCTTCTCAAGAATCGCCATGATATTATCAGGCAAGTTACCTGCCAGAGACATGACTAACAGTGTTTGACAGATTGGCAGAATGACAGTATGTCCTTTTATGACACAATTTTGACGGTCTAATCAGTGTTATTTGAAATTCAAATCTTAAGTGTCAGTCACACCGGACTAACAGACGTGCAACAGATATTTTTTTCTTCAATCTGTTGGCGTCCGTTCGCATACGTTTCTCGTCTGTTAGTTGTAAGGTACTATCAGTTCCTCATACGTTAATCGTAAGTAGATGTCCGTTAATTATACGGTGATGTCTGTTTACAGTCTGTTTATCGTCCGGTACATGTCCGTTATTCGTCCGGTCATTGTACGTTTCATGCGCTCGTTACATCGATTGCGAGGCCGAAGAGAAGCGGCGGGGACAAATTTACCAACGGACACCAACGGATAAGACTGATTTTGCATTGTTTTTATCCGTTGCACGTCTGTTAGTCCGGTGTGACTGAACCATTACGTTACAGAAACACATTTAAACAACTTCTCACGAAGGTCGTGTGATTGATATTGCATAGCTTAAAAATGAATGAACAAGTTAAGCGAACATATTTTTGACTCTTTAAAAATACACCTGGAAATATATGTTTTTCGTTGCGCTATTGATAAAGCCAAGAGGGCTGAAAAAATAGTTTCAATTCATAAAGATATGTTTAGTATGGCAGTTTTATATATCTTTATATTGATTTATTCAACTATATACTATAAGTATATCGGCTTATGTACTTTCTGATATGATACTGTCCTGTTTCCATCTCTAGTGATGACAGTACTCGGGAGTCTCATCGCTGCAAAATAAATATGTCGTAACTTGGTTTTTATAATGAAAGTATATTATGTTACATCGATTGTAATACACGTTATTGTAAATTATATTATGTAATCCCGGTGTTTCTTGGAGTTTTGACGAGTACTCGCGCCGCAAGAAGGAATGATGACTATTGCAGTAATATGCCGCTGCCTGGATTCGAACCCACATCCGGGTAAGGAGTCCGACGTTCTACACCAACAGTCTGTTTATGTTCAAAACTTTGTTCGGACAGCTTCGTGTAGCTTTGCCCTAATTAACGCTCTGAATATGCATCATGCGACGCAATCAAATCCCCGTTACTCTGTGTTAAAGTGACATTATGCGCATCTTACTGCACATAGTGTATTTTTGGTGACAGTTTTATAAAAGCAATTTTTGGTTGCTGTTCGTTTAAATGTGTTAAATTAATGATTATGCCGCATTAGTATTTGAAGTTGGTGCTTTAGATATAAAAAAATCGGACTGATAAAATGATAGTTGATTGTGTCGTTGTTGATGTTGGTAGAGATTTCGGCAGTGGAAGGGAAGCAACTCCTGCATGCAGTTGTTCTTTTCTTAAATTGACTCTCCCAGTCAAATAAGAAAATCAATATTTGGAAAGTTATTATTTCATACTGGTAGCGTGAAGAGTTTGGTGTATTGGGTTAAAAGCTATTATTTCCTCTACGCTTTTGTACACACACCATATTCAGCTGGATTTTTAATTGAAAAAAATGCGCATAATGTCACTTTAAGATGGAACAAAGCGTAAATTGATCAAAATACTGATCAAAACTTTATTTCAGTTACACCTTTCAATTTCGCCGAGAGTAATTGTCTATTTGGGAATGTTTCCAGTCGTTTAACATAATTAATAAAATACCTCCATCTTAAGTTAATAGAAAAATCATTTTATTTTCCTTTGTAAAGAAAAGGAGAATGACAATACTTTGCCTTTACAGCGACTTATTTTTGCTTTTAGAATGAGATTTCACTGATCTATTGGAGAGGAGTTCTGCAACAAATCAGTTAGCTGTAAGAAAAAGCAGATGCAATATACAGGCTTAAGAGACAGAACTAATTTTGGACCACGGTTAAGGTCAGTCGGCTGGAAATAAATGTTCTGATCACAAAACTATATGTTGTCTTTGTCCGTGACTATACGACATTTTATTCATTAACTTAAGTGTAGATCTAAGGAAATGATAAAAATATTCCCCTTACTATCTCACTAATGATTCATGAATCATTTTTAACGTGAGGTTTTTAAAACATGTTACACTATAATTATATTTCATTTTTATTATAAAGAGATTAACGAACATTAAATACTTAGCTGTAAGATGCTGTAGGTTTAGGACATAAAATTGAGCCCCATGAATACTTTGAATCGGGGATAGTGGTAGGACTGTGTTAATTAAAGTTCATAACAATGTTCACGTATGCATGTTTTAGCCATATTCATGTAGTTTTATTCTCGAAAATAAGTTTTCATATTGTATTTCTTCTTATATTTGTGTTGTTGTTTTGTTAAATCGTTGATAACATATAATACATGTATGTGATTTCTACTGTAAAAACAATCTTAGGAATTGTTTGTGTTCACAAAACGACCAATTTCGTCTTTTGATAATATAAGTGTATAAGAGAGATTGTAACAGCCAAAGTGATAGTTTTACTGACGATTGTGTCGGGTAACTTGTTTGAGTTAATTATAAGGTATACTCTGAAAAGGATGAGTTATTTCTGTTCAGTTGCAAAACAGAAATGAAAATATACGTAATCAGATGTCTGGAATTTCAGTTTTCGGCTAGGATAGTCAAAAATATCTTAAAAGCTTTCACTATATTCAGTTATGAAATAACTATACACTTAGACTGATAAATGTTGATTATTACTTTGGTAATATTTCATTTCCCATGAAGATTAATCTTTCTTTTAATGGCGGTTGTTACTTTAATCAGTTATACCACTTTAATCTGTATCATGGTAGACCTATCTTTTTATAGATTAATTTATAGTTTCGGTCGACCCAGGGATATCTCCAAGGATTAATTTGCCAAGACTCCTGACAGGCGCAAGCTGAAGGGACAGAAATCCGGGTACCAGACACTAGCTGTTTTACTTCCAGACCCATTGGTTGTTTTACGTGCCTGGTGTAGAGCAAAGATACAATACACGTGAGACTACCACTGAGCTTCTAACCAGTTCATCTCTAGTTAGGTGTAAATCACTTTCACAGCGTGGGCTACTTAGATCAAAGATTTAGCAGGAAAAATCATTTATCCTTCAGGTATCACTGTAATTCATCAAGAACACTGATTTTGCTATCCTTGCCATACAAACAAGCGGATAGAAACGCCCTTTTACCCTTTCCATCTTCTGTCGTTTACTATATCAATTAACGATTTGACGTCATGCCATTTCAAGACAAAAATAAACATGAAGCTTTAACCTAGGACATTTTGTCTATGATCGTCACTGCAGTCAACATTTCGTAAATTTCCGCGTTAAAATAAATCATATTTATACTTATTTTGACTTTCAGACAAATGGTAATCTCATGAGCAGCGCTTTGCTCCAGAATTGGATATGAAATATCGGCATTCGATAATAATAAATATCAAATACAGACAGGCAAATCACTTTTCAGCACTGAATCGCCTCTTTCAAGTAATAAAGATGTTTCTACATAAAGCTAGCTTGGAGTTACGATAAAAAAGGAACTTACCTATAAGCACGTCCTAATTACTTTATCTTATAAGTTACCCAATTTCCCGGCCGGACCTCTGGAGTGTCAACCACTCGGCCACCACGCCTCCCACCACGCCACCATGTATGGTAGATCATAGTACTTAACAGCATATAAACATGAAGCATTAAAGAGACACGCCCTTTAACTGATGACAAACTTAATAACTTAAACTCATGAATAATAGCTTAATTAGTAAAAAGTAAAATTAATCAAACTAAAAGTTAAAAATATATATATAACAGTCATTATCGATAAAATCAGCACATTCAATACTGTATGTAAAGTTATTGTTGTACAATTAATAGGTGGATAGCGATTTATTTATCATGTTCCATTCATTGAACACATGATTTCTATTTGGAGAATATAATCTGCTAGATGTGTGTAGTACCCCTTTTCATGCTTAGCTAGCAACATGGTTATGCGACCTCTTTTCATGAAAAGGCTTCATTTGCATATTAAGAGTAAATTATTCACAGTTTACTTATAAATAAATTTGACTCATTTACGAAAACTGAAAAAGTCGTATAATTGAATTCAAACTGCAATTTATTTTATGTAATATCAATCGATATTTCCCAGCAGCCGCATCTCGGTTAATATTGTCTGCTTCTAGTGAATAAAATTTTATCAATAGAAGGCCTATGAGGAAATAACCTTTCCTTGTGAAATGTTTTGCAATTCATAATGTATTCACATTAATTTAATGCTTTTTGTATTACCTTTGTACCGTGCCGAGTCCGTGTGTGTAGATCTGCATGCTATTATCCGGGTCTACACATGATTTTATAGAGATCACTATGTATTTCTTTGTAAATATCTATGGTGTGAATGGTATAATTTCTATAAGTTTTTGCATATTTTGAGTAAACAGTATTTGGATTTTTGTTATGTAACAATTTCAGATTCATATTTCAAGCATATACAAAATGACACTATCCTGAATACGTATACTTCAGATGTCATTGTTTTCTCTCAAGAATGACGTCATGAATAATTAATTTACGTGAGACCTCAATTTATATTTGCTGTACTTTATAACGATAAACATTTTATTATTGCATAATACATGTGTGATTTCTTTTCGATATGAAGCATGTTTTGTTTTTTAATTATGTCCTCTTTCCGAAATATACCTTTTTCATTTAGTACTGGCAAAATAAGGACATATCTTAAAATTGTTATAATTATGACTATTTATTTATTCATTTTGGCATGTGAAAGACGAGCATAGTAAAAAAAAGAAGCATAGTAAAATACAAATTTGCATAAAGAATTCAACACAATCCAATTGATGACATTGGTACAAACAAAAAAAATATTCAAAAGTACAAACACATATTTTGAATTTAAATAGAATAATGTCAGTACTGTACATATTAGGTTAAAAATATAATGTTAAAGTATATACAAAAGATATTCCTTATATCATGTTGGCACAGAACGTACCAGTCGCGTTATATGCAAACTTAGATTAATATATGATATAATAAGAATGTACAATATGGCTATAAGTGGCCCAGACTGTTTACTACAAAGACACCTGTAAGTAAACATTCTCGACCATGACGAGTCCTGTAGCATTGAACTGTTGTTTTTTTTCAAAATCTTTAATGTGCCCATTCTTCCATCTTGGCTTATTCCATCTACGATGTTATTCGATATACATATTGAAGAAATTTTACACAATGCGAGTTTGAGTTAAGCGTTTTTTGTTTAGTAGTATTTCATAAATATCATTTCACATCTTGGCGAGACTGTGCTTTATGTTGTTCTATAGTTATGTCTATGATAGGTGTATTGGATTCTGTTGTCTAGAAAGCGAGCCAGCGAAGCTAACACTTGTATGTATGTTCTGATCTGAATTAGTGAGTGAGAGTGTTAAATACAAATAAACAATGTAAAATAAAACAAATTTTGTCTTAAAGTTTGTTGTCATTTATGTTAGTTAACCCCTGGGTGAAAACTGACCCTGCCTGGGGGGAGTCACTTGAATTTCAAAAGGCTTATTTAGACTTTAAAAAACCACAAGGCCAACAGGCAGAGATTAGATTGTTGGAATGTAACTAAGCATTGTGTAGTGGACCTCTACGAATTATGTTAAAATCATGACCCCTTGTATTACAGCCAATGGTAGTCAGACGTGGTGACTTTCTTACACATTTATTTAGACCTGGATTGAGACTGTTCATGTTCAGGACAAACGCTTTTCCATCATGACAACCAACGACCTTGTTACTCCAATAAAATATACCGACACATACAGTAACAATCGTGTTGCTTTTACGAGTTCTAAGGATTTTTCTATTACATGGTTTTCATAGTCCATGCAAGAGTTTATTGTGAAATCCGATAGATTCCCAAAACATCAATAAATGTTATAGCAATGTTTTTCTGACTCGGAAGCTAAATGTCGTGATCCTTCTGTTTTTCATAAACAGTTATAAACAGTTCTCACTTTGTTGTTAGTAAATAGATTCATATTATGATTACGTATATATATTAAGCTTTCTAAAATGAAACATCACTCATGTGTGAAATAGAGTCCGATTAAGATAAATATGTCTACAGTGTTCCGTTATCATTGTCTATGAGCTTTGACAATAGAAAAGCAATAACATATTCAATATTTGGCAGACAGCAACAGCAACAGCAAAGCACCGATACTGCAGAAAATGGATATGTCTGCTAGGGTAACAAGGTATCTTTGCTATATATATATTATAAAATGAATTCCAAAACATGTCTTATTTCATCTACGTTTTAAGGAAATATGCCAAAATAAAGAGTATAAGTGCAAAATTTAATTTATAGATTTAGTCCGCATTACAATGGTTGTACAAACGACGGCACCACAGCACAACTCGATGAAGACCGTACTTTAGACCGATCAAAGCATTGAAATCACTGAAAGCCGAACTATCATACAGTGACATAATATGTAGTTCATGGCCAGAAAAAGTCCTGCAGTGATATATGATATCGGAAGGAGAAGTATACAGAATATTCATTCGGTTAAAGTCCCAGGATCTTTTTGAATTTACTGATATTATAAAACAAATATACTGATAGGATGATGATAGAACTATGTTCTATTCACTGTAAATAAAACCAAGGTTGACATATTCATTTCCTTTGTATTCAAGTCCCGTTTTCACGAAAAAGTGTTGTCAACCTTTGCATCTTTTGCAATATAAAAACTGTGCTTTACAATATAAAAAAAATTTGCTCTATATTTCTAACATGAACATCGATTTGATAAGTAAATTTATGCATGTTTTGGTACAAATAGAGGTCATATATTTGTCACTTTGAAAAATGAAGAGCAGAACATAGAGTACGAGAGGTGTTCAACAATTTCCGTAGTCATATTTCTTTGTATATTGACACATGTAACGCGGTATTTCAAATGGTGGATAAAATCTCGTCAGCGTTTTCGAACATCGCGATTTTACCGACGTTGATAACGGTGTTCAACATTTTACTGTTGGAGCTTACTGCAACCATTTGTGTTTTATTAATACAGTTCGTTCATGTAAAAAGCCTGATAGACAAGTTCAATACAAATTAATTGAGAACTAAAGTTTAACACTTAACATTAACTATGTATGCTACAATCATTAGCATTTCTTTAATATGTTTTTCACATGTATAAGAGTTAAACGAAATTATTTAGATTCTTAGATGGAGTTACTACATATAGTCAACACATTATTTTCGTACGCTCCAGTATCTAACTTTCAAATCATGTTTTGTACCCGCGTTATTTCCTCTGGGAAAACAATAATGAAGTGGTGTGTGCGTGATTACAGAAAAAAAGATAATGACATTAAAACACGCAAGTAAAAACTAATAAGGTTGGGATTATTCTTTTCCACAAGTAAAGTAGGAAAGTAGATTTTCATCGTATTTTGTAGAAAGAAAAATTACACTTTTTTAAAGTGGTGTAGAGGTTTAGGTGTCTGCCGCTCATCCCGGAGGTTGCGGGTTCGGGCCCCACCAAGGTCACGACCGTACCTCCTCTAATGACACCAGTACTGGTTTTTCCAAGAAGTGACTCGAGAGTGACTCGATAAGCTCAAAGCTTTCTTCACAATCGAGCTAAAATAAAAATAAAAATTTAACTAAAAATTCAAATATTACAGTCATAATTGTTTCTAAAATCACTGCTATTTGCATTACCTTAAACCACTTTAAAATGTTTATACACTGCTTAAACACGGTTTTAAAACTACGACATTAATCTGCTAAGAGTCAATGAACTGAAAACAGTAGATAAACGGACACAATGATTCACCAAGACCGGACTCTGCAATTCACCCTGTCCGGTATTACGGTATCCGCTTTTGCAGGAACATCGCGATGACGTGAAAAACACCCGCTTTAGATTTCGATGAACGCACTGTTAAAATATTTGGGATGATGAGTGTGTTTTGGACAATACCGCATTGCGCATACTGTATTATTGGACAAAAGTGTGACTTTAAATACGATAGCAACGTTATGTTGACATTAGCGCAGCAAATTTGCGGCGCAATAAGTACATGTTCAGAAGATCCTGTGACGAAAGAAGTCCATATACTTTCCATAAAATTTGACTTTGTTAATATTTTAGATATTCGTTCAAATACTAGTGGATCTACTAGGATTCCAACTTTATGATTATGACACTTAAGTAAAAGTAAGTAAGATGGAACAGTTTACTTACATTTTTTTTATTTGGGATCAAAATATAAAATATAACTATAGCTGAGCGACATAATTATATGATATCGTCCGATAAGCAACTGTTCTACAAAGTTAACGAATCCTAGTCTTTCGATCGGAAATAGCTTTTGAAATGAATGTTTTGACCATAAACGGTTATTTTGAACTTGACGTTACACTAATTGATCATAAAGACAATATAATTTATTTAGTACGTGTAATGACAAACCTCCAAATCACATTTGATCCTAAGACCCGGAGTTTTCATTTTTGTATTAGAAACCATTTTACTGTTCAAGGTAACTGCGACAATTACTGTTGGCAGGAATGACCTTAAAAGCATGGGAGTAATTTAGTTATATCCAATCTTCCTTTATGATGATCTGGATGTTCTAAAGTTATTGATAGGAAAATGTTTGGTCTACACACGGCACGGGCCAACAGGCATGTGTGCAACTTTCCTCACTTCTGTGATGGAGGGCATATTAAATCATTGAATACATACATTATATGCATATATTAGTAGCATAGTGGAGTCGGGCAAACAAGGAAGTCCAGTCGTAAATTCGTATATCTCCTACGTCCATTGTTCAAAAGTATTTATTTATCATATGAACGTGATGTGTGTAGTGAGTGTTTGAGTTATTTTTGGTCAATGTTAGACTATTTGTGACTTCATTTGGTATCCACTATGTACCGCATATACCAAATACCGTATTTCAAATTAACATTTAAAAATGAACTGTATATCGAGGGTAAGATGAACATGAAACTATAATTGGATATGCCATTTCGTGCAACAACTGAAACAAGGCGAGTTATTAGTAGTATTATAATAGTTATATTTCTAGTAAGAGTCGCTCTTTAGACATCACTCGGAGTGGAATCAATCCGCAATGAGAGAAAGAGTCAGCAATTATCACGAACTTTGACGGACAAAGGATCGGCGGGCATTCAGTTTTTCTGATATGTTTAAATACAATTTAATCGATCCTTAAGAGATGATGTTATTGGTTATCATTTGTACAAAATGAGTAAGAACATTAATTTTAGGAAATTTCCAAAACCATTTTTGCTATTCATTTCTTTTTCTTTTTACAACATCTTGCTTAACTGAGGCTCCATTGCTTTTTCAACAAGTGATAAATCATTTGTCACCGGAAGCTTTATATTTGCTTGACGTATGAGAAAATTGCATATTATTAATTTCCTTTAATTTTTTTCACAAAAAATGACGACTACTTTAAGTCTGTTAAATATCCGTATTGAAACGAAAAATGACTGATTTGATCATTGTTACACTTGGAAACTTATACATGCTCCTCATGAATATGAAATATCGCTTAGTGAATACTGGACTCACATTATTTACACATGGTAAATAAAGACTGCTAAAAACATATGTCTCGTGTACTTATACATAAATTTGTATAAGATATAAACATGTTGCCCTTTACAGTCATTATCTAGGTTATACATGCCATCCTCAATATTTCATAGCAGAATAAATACAAGTCATTGAGAGTGATTTATAACTAACTCGACACTATGTGGTGCAAGTCTTTACTTTATTTTCTGCAAAATAAGCTCTTATTTGTCAAAGTTGACAAAACCTACTCAACCTGATAATTAATACATTTAAACTGACTTTCTAGTACCTTTCAAATGAGAAAAACGCTCTTATATGAGCATATAAGGACACGTATGTCAGACAAAACATTAAACAATGTTAAGCTTCTTTATTTCTCCGATATTTAGTTATGCATCTTGAAACTCGTCGGTGTGTTTTGCACTTTGATTCCGTGTTTGAAACCGTATTAATTATGTTAAGGAATATAAGAAAGGAGTGTTGGCAATCTCACAGGCCGGGATTATAAGCAATATATTCATCATAAAATTATATAGTTTAGCAGAGGCAATTTTGAAAAGACTACCTAAACTTTACTTTTATTTATTATAAATTATAACAAATAAAACTTAATCACGACAAAAACAAAGGCCATAAGACCAGTGTATATTTGTGCATATATTGCAATAGTACAACGTACCGCTACATCCGTATTGTTCAATAGCAGTACAATTTTTATTTGCCATGATTTTCAATATTACAGTTATAATAAGTTTTGAGATTAAAAAATGTGCTTAATATTACGGGCTTGTGATATTTAAAGTGATATACAGTCCAAAGTGACCATCAAAATTTAAAATAAAACATTAATTAGTGATTTATACTGCTACAATAATTATAATTGCCATAGTTATAACCCAAAAAGTGATTTGAATAAAAGTTTTATTCACATTGCATATGGTAGAAATCTATAAAAATCTTTTTTTTTCTATCATAAAAAAACACCCTTTCGGTTATGTATATCTTAATCTGTATTTGTTATTAAAGCTGATCGCTCTCAGATTTCTTCAAACTATATCTAAATAACGTCTTTTAGAACATATGGTGATATAAAAAGGCTCCAGTATAAATTCATGTCACGTATATCTCTAAATTTAAAAAAAATCCGCTACCAAATTCAAAAGCGTTGCAAACGCTTTTGAAATGTCAATATAAACATATAGTGTAGTGGTGCCGTGTAACCGACCTTTTCAATCGATTTCTGCAAACTCCTACCTAGATTTTTGCTTATTTTTTATTCTAGCCTTTAGTTTTATATTCATGAATAAGAATGCCATTTTTTTGAAAATTATTTTTTTTCAACGGTAAATGAGAGCGAGCAGCTTTAACAGACATAACTTGGTAAAACTTGTTTTTATATTTTTTGAAGCATCCACTGTGTTTTGAGCATCATTCATAAACTATAAACCAATGTAACAATTTTGAAGGGTAATATAATTTTTAAGATACAAATATAAATTTAGTCAGGCCTGATCCAGACTTTTCCACTTTTTTAGACATTTTCGTTCAGAGCTGCTCGCTCTCAGATTTTGGTACAAAAATAAATTTCTTCAAACTGTATCTAAATAACGTATTTTAGAACATATAGTGATATAAAAAGGCTCAAGTATAAATTCATGTCACGTATATCTCTAAATTTCAAAAAATACGCTACCAAATTCAAAAGCGTTGCAAACGCTTTTGAAATTTCAATATAAACATATAGTGTAGCGGTGCCGTGTAACCGACCTTTTCAATCGATTTCAAGGAAATTCCTACCTAGATTTTACTTATTGTTTTCCTAGTCTTTAGTTTTTATATTTATGAATAAGAATGCAATTTTTTTGGAAAATATTTTTTTCAACGGTAACTGAGAGCAAGCAGCTTTTAGAAATTGTTGATACATAATATTTGCTTTAACAATTTAACATAAAGCAATAATACAGATGGTTGCAAGATTCTAGAAAAATAAACTTTGCTTAGAAATCAAGAGGATAACAACCCCTTTTGGCTAATTTAAACCGTTTATATATCTCTGTTAAAAAACTGTGTTTTCTACATTAAACAAGTGCACAGAGAAACTTCATCAGTGTGAATACATCAAATCTGTTTAGATATCAGTCAAGAAAGATTGTAAAACGAAACGTAGCATCATATTATGAAATCTTGCTAAACTGTTCAATGTTATGACTTATTTATATTAGAAACGTCTCAAGACATAATTCCATCAGAAAGTAGAATAAACTTTGAGTTATTTCATACTAAGTGCAATTAATTGTTGTTAATCCGATTTCGATTTGTGGGTAAGCGATGCTAGTAAGTGATAGTTACACTAAGCGAAGTAAGTTTGAACTAAACTACACCAAAATATTAAAGTTATAATTATGCTGTTTAATTTACTTATTGCAGTAGTTTATAAGAAAGCGTTTCTTTGGTAACAATATTTTGCAAATCCAAAGTTGGTGTCTTCGTGAAATCGCCATTCCCAGCAACGGTTAAACGTCATTTTTTTTTTTACAATTTCTTGGAATCATTGACTGTCGGTTAATCCAAGAAACAGTTGATTTCTAATGACATTACTTGGCTCATTACATGTTTACAATAAGGTCCTATAAAGTATTCCAATAAATGGAATTATACACGGTTCCTTTAAAGTTCTATTAAATGTAAATGAAGTTAGTGATTTATCTTTATTCACATATTCTCTTGAATTTGTAATTACAACATAGTTTAGTTATAATATCATAATGTCGATAGATAGATTTATTTCGTTAAAATGTACAAGCATGGTAAAACATGATACATACATTGATAAAATATTATTATAAAAGCATGCTCATGTCAACCATGTCCGGCACATTAATACCAAGGATAACACAAAAAAGGCAAAAGTAGTTTCCCCTTAAATGACCCTTTCTTTTAATTTACCCTCAAAAACAATTTCAAAAACACTCGTGTCAAAACGTGGTAGAACCATGGTTGTAACATGGTACAATTATGATTCATGACTAAATTGCTTGAGATGCATTATGACCCTGGTTGAAGCATAAATTACCAGGTTATCGCAAATGGAGCATTACCATATCAAAATTTGAAAATGGTCACAAGAAACTGAACTGACAATGATATAGCATTGTTCTTTTGTAGTGATCTGGAAACGATTTTGTCATGATCCAATCAGTTCCAGATCATTCCCACGAGATAATCGACAAATCATTGTCAAATCAAGACTTTGACATGTCTGTTTTGGCCCCAATGTGACAATGTTTTATTTGTTTAATACATGGTCAGATGATATTCCATTCATTTTGAGCAGCATCTGAAACATGTGACAGAAATGTTTTTTTTTCTACGTTGGAAAAACATTTACATGCCATTGACAGGTATGGTCATCATTGGTTTGACAACAGTCGTACTTGCAGGGTTTAAAATTGATGATATAGCTTTAATATGACCGTGCATTTCAACATTGCCATATTAGTGCAACTTTAACAAACACTATTCTTCATGATATGGAAGTAGCATTTTACATGTCATTGATTTGATCTTAATTTGATCATGGTCAAAACAGGTGCAATAATGGTCAATTTTGTGAAACACATGAGGTGGCTTTTATATGACTGTGAAATTCAAATATTTTAAAACCAAAAATAATATCAAACAGGGAATGCCACGTACCAAAAACGCAGCCTCCCCAAAACGAGCCCCACAGCACCCAGAAGTGCACACCACACCCACCCCACACACACACACACACACACACACACACACACACACACACACACACACACACACACACACACACACACACACACACACACACACACACACACACACACACACACACACACACACACACACACACACACACACACACACACACACACACACACACACACACACACACACACACACACACACACACACACACACACACACACACACACACACATCATGTACACACACAAACATACACTACCAAACACACAAGCATACAAAGCAAACACACGAGGACAAAACGAACAATTAACGGAACACAGTGGGGCACCGCCTTGGAACGGTCAGTGGCAAAAACACCACTGGGGAGCTTAAACCGGTTTATGGTGCGCACCCAACCTCACTCTTACCCCCACCATGTTCCAAAAAAAAAAAAAAATAATGTCAAACAGGGAATGCCACATACCAAAAACGCGCCTCCCAAAACGAGCCCCATAGCACCCAGAAGTCACAACACACACACACACACACACACACACACACACACAAACACACACAACCACCCCACACACACACACACACACACACACACACACACACACACACACACACACACACACACACACACACACAATCATGTACACACACAAACATACACTACCAACACACACAAGCATACAAAGCAAACACACGAGGACAAAACGAACAATTAACGGAACACAGTGGGGCACCGCCTTGGAACGGTCAGTGGCAAAAACACCACTGGGGAGCTTAAACCGGTTTATGGTGCGCACCCAACCTCACTCTTACCCCCACCATGTTCCAAAAAAAATAAAAAATAATGTCAAACAGGGAATGCCACATACCAAAAACGCAGCCTCCCCAAAACGAGCCCCATAGCACCCAGAAGTCCCCCACACACACACACCACCACACACACAAAACAAACCAACAAAAAAACCAAAACCACAAAAAAACCCACCACACACACACACACACACACACACACACACACACACACACACACACACACACACACTACCAACACACACTAGCATACAAAGCAAACACACGAGGACAAAACGAACAATTAAAGGAACACAGTGGGGCACCGCCTTGGAACGGTCAGTGGCAAAAACACCACTGGGGAGCTTAAACCGGTTTATGGTGCGCACCCAACCTCACTCTTACCCCCACCATGTAAAGACATGCCACTTCAACCAATACGATTTTGTCATAATATGGAAGGAAGAATTTCCCATGGCATTTTTTTGACCTTAATTTGATCATTTTCAAAGAAGGACTACAACATTGACTATGATAATCATTGATGTGGTCAGGGTCAAAATATTGTTGCAACATGGTCAATTTCTTCGAAGACAAAACATGTCCTTTTCATTGTCAGCCATGGTCCAAAGATGTGGTCATCGGTCATATACGCAGGATAAGCAGCGTCTAAAATATGGTGGTGAAACAAGTGTTTGCATAGTTACGTCAGTTGCAGACTCGCCTTAGTTTTCACAAAAGGAAAATATGTAATCAAAGGTCCCCTTGAAAAACAAGCGAAGAACATTGCATTTATTTCAATTTGTATCTACTTATATCGTGACATTTTAATAGAATAATGAATTGAAAATCAGTGTTCAGACATCTTACGTAATGCGAACACATCCGTATTAATTCAAACTTTCGTTTAAGAAAGTTTGGTTTTAAATGCTTTATTTATAGTAGAAATGCAAAATATTTCTTTGTTCATCTTTAGTAAATTCTGCTCGTATTTCAATTTTTAATTTTGTTTTCCTTTTCCTTCGGTATGTTAATGTGATGATCGTTTTTCATTTGACTGTGTTGTCATCATTTTGTTATGGATACCAGCTTTGTTTTACTTATAAAATGTGTGTTAAGGATTTTGATCTTAATTTGTATAATTTATCATACATTTCAAAGTAAAAAAGGGCAGATCTGGAATACATTGTAATGCATTTAGTACAACTGATATTTGCTCTTAAGATTAATATTACATCTAGCCATGTTAAAATCTTTACTTTTTATGTCTTTATGTTAATAGAATAGTACCTTAGCAGATTTTTTCAATAACTATAAATGAGAACAATGCATTATTCTTCAATGGCTATAAAATAGAACTCGTATTATACAATCCAACATACGTATATAACCTCGAAACATCTACAAATCTACACACAAACCCATGGCAAATCATGATAAAGGCTGTTTTTTTTAAGTAAATATAACGAAATCGCACGATGTTTTATGGATATTGCTTTCGAGGCGAATTATGCACCAACATGTCTGAGAATCCTGTCCAATGATGTGACATTCATTTGATATATCGCATGTAATTATTTAAACTATTTGTTTCCTTTCGCCTCCTGATTAATATCTCTCATAAGATCGGTTAGAAAAAGACTTTAAGCATACCCGATATGTAACTGTGTGGTAGTGTTGAATCATTGTTTTGATAATTGTCTGTGCGATAGTCAGGAACCACAAATCTGTATGAAGCATTACTAGTTTCTGACGCATATGGATGTCAACATGACCGAGAGTGCTCCGGTATATCACAACATGTCTAGTCTTCTTTGCTGGCTAGACTGTGCTCCGATATCGAATATAATTTTAGAGGTGCTGCTGAAAGTTTTATAGTTTCCATTGACCATTCAAGTGGCTTTGGTCAGGTGATAAGTTCTCATGGATAAAGTCTAAACTAATGTCTAATTCCTTGGCAGTGGCTGTCATAAGAAGTCCCTTAAACCATAGCTTAACAGTACTTCAATGGTTGACAATGGAACTGTGCTTATGAATTGAATTGTATAAAATAAGGGGATGTAATGCGGAGCATTTTGCATTTGTTGGATTTAATAACACCGACACGTTGCTGTAGCTTATCTATGTCAAGCTTCTAATCTGACGATGTCACCGGGACTTTTGGTCATTCAAAGATGTTGTCTTCATTGAAAATACGCTACGTAGAGCTCACCCTGTCAGGGAGATCGTTGATCTATGGGGTAGAGTGATGAAGCTCAGAATGTAGCTTTAAATCGGTCCCAGAATGCCATATATCTCGACTTGAACTGTTGGTTCTCAATGCTACTTTGTCCAGTATTTCAGAAATCATTGATACACCATCATCCAATCGGGAATTTTAATATTCGTTGGGAACAACTAGTAACAGGCATAATCCGTGCCGTCCGCGGTCAGCGGCCAGTGAAAAAGCATCCCGTAATTGGGTCCGTGATGCGAACAACGGCCACTGAAATTTTAACAGCTTGTAAAGTTGTTTGCTCCTCGACAGGCGCAATAAAAAAGATGCTTTTGATAATGAAACATTTAATTGTCACCTTCACATCTGAAGCACACACATGTAATTTAAACGTTAAAACCGTCTGGTAATTGCCGAAAATCGGCTCTTTTAATTGCTTGATTGCTGTGATTGTCTATTTGATGAAGAATATCTTCGCAATTTGGAGTGGCAGTTTTCATTTGTTGGGCAACTAAATAATTATCGTTTATTTAAGCTCATTATTGCATTCACGTTTAGTGAATTGTTTAATTTATTACAATTAAACTGAAACACACGCAGTTTAATTCCGTAAATTAGCTGTTATATTCACATTCACAATCGGCAATGAAATCAAACAAAGGCAAAGGGGCGTAATCCACGTTATTTTTATGATCGTTTCATGTTTCGAAAAAGTGATCGGCGTCACAGTATTGGGCTTATCAACGCGTTTTAAGGCTGATAAACTAAATGCTGCCATTATTGATTCGATACAAACTCATTTTGAATTTGATTTGTCAATTGCGACCGTTTGCAGATTTAAAACATATGCACGAAATTTGGATATATCGTTATTCGGTTCATGCTTATACTAACCAGTTTATGTATGGTGAAACTAAATCAACTGCCCACACCTCTGAATTAATTTGTATTCTAACACATTGCAGCAGATCAATGTCCAACAACTGCTCCTTGAGTTACTCGAACGCTTCTTTTGCATTTCTTAAAACCTATGTGAGAAGTGTCAGAAACCAGTTTTTTGATACCCAGCCATGCTGCGGTCATGCCTGCAAGACCAGTGTATAAGCATGTGCAATGTTGTTGTCTAGCTCAATAACGAAACTTATAGTAGAACATTTTGGTCAACTGCTTTGCTTATGTCTAGGGCCTTGAGAAGTTTTCGCATACCTTTTCGCTATTGTTGAAGTGGTGGATAGACGGGTATGGCTCTCCAGGCATAGATGGGACGTGAGTTGTGTTCTCTTTAGTGAAAAGGCTGATAAACAAGCTGTTAAGCATGTTTTCACTGTGGGTGTCTTGCAATTCCTTGCAGCGTGGGAGATCCTTCTTGTGCGTGTTGCCTTGCGACCTTTTCTTCTGTTTTTAGAGTTGCTTCATATTCCGATAAGCCCAGTTTTTTTTATTTGCGGATTTCATAAAAAAAACATTGACCGCATATACGCGTAAACCTTTACTTGTCTTTTGACCATGAAGTAGCAATATCTTAAGCCAAACGTTGGTTGTAGATATAAATCAAGTTCTGATTGATCCACAAACCATAGTCTAATAATTTCACATGAGACAGCTGTCTTTAATAAGTATGAATTACTGCTTGACGGCTTGAATGCAGTTGATAAATAACAGTATAATGATTGAACTGAGTTATGATTAAAGTCCCAGTAGGATATTACTGAATTCATTAATAGTTAATGAAAGAACAATGTTCTATTTACTCTAAAACGATGTTAACATATGCCTTTTTTATATTCAAGTTGTTTCTTTAAGAAAAAGAGTTGCCAGAAATATTATTTTCTGCAATATCATTAAAGAACATGCTGCGCTATGTTACTTATGGTACTTATCGATTTAAAAAGCAAAGTTAGGAAAGATTTTTGTACACATAAAGGTTATTTCTTTCAGTCAGACACCTTTTTTGATAAAATAATAGCTACTTGTAAACGGAAGAAGTGTGCGTATTCAAACACAGTTTTCACAGCATCTTTAGGACATGAAAACTACCTAACACGTAGAATATTTTTACGTTTCAATTACAATCAAAATAAGTTTCGCAAATCAAAGTGAATTTATATGACTATACTGGCATGGGATGTGTAGACAAATAAGACATCTTTACTTTCAAATGCCAGTGGATTTTCTTTTTTTTATCATTTCTACTGTGGATTCTAAACTACATTTATATAATTATGTACGAAAGGCAGAACTACCAGTTTTAATAGTTTTATTAACCATTTAAAATTATTTCGAGGAGCCACTAATCGAAAGTATCCCGAGAACTTAAGTTTAATATATTCCATAGATGCTTCTACAAACTGAAAATTAAAACACTAATTAAAAATATATCAATCATTATACTTACTCTAGACATGAGGGAATCTAGTTGTTGGACAACGAGCTTTCGGGAACATGAATTTTCACTCTTTTCAAACATCTAAAATATTATTATGTACAATATTATGACGACTTCAACATACTGGTTACTATAAAAATAAGTATTTTTTTATTTTCAAGGAATTTTCCAGTCCTTTAAATGGCCAATTATCTGTAACTATAAACTCATATAAAAGGGCAAGCCGGTAACATACACGTTGCATACCCCGGCATTGTACCCTACGCTATAATGGTTCGAAATTTATAGGGTACGCAGTAACGGCTCTGGTTACGAGTCTTCATTACTTCTATCAACGGGGCATTGATTGAGAAAAAGAATGAGGTTTTGTTTGGATAATAAGAAAGAGAAAACATTTTTTAAGGAATGTATATGTATATCTATTTATTCACATTTCAAAGCATTAGCCTTTATTCGTAGGAAAAGTCTAATGTATAATACTCGGGTAATATAAATTTAGGCGGGTAATATATCCCCATATACCATTTAAAAAACAAATAACATAATAATTTTCAAGTTTTGTCGATGCTTGAATGTCTGGAACTTATATAAGTTAGTGTTCTGTTAGAAAATATCCATATAAAACAATTTTAAAGGATAAAACGTTTGAAATATACAAAAACTATGGCTTTGGGTGAGTACAGACCAAACAAAATCACCGGTGTCTTATCCGAATGTTGCCTTTGTTATCCTTGTTAAAGACTTACTTTCGTTTGACTGTATGGTGAAAATGACATTTATGTAATTGCTATATGATAAAATACGTAATTATATGATATATAAACTAAAATATAAGTTTGATTACTGTGAGAAAAACTCCGGGTTACTATGGGCTATGAAATGAAGTACTTTAATCGGCTTACTGATAGGCCATGATGAGGACTTTTAAGTGGTTTTTTCCCCTTTTGATCTATTTTCGAAAGAAACGTGCCGGCATTTAAGTGCATAATATTGTGCGCTCGGCATTGATTGCGCAAAAAGTAAAACCATTTACTGGAGGAGATATAAAGATAAGCAAATGCCTTACTTTAAAGAGAATATGCAACTTAATTCTTCAGTCTCCATGTCAATACATTAAATTATAAATGTTTGCTTTGCGATTATCGTAAAATAAATAAATAATATAATCTCAAATATAAAAAGATGTAGGTTATCTCAAAATAAATCATGAACAGTATTTTGTTCTGGTTGCGTACTCACTCCGGATCGTTTTGGCAAATTATTTGAAAGAACTATAATCTCTTATTTTCACTGTAAGTTTGAAAGATAGATATACATATATCATATAACAATTAACAAGACCGCCCGGAAACGACATAATAATAATTCGTCACCTAAGTGCAAAAACTCAATAAATGCAATTGAAAACAGTTGCACTTACTTAGTTTTTGCACTAGGGTGACAATATGTACATAGTATTCTATTCATTTTGTACTGAAATATACTTAGGTAAGTCAAACAGATGAGTCTCGTTTAGTTCTTTATTTTATTATCACAGACACCTCCTCAAAGTAAATAGTGATGGCAATTAATGTTGTTACTAAAGTAGGAACAAAAGAAATCGAGTATATCAGTGTTTGCGGTGGCAGCAAATAAATTTTACTGGTAGATCTACTAGATATGACGTGTCTTATTATTGATCATTTTTAGACACACCGACTTGACGAAGTAATATCTGTGCTGTAATGATGTTCTCGAGATTAGAAAAGTTGACAAATAACATACTTCAGTGTGGTAACCAATTTCTCATTGTATTTTTGTCACAAGTGGAGAACTCTTGAAAATCAGATATCAAAATTATTAATGATGTTTGAAGAATTTTGCATTAAGGATTGCATCTGAATAACGAGATTTGAGACAGAAGCACAGCATGTGGGCAATTTCAGTTCTTTAGGGGCTTTTAAACTAATGATTTCACTGACAAAATTGAATATATGTTTTAGCAGCATTTGTATATTCAGTTGTAATTGAAGTGTGGTCATTTGTTTATATGGCCGGACAATTTTGTTGCAATTTTGCTGGCAAAACTAAATGTGACACCATAGACATACTATGAAACCACAGACATTGCATGATCAGTTCTATAGGATTAAAGACTTAGCCTCGTATCTCCCTGAGGCTGTTATATTCTCTTTGCAATAAACAAAAAAAAAACAACCTTCAAATCAGATAATAATTGCATTTTTCTTTTTCCGTGACAGCAAAATTGCAATATTTAACGTTTCCATGAACTCAACGGAGAAAAGGGATACTTTATAACTGTAACTGACAGCTTCAAGTATTAAGTTCAGCATGACTTTTTGTGAACATATTAATTTCAGGGATGATTGACTTTCTTAGTTATTTTAAAAAGTGATTATAAAACTTCCGACAATAATTAATAAGTTTCATGTATTAAACAGATACCAACTATTGTAGTAACACGATAAAGACGTATATAATTTCATATCTTCTTTGAACATGTGAGAATGGTTTTAAAATAAGTTGGCTTAAGGACATAAACTTGTCCCTTTTTATGTTAAGAAATATTTAAACAAGTTCATTTTAGCTTTGTTCAAATAAGAAGTTGTTTTCTTCTGACCAAGGTGTCAAACAAAACATAGTTTTATTCACATAAATGTTCGCTTAGGTTAAGTTCAGGGAAGATTGAATCGCTGACCCGCCTATTCCATCAGTTACAATAATTCCGGGTCAATTATTTTTAAAAAATTTGCTTTTGGTGATCTCGTCTTGTATTTGGCCATTATGCCATTGCATGTTAGTCATTTTCTCATAAGGATTTAGGATTTTGCCAATTTGTTTGTTTTCTAGTAGGTGTTTAACTGTCTTTGGACCGCAATATAACAGGAACATAACGTTATATTCCGAGGTCAATGTGGGGTAACTGTTTGAATATGCAAAAAAAACTATTCTTTTAATATGATATAATTGTTCAAATATTGATATTTCATATAAATGTTGTCCACGTGTTATTTATTGACCCATGATTTGCTTACCTTTTGCAAGCATAAGGTCTATACGTATATGTAATACGATATGCAGATGGATAATGTAGCTTTATAAAACGATACATTACTCATGTTTGAAAAAGAGACTGCTGATGACAAATGAGAACTTCAACAATAGAGAAGATATTAAATACTTGACAGACAGGAGCAGCAAAATCAACTGCTGAAAGTATTATATTGGCGAGTTATTTGTTCAGCAGTTTCTATGCCTTTACTTAAAAAGAAAGTTTATTTATTATAATTGCTTAATATAATGTGAAATGCATCTCATATTTGTCTTGTTATAATGTCTTATTGCGGACATCACTTTAAAAAAAAAAATTCATGCCAAACAGACATAAGCCGAAAATAAAGTCACAAAATCAGTTTTACAAACGGCGGCATCACCGCACACCTCTCGAAATCTCCAATATTTATGCCGGGTGTTTTTGTATCGTGGATAAAACCGAATTTTAGATCGAAAGACTGAGCTATCATGCAGCGGTATGGAATGTAGTTTGTTGACAACACTAAGACTATGTAAAAGTCCTTCACAGATATGTTATATCGATAGGAAGGGATTATCGAAGCACTGTCATTCGGTTTAATAAAAATGAGCAGAACAATAAGTACAAGGGTTGTTAAAACAGTTTTAGAACCGTCATATTTCTTTTTATATTGATACATTGCATGTAAGGCGGTATGTCAAATGAACACGTGGACATGGTGGACGAATATCCTTATACCGTGATTTACCAGAGGTGGGTGGACACGATATTCAAGGTTTCGTTATTCAAGGTAACTGCAACAATTTCTGTTATCAATACGGTCTGTTAAAGATTACGTTAAAGAATGATGATGTTAAATGTCAATTAATAAATAATTCAATATAAACCTTTAACATTAACGTGCTAGCATTAGTGCTCATCCCGGAGGTTGCGGGTTCGAGCCCCACTGGGGTCACGACCGTACTTCCTCATATGACACCATTACTGTTTTTTCAAGGAAGCGGACTCGAAAGTGACTCGATAATCTACAAGCTTTCTTCACAATCGAGCTAAAAAATAGTAAAGTCTAAGTAACTCTAAGTTCACATGCGTTTCAAATGAACTAAATTTTGAACGAAATAGTTAAATATGAAATTAGTTATTTTATTTTGTATAGAATGCTTTTTTCGTACTTTTCTACCTTACTCTCAAATAATGTTTTGTACACGCATTGTGACCTTTGGGAAAACATTAAATATGTATTCGTATTTCAAGTGTTGTGTGCGTGATAACAGGACACAAGATACACATGTACAAGCCTTAAAACACGCAAGGAATAACTAATAAGGTTTCCTGGATTAATTTATGCATATATAACTGACAGTACAATTGATGCCTATAACCCTATATTATATATATATATTTTTGACTTGCGATCGTCACAGCCCTGACCTTTACCCCAACGTGCTCAAATGCTCAATTATTTACTTTTGACCAACTAATTTTCAAAGTAATAAGAATCATTGAAAGGTTACTACAAACCATCCTATTAAGTTTAAAGGTCCAGGCAATCTTGATATTTTGACTAGAAACGTTTATCTTTCAACGTCACTTTGAACTTGAAGTTTGCCAAACTGATCGCAAAAGCAATATGATTTAGTTACGTGTAATGACCCACCTCAAAAACACATTTAAGGATCTTAAAACCTGTTAAACGTACCTGCGATCAAGACTGTTGAAACAAATGACACCATAAGCTCTAGGAGGCATTTGTTTATCAAATTTCATATTCTTATTACATTGACCTTGGTGTTTATGAGTTTTTGATCGAAAACCATTTCTTCAACCAACGGAGACCGACATACATGAATAAGGTGATTGGTTAATTGTGTTCCGCTGTTTGTATGGTAAAGGGGCAAAGCCTTCTATCACGTCAAATATGCGAGCATAGAAATCATTTAAAACAGATATTAAATATTCTCAGGATAGTCCTAGTATATAAACACATCACAACTTTTCAGTTCCACTCGGCCATGTCTGGCAGCAAAGACTTTTCCAAAACATGATTACATACCCTCGAAATAAGCTAAAAAGAAAAGAAATAAGTTTGAAGAATTTTGGAAATACAGTTTCAGCTTTCGTCAGTCGCAATTTTAAAGACAAATCCTGCTTTAAAGAATTCGTACTGAACTAAGTTCTTACTGACTCGAATGTACTCGACAAAGAGCTTGCTATTAGTTGAAACGCAAATGTCAATTTCTATTAAGTGTCCCTTCTTCATGTTTATTCAATAGTCCAATACTTTTTGTTTTTCATTTCCACAATTTTCACTTGGACGGCAATATTGGTAATTTGATAGCATTTCTTAGATGGCAATCAATTCTTTAACACATAAAAGTTCAACTTTGCGTTGTATTGAACTGATGATGCTGAACATCATAGAAATGTCATTTACTAGTCCCAGACGTGGAAATAAACCAATGAAATGTTCGTTGTGTGTAAGAAGTTGATGAGATATTAAAGATAATCACAGTAATAGATGATTTATAAATTGGATGTCAAAAAATTAGAAATAGATGCCGACATACATGCCAATTATTGGCAGACTTTTAGGAACGTTCAATAACAATAGACTGGAAAAGCCTCTTGGCCCTTTTCGAACATCTATAGATGAACGTTTTACAATTCTCAGTCATAAATGCGTATATATCCTAACTCAATTGTTCAACATGAATCTCTTGCAAAAATATTTATCATAAGGACGTGATGTGTGTATTGAGTATTTCAGATATTTTTGGTCAATATCAATGTCAGATTGTGACTTCATTTCGTATCCTCTAAGTACCGCATATACCGGACATCGCATTTCAAATTATCATGTCACTACATATCGAGCGTAAGATAACATGATAATGTAACTGGATATGCTATTTCTTGTAACAAGGCGAATTGAAGTCAGTAGTATCATAATCAAGATCGGTTATATTTCTAGTTGTAATCGCTCTTCAGACACAAATTGTAGTGGAAGCAATCGGCAATGAGAGAAAGTCAACAATTTTCTCGAACTGTACATTTTCTATTGATAAGTTGACAGACAAAAGATCGGCCGACGTTCAGTTTCTCAAATATGTTTTATACAATTTGGTCAATCCATAAGAGATGATGTTACTATTTTGAAGTAGCTTTTACTGGAAATCATTTTCATACATGTTTTGTTCTCAACATTTGCATTTGTTGTCCAATATTCACTTTCAAGTTTTGCACAGTTGAATTGTTTTGTTCGACTCCTATAAAATTACATTGTATCTGATTTTGGTACAGTATAAGATAGTAAGATAGAATAATGGCTTTCCGCTTCAAGTTTTCCGTAAGTTGAATAAACGTAGACAAGAGGGCCAAATTGACCCTATCATTCACCTTTATATCAATTGCCAATATTACAAGGGGTCATAATTTTAACATAGTTCATAGAGGTCCACTACATAATACTTAATATTATTTCAAATATCTAAGCTCTGTCTGTGGCCCTTGTAGATTTATAAGCCTATGCGAAATCAGGTGACCCCCCTCCCGGGAAGGATTAATTTTCATGGTTTGAACAATATTGGTAAAGGTCCACAAGGCAATGCTACATGCTAAATATTTAAGTTCTATGGCTTCTATGGATGTGGTTTACAAACTTCGTAAGATTTTGGGTCATGGCAATTTTCCAACTGTATTTGCTAAAATTATAAAACGTTTTGTTAAAAGAGGTTACGACCCTACTGTTTTGAGACACACCGCATGTTTGGTGTTCAACCCGTTTACAGTTGGACGCTATGCTTCCCTCTTTGATTGTGTCTGACGGAAGAGGGGGGCTCTGTGATGGGCAGTTTAAATCCCACTGGGACGAAACTGTTTTGATTTCTGTCCTCTGGCCTGTTTCGTCGGGCCCTTAAGGGTGTTTCTCTTGGTGCTCTGCCTTCTGCAAATGCTTGAGTACATACTTTTTTTGGTTCTCAAGGTTTGCTTTTTATATATTTATACACGAGCTTTTTGTGTTTTACATACCACGCCTTTTGTTTCCATTGCGTGTGTTAGAGATTCACCTAGCAGGGATTACTTTTTATTTACACTGTCCTGTGACTTTGGAACATGGTGGGGGTAAGAGTGGGTTGGGTGCGTACCAAAACCGGTTTAGCTCCCCAGTGGTGTTTTTGCCACTGACCGTTCCAAGGCGGTGCCCCCTGTGTTCCGTTATTGTTCGTTTTGTCCTCGTGTGTTTGCTTTGTATGCTTGTGTGTGCTGGTGTGTATGTTTGTGTGTGTACATGATTGTGTGTGTGTTGTGTGTTGTGTGTGTTTGTGTTGTTGTGTTGTGTTGTTGTGTGTGTTGGTGGTGTGCCTTCTGGGTGCTGTGGGGCTCGTTTTGGGAGACTGCTTTTTGGTCGTGGCTTCCCTTTTGATTTTTGTTTTTGTGGTTTCAAAGAGGAAGACTTTTAAAAAGTTTCCATTGTAAAGTCAAGAGAACCCCCGGTCTGAGTCAGTATTTAATTTAGTTTATACTAATTTATTTTAGCTCGATTGTGAAGAAAGCTTGTAGCTTATCGAGTCACTCTCGAGTCCGTTTCGTGGAAAAACCAGTACTGGTGTCATATGAGGAGGTAGGTCGTGACCTTGGTGGGGCTCGAGCCCGCAACCTCCGGGATGAGCGGCAGACACCTAAACTTCTACGCAACCGCTCCCCTTAAAGTCAGTATTGACCCCGGGGTCATGATTTTAACAAACTTGGTAGAGGTCCACTAAACAACGTGCATGCCTAATATCTCAGCGCTAGGCCTTGTAAATTTCAGAATAGAATATTTTAAAGTGTTTCCTATATAAGCCTATGTAAAACCAAGTGACCACCGAATGGGGTCAATTTCGATCCGGCGGTCATAATTTGCACAATCTTGGTAGAAATCTACTAGACAATGCTACAAGCCAACTATCTCTGCTCTAGGCCTTGTGGTTATAGAGAAGATTTTTTTGCCATCATTAACCATGACTTCTTAAATAATTTTATCTGTAATAAACCTTAGAACTACTTTTGTTGCTCTGTCAGTAATGCGGTTCTTATCATTATGGGGTTCCCCATAGGGAAAAATACAATGATTCCAAATTTTCCTACTTATTTCGTCAAGAAAACATAGAATAAAAAGAAAATTAGCCACTCGTGAAGATGTCAGTGTTTTTGGAGTTCACGAGTGAAATAAGATCGATATTTCACTGAAACGAGAAAATATCCTCTTCATCATTTAAACATTTACGATTGATAATACTTTGAATAGAATGAGCAAGTGAATTAACTGAAGAAAGAACCAAAAACGTTATATTCATTTATCTTATCTTACAGTTGTTTATTATGAAAACATCTTGTTCGATTTCGACTCCATTGCTATTAATAAACAACTTATAGTTAACTTGTCATCGATACATTTGATAAATGTTGTGAATAAATGATATAAATAAAAAAATGCACTGACCAATTTTCTTTCATTTTTTCATACAAAAGTGACGACTACTTCATATCTTTTTTATTTTTCTATATTGATGACAATCTACACGAATTGAAATAAGGAATAATTGTTTTGTTTTTCTTATATTTTGGAAACTAGCAGATCCTCTGGAAAAAAAATTGCTAGTGAATACCGAGAAAAATAAGTGAATGTCAAAGAGTAGTCACGGTTCATATACTATGTTCATCCTCTTAATACCATTACCATATTACTGAATAATCTGGGTCAAGGGTCCCACCTACTGTACAGTTACACATAGTTGTGTATATTATTTGCTTTTTTAAAGTATATCGGGAGGCCCTAACACTTAGTAAAAGAGATCACACATCGCTCAACTGAAAACATTTTCAATGCAGTATGAACACACTTCATTAACACATGGTAAAAAGAGAAAGTACACATATGCATCGTGTACCGATATCAAATATTACCATGTTGCACTTTGAGTCATTACATATGATATACATGCCATCCTCATTATTTCATAGAAGAATGAATACAATCCATTAAGAGTGATTTTTAACTAACCTGGCAGTATGTGGTGGAAGCCTCTATTTATGTTCTGCGAAACATAAGTATTTGTTTTGGAAATTATCAAAACTTTAAGATAACTAATGTATTTAATCAGCCTTCTAAGTATCGTTTAAAAGAGAAAAACGCTTTGTTATATGAACTTATAAAGACAAGCATGTCAGACAATACATTTAACATGTAAAGCTTCTTTCTAATTTCTCCGATTTGTATGCCCCCCCCCCCCCCCCCATCTGAAAATTCATCGTTGTACTTTTGCATTTTAATTGCCTTTTGGAACCTTATTACATTGTGTTAAGGAAATTAAGAATGGGGTGTTGGCAATCTCACCAGGGGAGGAATCTTAAGGTTCGGCCGGGACTATCAGTAACCATAGCATTATGTATTTATAGCTAAGGACTAAACATAGTTTTGTTTATTAAATCATTCATGACAAGTAAAACACAATCAATACTCGAAAACAAATGCCTTCAGACTAAGTATATTTGTGCATGTATTACAGTAGTAAAATTTACTATCAAATCAGTATTGATTAATAGTATTTCGAATGATCTTATTGTAATTATAAAATAATGTAGTGTATAAGAACTTGGCGTTCCTTCCTTTGGTTTCCATGATCAAGCGTCATCTTTTACAGTTGATGTTAAGCAGTGTTGTAACAAGTGTTTGTAAAGATACATTAGTTACTGAACAACAAGTATTCAGCTTTCACATAACATAAGTTCCTCTAGGAAAAACAAGCAAAAACAATGGATTAATACTAATTTGTATCTACTTATAAAATGATAAATTAAAAATCAAACATCAGACAACTCGGACATCTAGGTGATTGCAAACACATCAATGTTATATAAAGGGGCACATCATCGACTTTCATTTAAGAAGGTTTGGATAGAAGTACAGAAATGATAGCAGAAATATAATTACATACGTGTTTAGCTTCGTGCTTCGCCTTTTGTTTACATTTGTAATTATTTTAAAATGTGCGCTACATGTCAGTTAGTAAATTGTGTATAATATTGTCTTATCATGGCCTTCAAGCTTTGAAACCTACTTCAAAAAGTAGTTAGTATATTACAATGTACATGCTCTTAAATTGAATACAGAACAAAAGCTTTTCTATATGTTGGAATAAATCTCTGGACAATCGTAAATATCAGAGGTGTCAGAGGTTTTGTAAATACAGCTCGTAAACTTTTAAAGCTATGACGACGGGAATTTAAAAAGAAATTCTTTTTTTGTTCGGTGTAATGAGTGTTACAATTACAAATCAACACTTTATTTATACAAAATCATTTCTTTGTTTTCGTTTTCTTTCGGTAAAATAGGCTGCTATAAGTTTCGTATTACATTTAACTGTGTTGTCATCATGTAATCGATATAAGTTGAGTGTTAAATTTGTGTTAAGGATTTTGATCTTATTTCATATAAGTTGAATACATTTGTTATCTCTTACGTATAACGTTCCCTATGAAACAATTATTAATAGTCGTTAAATATTATCGTTACGTCTAGCCATGTTTAAACAACATTATTTATTTATTCTTTACACATTTCTATCTTTTTTCATAATACAGTATAATGCCTTTGTATTTTTCGTCAATAACTATGAAGGACAAACACAACATAGTACCGTTTCATTGTTTCAATAACGATAAAGTTGTCCTCGTGTTATACGATCCAACATACGTAAATATCCCAGGAAAGATTTTAAGAGAGACATAAGCAAACACATGGTAAAGTTCAGTCTAGCCGAAGTCAGTCTTGTCGTCTTGCCGGTTGAGCAGTTCTCCGATATCGAATATTATTTTAGAGGTGTTGCTAGAGGTTTTTTAATATTCTTTAACCATTCAAGCGGCTTGTCGTATGGATGTCTCGAACCGCTGTACATAGACTTGGTGTTACGGTCCCATACAGTGGATGCATAATCAAAAGCAAGTTTTACTAACAACTTTTAAACTTGAAGTGTCTTTTGACCAGATAGATAAGTTCTTATGGATCAAGACTAACCTGCTGTCCGTTTTTGGCAGTGATTTCAATAAGGGGTCGTCTAGAACCTTAGTTCAATGGAACATCTCTGGTTTGACAATATTTAGACGTTGATGTGTAGCTCACCCTCTCTGGAAAATCCATGTGACAAGGTTTTGGTACCTGACATGCTGCAGTTATGCCTGGAACACCAGTGTAAATGTGTGTACAATGTTGTTGTCTACCCCTATAACGAAACTTATGTCAGACTATTATGGCATTCTACTTTGCTTGCGCCAAGGGCCTTGAGAATCGTCAGTCTACCATCTTCGTCAATATTGCAGTGGTGGGTAGGCGGGTATGGGTATCGTTATCACGTAAGTGAAATGACAGCTGAACACACTGTTAAATAATTTAGGTTAGTGTGTGCAATGCCTTCCCGCATCCGCACTGGGTGCGTTGTTGCAATTCCTTGCATCTTAGTAGACACCTCTTGTACATGCCTTCAAGTCGGTGCTATTCTCTCGTCTTTAGAGATGCCTTTAATGCCGATAAGCCCACTCTTAAATTAGTTTTTTGATTTCGTAAAAATATATAGACTCCATATACGCGTTAACCTATATTTATTTTTGTGCCATGAAGTAGCAACGTTTAATGTCACACGCTTGTTGCAGGTATATATCAAGTTCTATTTGTAAAGTACCACATGCCATAGTCTAATGAATGTACGCGAGGCAACAGTTACTGTGTTTGATAAGTCTGAATGATTGCGTTTATGCAGTGTCAATGTAAATGATAAATTACAATATAACGCTTGAACTGAGTTATGATTAATGGGCTCGTGATATTTCTTTGGCGCGTTTCAAAACGAAAAATTGTACATCTTCAAAGACAATTTCATAGCATGCTGAAGATCATGACGATAACATGAAAAACTACTAAAACATTATGTGCAACTTTTACATGTATGGGTTTAAATATTCTTAAGTTTCAGTAACAAACTATCAACAATTATTTCGCAAATAAAAGAAATTTTTGAGCATTACATGTATAGCCAAATAGGAAACCTTTGCATTCAAATGCATTTAGATTTTTACTTTTTGTAAATAATTTCTACTGTGACTATATTTAAAATTGCTTTAGTTAATTAGCCATTCAAATTATTTTAATGAGCCATTAATCGAAAATATCCCGAGACAGTCGTTTTGGAGCATTAATAACAATATGTTCCATAGTTGCTTCTACTAAAAATGTCAAGAAAACACAAGCTAAACATAAAAGAATTGATTTGTGAAACAACGAGTGTTCGGGACATGAATTTTCTGTCTTTTAAAAATATTTGAAAAAACCTTTTGTGCAAAATTACGAAAATGTAAACATCCTTAAAGCGTAGAAAAGGAGTGTAGTTCGGAACGATGGTTAGGTTAACTGCTCTAAAACATTATATCGAAATGGATGTGATAACCCTCGAGAAATATAATATTACACATTTTACTTTTTCGGTGGTTTATCAAAATATTACGTATTAAAAAGACATTATGCTCATCTTACTGCACAGTTATATAAAAGCAATTTTCGGTTGCTGTGCATTCAATGTGTAAAACAAATGACAATGCCGCATTAGTATTTGAAGTTGGTGCTTTAGAAATGAAAAATATTGGACAAATAAAATAATTCCTAATAGTTCCTTCCTTCACAGTGATCTCCCTTGTGTTGTTGTAATTGTTAGTACAAAGGTTCGGCAGGGAGGCCCCACTGCAGTTGTTTTTTTTTTAATTGACTCTCCCAGTCAAAATAGGAAAATCAATATTTGAAAAGTTATTATTTCGTACTGGTAGCAGGAAGTGTTTGGTGTATTAGGTTAAAAGCTTTTATTTCCTCTACCCTTTTTACACACACCTATTTCAGCTGGATTTTTTCTTGAAAAAAATTTGCATAATGTCACTTTAAGGTATTGATCTATAAATTAAGTGTTCACTGCAATTATCAAAATCTTTTACCCGGATCAAAGTAAAAGTACATCGAGCGTACTAGCATGCTCGAAACATGACGATGCTAATTCTAAATGAGGCTTTCTGATGACCTTTACCGCGAATTCGACATTTTATTAAAACATACTCAAGTATAGGACTAATAATAAATAAACAGAAAAGTGTTGGTTTCGATGTGATATCACGTTCATATCACGTTAATTTCTTTCGTAAACCACTCGGTGAAATTTTACATTTTTAAAGTAAACAAGTTATTCTTTCAAAGAAATAATATTGACATAACTTTGTCATTTCGATTAATATCCTTAGGGTTAACACAACGTAAAAATAATGCTTTTAACTTTTTAATTATAGCGTGTAAATATTACATATACAAGTGTAAATTAAAAAAAAGCTATCCCTACTTGGGTAAATTTCAGTTAGTTCCTAATGGTTAGAAAAGACATCGAATACCAGGTAGCACTTAGAAAGAACAAAGTTAACCAACATGTATTAAAATGGTCACTTCTGAACTTCTAATACAGTAAAGACAGTATGTAGAATTTATCAATGTATCCACAAAACGAGCATCGCACCTCGCTCTTTCTCTCCCTCTCTCTCCCTCTCTCTCTCTCTCTCTCTCTCTCTCTCTCTCTCTATTTCTTCTACTATTTTCAAATGACTTAACCATTCTATACCAAGCGATTTGTTAGCAAGTGTAACACTAATCTTTGGAATGCATAATGCAATATGAAAATACTTTATGTGTATGTACTTTCAAATTGATGTATAAGGTTATACAATGGAAATAAATGCACAAAAAAGAAAAAAAAAACATTTTAGTACACCGAAACCAACAATTATCCTCTATGCAATAGAAACCTAAATAAAAACAAAACTCATCCCTGCGTCACTGATGCAGACATTAGAGCATCATTTTTGCTATTTGATTAATGAGTTTATATTGATGCAGACATTAGAGAAGCATTTTTGCTTTTTGATTAATGGAATTATATGTCCACCACTAAAAAAAAGTCACTATCTGAGGCAACCAGTTGATTTCCTCGTCATAATGCAATTAATACCACGTCTTTTCCCAACCATTTGTTTTAAATATATACTGTTGGGCTGTTTAAGTTCAATAAACATCTTTTCTCACTGGGCGATTGTGACTAAAATACAATGATAGAGAAGTCGACAAATAGTAAAATAATATTGATTCATTTGCAGAATTATTGTTGTAGTATTTCTGCTGTTTGAATTTTGTTGACACTATAGACATTTGCATTGTCGATCTGTTAAAACTAATATATAACATTCTCAGCTAAGATTCTATTAGACGTAGCGTAACATCAAAGTATTAGTTTTATCTTGTTTATCTAATAAGAAAAAAAATACTCTTTTCTCTTACAATAACAAGATGTATTTGGTGGAATTATAACAAAATGTAATTGAAAGTTACGTAAAACATTAAATATCCGCTGATGATATCAGCCATATAATGATCGCACAGTGATAACTACGGTGCGTGTAATGGTCACTAGTTACTGTTTATGTCAACTAACCATGTTGTGAATTTGCTCAATATCATTGAGAAATTGGGCGTTATTCCATGAAAAAATAACACAAAGTGGTTTGTTTCAGTAACACGTTAGTCGTCAAAAAAACAATCACAATATTATAACTTAATAACACGAATACTAAAGGGATGTACTCAGGAAACCGACACTTATTATCTGGACAATTACGTTCTAATCAGACGAATAATTGTTGTTTTCTCGCGCCAAGCTTAACACGAACATCATCATTTACTGACAAAAAAGGGCTTAGATGGCTCTATATCGCTCAACTGAGCACTGTCACTCCAAAAGGCAAGGAGTAAGTAAAAAAAGTCATGATCAAGGTCAGCAAAGGACAATTTTAAAATCTGCTTGCACAAATATACACACATTTCAAGTTTCATTGAAGCTTCAAAAACAATGTATCGGGCGACCTACATTTTGACCACAGTTCTTGACTAAAGTTCAACAAGACAATGACTCTGACTTTTTTTCAAGATGACTGATGCATGGGTGCTAAATGTGACTTCTAAAATGTTCGTAGGTTGTTTTTTATTATTCGACCTGAAGTCCTAGTTTTAGACCCCACGAGACCCAGTTTAATAGGTTTTGATCCCACGTAACCATATTGACATACATTACATCAAGACAACACTCTGACTAATTTGAAGTATGATTGGTTACAAAATGTGGCTTCCACAACGTGCACGATTTTTTTATTATTATTTGACAATGGGATCTAGGTTTAAATCGTGCGTGGCCTGTTTTCAATCATCAAAACAAATAATCTGACCCATTTTCATGACGATTAGACTTCTATTGTATTCACAAGGTATGTGTGGACAGGCAGTGGGACGAACGGACAGACAGACAAATAGACTTACATCAGGTGATCATAATAGCTCACCTCAGAGCATTTTGTGCTCTGATTAGCTTAAACGGGAAACTTGTTTTTTTTTAATTGAGAAAATTAAATCTAAATGCAAAAAAAAAATCAACAGGTATGCGGCTACTTACAAACTGAGATGACGTGAAAGAGGAAAAAAGATCCTTTTTACTGAAGACACATTTGAATTACATAAGAATTATAAGAAACACATAAATTAAAACAATCAAGTCTCGAAGTGTCCGCTAAAAACCAGTAAGAACCAGTAGAATAAGCGAAATAAAACGTGTTGTAGAATCAATTATTGATGGAAAGAGATTTATTATTGTGATTTCAGTCAAAAACTGCTTTATTAATTATAGTACATAAATCAGTTCATATCTATCAACATAATATGTTGTTACCTACAAAATAATATTAATTATGATTGTAGCGTATTTAAACTTTCTCAACCAGTAAATCACGGTCAATATTTCGAGTCACACGTTTGATTAGAAAAAACAATGATTTAGTTTGTTTTCTTGGTGCACATGTCGCGGTGCGGACGCAATTACAATTTGGTAGAAAATGTGTAAGCAGCCGGGTAGCAGAGTAGGAAGAGCATTCGCCCTGTAAACTGTATAGCCGAAGGGACATTGGTTCGTGTCTCGACCAGGGTACACATTCACATTCAGCTAACTCTGTGACATGAAGATAAAACTTGACCGGATTCTAGCTACCTATCTTCCATATCCTCAAAGTCGCACCGACTATTGTTTTAAAGATAGTTCTAATTTTAAATTAGTATTTCTTTTCCATTATCAATTTTGAAAGAAACGTACTGACACTTAGGGCTCTAATCATCCTAAAATGCATAGTACATGGGTCGATTTGTTTGTTGAAACATAAAGACGATCGCCACAGCCCCCCCCATCTTTTTTCAACAAGAGAATTTTAATTCTTTTGTTGTTAGGGAACCTTCTTAGTCAAAAGTGGTCACCGCCTTATTTGAGTAATGGACACTTTTTTTATTATACCCCGAAAAAAAAAAAAAAACCCCCCCCCCCCGTTTATAAAGATAGTCTCTAATTTTGCAACTCGCCATTAGTATTTCTTTTTTAATGTTAAGCAATTGATCCTATTTTATGAAACTACATGAATTGAGATTTCAAAATGTATTAAACTGAAAAAACTAAAGAAACTTAGTTTCTGAAGCTGTAAATTTGTGTCACTTCCTAATGCTTAGTCAAGCATTGAGGATGTCTGATATTTGAAGTAGAATTGTTGAAACATCACTGTAATGAGAACTAAAAAATGATAGGTAACCAGCCTTTTTTTTAAAAAAAATGAAGCTTTCTGGGTAAGCGGGTGGGGTTGGAGGGAGGCCATTTTTTTTTTTCCCCAAAAAAAAAAAAAAAAAAAAAAAAAAAAAAAAAAAAAATTTTTGAAGGAGATAAGTAGAAGTAATATTAATCTTATTTCAAATAAGCCTCTGAAACCATTTAAAATCCACCTTTGCTTAAACACAGTTTTTGGTTCTTTTTAAAGGGGGGTATAGTTTTCCCCTTGATACTGATTTTGTTGCTATAGTTATATGTTTAAAATGTTAAAGTGATATCTTGCTCAAAATATCCTTTTGTTGTATTTTTTCAAAAGTATTTTTGTGACTTTAAGAACACCTTTATTTTACAAAAGCCTTCAATCAATACAATGAAATTCATGTACACACGCAAACAAGATGATACTTTTAACAAAAATGGAAAGCTAAAAAACATAGATCTGAATGCATTATCTCAATGAATAGTAGTACTGGCGACAGACACAATATCTTTGTAATATTTGTATGCAAAAAACATTATGCGCAAAATGCTTACTGTCAGGTGTTTGCATTCAGCAAATATCATCACTGAGTAAATATACATGTACTTAAATTTATGTTTAACGGTACTAATACTTGTAGCGTTTTTAATTTTTACAGGAATATTATTCGAAACATCCATACTAGAGTTACCAAACGATCGTTTAAACAATTAGTTTAAGGTATTTTATGCTGCTTTTTTTCTGACAGACAAATTCGATCCATAATTTATATGTTAGTGCAATACCATTTAGCGCTTTAAATATATCTAATCCAGTTAAATAGTTGCATCTTTTTTGAAAAAAGGTTACCATTTTAGACTCCTTAATATTGCAGTGCTATTCGTTCGCATTGGTTTATTGAGAACTCGTTTGTAGCTTTGTAATTCTATTAATGTCCGAAATATTTGCATGACACCATGTTTACAACTGTAGTCAAAATAGAAGCAATACATGCACTATAAAACAGTTCCTTCGTTTGAGGAGTTAAAAAGTTCAAAATCAAATCTCAAATTTATATAGATTAATTTAATTTATCGCAGATGAAAAATACTGCATATGTATTATTTTGGAAAATTGAAAGGACTGCGCTTTATTTTCAGTAAAAGCTTTAAGCTGCTCGCTCTCAGATTTTGGTAAAAAATGAAGTTCTTCAAACCGTATGAAAATAACATATTTTAGAACTATAGTCATATAAAAAGGTTGCAGTATAAATTCCTATAAAGTATATCTGTATATTTGAAATAATACGTTACATAATAATAAAGCGTTACAAACGCTTTTGAACTTCCAATATAAACTTATAGTGTAGCACTGCCGTAAAACCAGCATTTTCAATGAATTTTTGCGAATTCCTACCCAAGATTTTTACTTTTGTTGATGATTCTAGCCTTTATCTTTGATATTTATGTATTAGTATGTCATTTTTGAAAAATTAATATTTTTCAACGGAAGGTGAGAGCGAGCATCTTTAAAAGCTAAATAATGTAAACAAGACATTTCATAAACGGACGGAAATGACATATATGTTAAGTGTTTTATTCAATGTGTCCTGGAATTTTCACAAAGTCACAAAGATAAATCTCAAGTATTTCATTTTTCGTAATCACAGATACGTCCAAAGTAAATAGTGATGGCAATTTGCTTTGTTTCCTTAGCAGGAAATAAATAGAACAGAACATTTCCTTGCTTGCGATGGCATCAGATATCTTTCTTGTAGATGTACTATATACTGCCTGTCTTACTATTGATGATTTTTAGACGAACCGGCTTGACGAAGTTATATCTCTGCTGTAATGATGTTCTCGAGATTAGAGAAGTTGACAAATAAAGTACTTGAGTGTGGGAAACCGATTTCTCGTTTTAGGAGAAGTCTTTAAAAGCAGATGTAAAGTAATGTTTGAAGAATGTTGTATTAACTGCATGCGGGCAACCATAGACACATGGGGATTTATGCTGCAGCAGCAGTTGTATATTTATAGTTGCAATTTATTTATATGGCTGAACTATTTAACAACGGTGTTTTATCTTTTAAGACTGTTGGTATAAATTATATTTGCCATCATCTGTCCAAAAGTCCAATATACAGTATTGGCTGGCAAAACTAATTACCATATCAACGATGACCATGTTTGGACCATGGCCGTCAACGAAATGTACGTGTTTTGTCCACATAGAAATTGATGGCAATGAAATGACCATGTAGCCACACTGTTTTGACCATGTCAACATCAATGATAATCACAGTCAGGGTTTTAGATCTGTTTTGGCTATGATCAAATTAAGGTCAAATCATTGCAATGGAAAAATGTAACTTCCATATCATGGTCAAATTGTGTTTGTTTGGTATGTATATTTTGACAAGGTTTGAATTTCATGTTCATTTTATAGCCACCTCATTGGCTACCTCGTGTGATCCGGAACTATATAGCCAACTCTAAAGATACGACCCCGCAGATCAACCGACTGTTATAATATTCCGTATATATTTGCTAGATGATTTCAAGAAAGGAATATGAAAAGCTGAAAGCATCATTTCAAGACAACATTTAATTTAAAGGTTTGTAATTCGAATCCATTCTAAATTGATACATGTGTGCATCTAGTATTTTATCGATTATCTAATTTTCATTCTCTTTTTAATTTTTCGAGAATAAGTTTGCAAAGAGAATGTTTACCATATTATTTCTAATACATGCTAGTTGATTTTAACGTAGAATAGGAAAAATAAGGACTTGCAACACCATTTTCTTATTGACAAACTAAACCAAAAGTCATGCTATGAATACAGAATGTAAAACTGAAATCTTACATACGTCGGTGTCGTTTTACACTAAAGTTGTATTGCTGATAAAAACGGAGACGAAATATTTTATTGGTCTAAACTTGCTTTTGTTTGCTCGTCTCATCTTCGCCCAAAGTCTTTATGAAAAAGACATGCTGTGAAATTTAGGTTGCAGATAGAGAAAAGTGTCACGACTCAGAAGATAAGAGCATTGGACAACATGCTTCAGCGAGCAATCATAGACCATCTTACGAGGAAACATGATAGTCAAGCATTACAGAGTCCTGTAACAGGCCAATAGTGTATATAACATGGTAAAACGTTGATCACATCGACATTGTATACACCGCATCTACTACTAATCTATTACACAAATAATTAAGTACCTATTTTTGAAACAGAACACATCAGTAGTTAACTAGTCTGCTGGCAAAACAAGTTTAGAATATAAGCATGTTGATTAAACCACTCACAATTGTATTCATACAAATGTTCTCTTAGGCTTTTGTTTGGGGAAAAGTGAAACAGAAATCGCTGTTTCGATAATTTTGGGTGAATTACTTTTCAAACTCGTGATACACTTTACCATTTTCTATATTTGCGCTTCTGAGGGGTCTTCACCTATCTTTGGCCATTATGCAATTCCATAATAACCATTATTACATGAAGTCTGAGGATCTATACTTCCATATACATGTAATTCTTATTTTGCCTAAATGTATGCTTTCTAGAAGATGTTTAGTTATGTTTGGACCGAAATGTAACACAAATAGTTCCCCCTCAATGCTTATTGTGATACATCAGGCTTTTATAAACATTGTGATTTATAGACTCTGCATTGATCAGTTCCGTCTAGTAATTTTAATTATTAATCTCTCTCTCTCTCTCTCTCTCTGGTACGTTCGCATGTAGAAAGATTTAATATTGTGGATATACTTGCCATTGAAAATATTACAACAAATACAGATATATGTTCCAGGGATCAAATGAATAACAAAATAAGAGCAAATATAACACGAAAATGATCCACAAAAGAATCACGTACAGTAAGAAATATCAGACACTTCTGCCAAAGCTGCTTTAACTGTAAGCAAATAAAGTATGTAGGATTTTACAGAACTCAAAAATGTTGTAAATCTCTTTGTACAGGAAACGTAACAAATGGAAATGTAGAACCCTTTTGTGAAAAAACCAGGGGCTACGTTGGTCTGTTTTCGATATGTTGCTGTTATTTTATTGAGGATCAGAAAGTTCACAAAAAGTCAGAAACCTGTTATTTTATAACCAAACTTCAAATAGTGGCATTGACTGTATTATAAATGAACTGACAAACCAATACAACAATGATTACCGTTGTTTGGGTGTTCCTCCTCCATTTGTTTTCTCATTTCAAGCTTCATGAGATTTATATCAGGTGGCCAGTATAAACTAAGTTTAAAGCCAAACTGTTTCTCAGAAGTGACAGTCTGTCAAATGATAATATGAAAAGGACGGAATATAGCAAGACGATACTTTAACCAGTCAAAACTCCTCATTTTATTTGCTAGCGATTGCGATCATAATTACTGCTGTAGTGGAGTAGGTATTGCAGCTTTACCTAGATCTATACATTTTGGTCTCTGCAGAAGCAATCGTAACAGTCTAAACATACAGTCACTACAGATAGGATAATTTCGAAATAGTTGTATATCGTCCCTTCGAAGACCGACGGACCTTCAGGTAAATGGATGATTATACGGCCTTTATATTAAACAGTTAGTTGACACCCGTGTTGTAGTTTTCGACTTTCTGAATATTTAATTTTATATAGTATAAGTGTTAAACTGTTAAAGGGAAATACCCTTTAACTGATAACCTCCAAGACATAAATAATATAATTTTTGGAAGTATCAAAAGTTTCAGCTATGCATTCAAGTCATCTGTAAATTCATTACAGAAGGCATCTATATTGATAAATTGTGGTAAAATGATGCATTTTTCGCCAAAGGTTCTTCTTTGAAATTGTATATACAGGTATTTATCATTTAAAGTCCATCAACACATAATCTATGTTTCGAGAATATAATCGGCTAGATGAAGGGTATGTCCCTTTAATGAACTCTGGTTTTCTATCTTTCTCCTAAGTGATGAGTTCATGTTCTATCATGAGACATTTCTTGTAATGCGTTGACACTTTATCACTGTATCGAATTTTTCTTACCAGGATACATTCACAACGCAGTTATTGCGTTTTAGATTTTTTTCTAACAGAGTGCTTTATCATGTGACTGAGATTATATTTTCATTTTTTCTTTATAAATATGATAAAAAAAATAATTGTAATATCCTGTAACTGTAATGACAAAGGTTTAACTTAGGTCGGCCGCATTAAGACATGACATTGCTCGATATACTGCGTTGTATAGTAGCTGTTCAGAAATCAGCGCCAATAGAAGGACAGGCGGATACTAGAAAAGAATTTTATCCCCGTTCTTTCGAGTTGTATATGTTTTTAATTTAAATTCCATTACACTATGTATTTCTATGAAATAAGTTCATTACATTCCGGTCAAGTATCTTTGATTTTTGCTTAGCAAATCAGAATTAAATTGTTTACTAGTGTAGTCCTCAATTTTCACAATAAATCTAAAAAAGACGAGCTGATGGATTAACTTTGAAAACAAATCATATGCAGTTCTCAAGGTCAGTAAAATGGCGGCTCATTTATGTCTTTTAAGTTGGAATAGAAAATTAATAGAATCAAGTATGTTCTAACTGATGAAAATAATGAAGTTCCACTACACAACATGTAACTCATTTAAGACAAATTGGTTTGACTTGCAGTGATGAAAAAAATTGTTCTCAATATTACAAAAGATAGACAAATAACATACCTGAGCGATGGCATTCAATTTATTTGGGAATCAATCATCTCGGCTAAAATCAATTATCGCGTGAAAAGTGACCATGCATTATCATAACCATACATTAACAAGGTATGAGATATTAATAGGGATGTAATTTATGCTGATAAATGTGATATGACAAATTTAGTTGGTTTGCATATTCTTGTATAGATGCAAGTAAACAGATAGTTGTTACGTAAATAACATGATAATTCTGAAGAGCTTTGGTGTTGCCTTATTTGGGACATTTTTATGTTCAAGTTTAACTGTGTATTCTGCTTCTGACAAAAAGACAACAATATACATGAAATCTAAAATCAAGCAGCCTCTTTACGTCTTTGAAGAGACAAGATGAAATCAAAACAGTTTATCAACTCATGTTAATAAAATATCAAGTTATCCTGCGCTTTATAGATAGTAACTTAGGCATAAGTTAGAACATGAATTTAGAACCTAGTGAAAAAGATACTATAACTTACATGACAATCATCAAGTTGAGAGAAATATTGTTAAGTTATCTATAACCATAGTAAGTAGGTTGACAATTACATGAAAAGTCGCATATATTGAAATTTGATTTTATTTCTGTCTTTTACCTATTTTCCTGTAAACATAGTGATAACAAAGTGGTGCAGTGCGTTTTATACATTCTTTCATTTAAAACTATATTATAGTGTGTATGATTTTATTAAAACAACACAATTTTCAAACAAATGAATTTTAAGAAATGTTGTTTTCATTTATAAAGGTAATGCTTATAGTTTTTAGAAACAAGCTGGGCTAACTTATTTCATAATAAACATTATAAAAATACAACACTGACTACCATTTGCTATAGGCTAAGGTTCAAAATACAACAATATCCGCTTCCTCATTTCCCTCTGTTATTTTCGTACTAATTGTTACCCTTGCTTAAAGTCTCTAAGAAGTGCTGCTAATTGTATAAGTACGCTCTTTAAAAAGACACAGAAAACTAATGTAGATTCTTAAAAAGATGCAAACCTTATAAGTAAGGCAGTCATGTATCGTGAAGATATCACACTTATTTTGTAGACCTGTGTGTTTGAAGCTCATGTTTCTCAAGCACGTTGATTAAAACTTCATAATACCTGAAAAATGTCAAATATCAATTTGGTGTTGCATTTGATGATGCGTCTTTTATCTGTCACTTCTTTAAAAATGTTTGATAGCAGTGTAAACTGCTTACTCCAGTTACATATGATTATTAATTTGAGCCTATGTCTGGCAAACACCGGTATTTTATTTTCTAATGAACAACAATGAACACCAGTTCCTGAAACATTTAGTCACGGTATCAACTGTTTCAGAGTTAGTGACATTTTATCTCAATATTGAGTATATTTATGTATGAATAATTATTGCACTTAAGAATGCTAGAATTTCTGACAAGGTAAATCAAGAAGCAACTGCATTTACATTATATGCATCAAACTTAGATCGCCAGGTATATTGGTTCTTGGGTTGACCCAATTACATTCCACAGATCAAACCAATGATCTTAAATTTCAAAGACAATATAGAACCTAAGAATGAAGTTTGTCATAAAAACACATCTTTCTTTATAATATTTGCAAACTCATATCTCTTGATAGAAACTGAATAGTAAAATGAAAACAGTGGTTGAAAGATGATAGAAAATGATAAATAACAAGGTCATTTTATCCTAATGCACAATCATTAAAGCATTATCATTAGAGTACAATGAAAAACATAACTATTTAGAAGGAGTTTCAAATGATCTTGAAATTGACCACAGAGCAGACCTGGGTCCAATTACAATTATAATTTAATTAATTATAATTAATTACAGTTTTTCAACTAATTGAAAAATAATTAATAATTGAGGCAGAAATCAATTATTTTAATTGTAATTAATTAATTAAAATCCAAACAAATGCAAAATAATTGTCCATTAAATTCAACTACTTTTCAATTACATGCAGAAAAGTGTCACAAACATGTGGCAAAAATACAGGTTATTGTGCAGTAGCTGTTATCAACTGGGGGTATAAATTTCACAATTGCTTGTCATCTAAAGAGGTAGTCAGCCCGATTAGCTCAATAGGTAGAGCACGAGACTTGTAATCTCGGGGTTGTGGGTTCGATTCCCAGGGCTGACCAACTAAAATTACTAACAGTCTTTCGGATGAGACTTAAAAACCGAGGTCCCATGTACCATGTATGGGCAAAAACCTGGCATGATAAAGAACCAGGGGTGTCTCTGGAATTGGGACGCTTTCTGTATCTTGCTCTATCCCCCGAAACCTAAAATTACTAAACTCTTCTGGGGGCGTTGGTCATATGGGCAACCGGTACCAACGATAAAACCCCAAGATACTATACCTAACCATCTAAAGTCTTGAAGTGTTCATGTTTTCAAAATTCAATGAGGAATTATAAATCTGCATTTTTGATATGTCATTGATAGTAACATGATTATATGCGAAATTTTGAATATATTGCCAAATAATTAAAAATAATTAATTGTTTTCCTTAAAATAATTGTAATTAATTAATTACTTCTGTAAAAAGCATGTAATTATAATTGTAATTTAATTGAAGAATTTCTGTTTTAATTGTAATTAATTAATTACTTTTAAAAATAATTGAACCCAGGTCTGCCATAGAGGGGCCAGTCCAGTATGTTAAATTAATGCATATGATAATCAAAGCGCTGTGAGCGCTGAAGGCCTGGGGGCTATAGGTTAACTCCCCGAAAAACAACTTTTGACCTACGTGTTTTGCGCTGAACCTTACCTAAAGCGCGGGTCGAAATGTGCAGAGGAAAAAATTCATTATATGACACAGAATGAATGATTCACAAATATATGGGTGGCAGGAAAGTATGTTTTATTATAAAACGTACGTTAAAAGAAAAACAAGAGCTGTCCCTCACAAGTGACGAATGCCCCCGAAAGAGGTGCCTCACAGTCTGTGTCCTCTCCATGTGCTCAATAAATGTGCTATGTAATTTTAAAATCCTTCCATGCATGACAGAGTAATCATGCATACAGTATTCCATTACTTTAAACACTAAGTGTGACCTTGACCTTTGAGGTAGGGACTTGGGTCTTGCCTGGACACATCCGCTTGATGTGCTAGACATTTTTGCCAAGTTATTTTAAAATCCTTCAAAGCACAATAAAGTTATAGTCCGGACACAAATGTATGCATATATACAGGATTCCATTACCTATAAATTCTAAGTGTGACCTTGACCTTTGTGTTAGGGATGTGGGTCTTGCACGCGACACGTCGTCTTGATGTGCTAGACATTTATGCCAAATTATTTTAAAATCCTTCAAAGCATGACAAAATTACAGTCCGGACACGAATGCGTGCATATATGCATATATAGAGGAATCCATTACCTTCAAACTCTAAGTGTGACCTTGACCTTTGAGGTAGGGACGTGGGTCTTGCAAGCGACACGTCGTCTTGATGTGCTAGACATTTGTGCCAAGTTATTTTAAAATCCTTCAATGCATGACAAAGTTACAGTCCGGACACGAATGTGTGCATATATGCATATATAGAGGAATCCATAACCTTCAAACTCTAAGTATGACATTGACCTTTGAGCTAGGGACGTGGGTGTTGCACGCGACACGTCGTCTTGATGTGCAAGACATGTGTGCCTAGTTATTTTAAAATCCTTCAATGCATGACAAAGTTACAGTCCGGACACGAATGTGTGCATATATAGAGGATTCCATAACCTTCATACTCCAAGTGTGACCTTCACCTTTGAGGTAGGGATGTGGGTATTGCACGCGACACGTCGTCTTGATGTGCTAGACATGTGTGTTAAAATCCTTCAATGCATGACAGAGTTACAGTCCGGACACGAATTTGTAAGTGGGGACGCACGGACGGACGGACGGACGGACAGACGGACAGACGGTGCGATTTTAATATGCCTCCCTTCGGGGGCATCATAATCACATAGTCAACATTGTAAATTGTTTAAACCAATAAAAATAATTCGATCTGCGCTTTGTACAACTTCAAGCCATATGATCTGATGATGTGGATCGAAAATTATTGTGTACCAAGGACAAGACCTTGAAACAGAAATAAACAAAGCAATACCAGCAATGAAATATAAATACAGTACTGTACAATGTGTATAACAGAGAAAACCAAAAATGATTCTGGGTTACCTTGTAGTTGTAATCGGTGAAACCGTTCACTGGGCCGTGACATGCAGCGTCCTCGATAAATGGCGGGTGATTTTGATCACGTGAGTTCCTATTCGGGAATGTACGTAAATTATATCTTTTTTTTAGAGACATTTATTTTTAGGTAAATATATATGTAATCGTTCGTAAATAACAAAATTGTCAATGAAATAACATCCGAAATTTGAAAATCAAACTACAGACTCTTATATCGAGCTCCGTACGTTTCCGTAAATTTCCGTAAATATCCGTACTTTTCCGTGATATGCATATGATTATCTTCCGTAATCAGCTAACAGCGCATTAATTTCTAAAACAGAAAAAAAAGTTTAATGCAGCCCGTAAGCTATATACCTTTCTGCAATCGTTTGAAGTTGTATGTACTCTTTTTATTTGTAACATGTTCTTATCATATGCGGCATTCAAACAGAAGATTGATCTGGTCTGTCTTGCACTACTTTCGCATAGCGCATGTTTACAGTTGTTATTCGCACATAGCACAGTTAAATTGTCTGCAGTGTTTGAAATGTGGTATGCTAACTTATGTTGATGCAAACATTCGGCTATAACTTATTACATACCATGGAAAGAGCAATTCACAGTGGTCATTTTGGTCCAATTGTAAGAAAAGTTGCTGTTTTTATTGAAATATCGATATTTATAGAACTAATCTTTGAATAAATAGTTATAAGAGAAAAGATAGAATCAGCAATTCAATGCTGATGTGTGTGTGTGTGTGTTGGTGGTGTGCACTTCTGGGTGCTGTGGGGTTCGTTTTGGGGAGGCTGTGTTTTTGGTACGTGACATTCCCTGTTTGATTTTATTTTTGTTTTTAGATTGTTACAAAATTCAAACAGCCTTCTAAAACGAGATTATAATTTTTGTAATTTCTTTTTGCATTTTGACCTTGAACCGACCTTGAAGTAATTTATATCGAATGTCATTACAGTGTCCTATACAGTATATACTGAAGGATATGCAGCAACTATATATGTATACCCTAAAAAAACTGTCCCATTTGAACATAAAATCATTATGCAACAACAATTCATTGGGGCATATCTCCTAAATGTGAGAAAAAACAGCGTGCTTCCATCAAGTATGAACACTATTTATAAATAAAATAACTCTATAGACTGATAAAAAGTCAGTATGCAGTTCTACTATTAGAATTGCCAAACTAAAATAAAGGTATTTCTGTAACTAAAAGAAACATTTAAAAGGTAAAAGAGAACACAAGAAAACGCGGCAATGCTGCCAAAGCATTTGGTCATTTAGTTTCATCAATTTGTATTTTGACATTGAAATGACCTTGACACTTACTTTGAATAGATCAATATTAAATGTCAATAAAGTGTACTTTATTAAATTTAAAATATCCGGCAAACTTACTTATGTCTCCCCTCTAGTGGGGGAGACATGTTGATGTGGTGTTTTCTGTCCATCTGTCTGCTACATAGGCTATCTACGCAACCCCTCCTACACGCCTAAATGGATTTTACTAAAACTTGATAGAAATGTTTAGTACTAGATGCAGTTGTGCATATCGTCAGGGTTTTCCGCTCCATTGATTTTTTTATGAGTTATAGGACTTTGAAGATTTTTCTATATCTATTAAACATACAATACTAAACAAAATAAGAAACTTCCGCTTAGTTTGCTAGAACATAGCTGGATGAAATCAAAACGGGGGACTCATTGTTATTATGTGTTAAAGAGTGTTCCATGTAAAAATGATGGTCAAAGGTTAAAAGATTATGGGGGAATTTTGGATCAAGTGAGGGGTTATAAAAAATAACACTTAAAGAGGCACTCCCTACATCTAGCAGATTATATTCTCGAAACGTAGATTATGTGTTCAATGAACGTAATGTGACATTTGGCGCCTTCCGAATGAATTAAATCAATTTCTACTATAAAATTCTACATAAAAATTGCTTTCATACATGTATACTACTCGAAACATAGAATGTATGTGTTCAATGAACGTAAAATGATAAATATATACAATTTCAAAGAAGAACCTATGGCGAAAGATGCCTCATTTTACCATAGTTAATTAATATAGAGGCTTTCTGTTAAAAAATCGCATCCACCCATTAAATGTACAACAACAACTCTACATAGATTATTGAATGGTTTACGGTACTGCACCATATTTTAAACCGCTGATTTTATCGATAATGACTGGGTATGCATAGCTGAAACTTTTAGGTTGTGTTATAATACTTACAAAGATTCTGTAATTTATATTTTAGGGTTATAGAGTTTGATATCAGTTATAGGGTATTTCCCTTTAATAACGGTTATGATCACCTCTTATTAGGACTTTTAGCGGCCCAGTCAGCAATGAAACCCATATTATTTGTTATAAGAAAATTTCTAGTGTCTACTGCTGTATGAGATGTTCCATTATCATGCTGAAAAATCAAGACATTGGCGTTGTTATGGAACAGATGAATTATTTTTCATTGACGACTGGTCAGCTCAAATTCCTGATCTCAACCCAATCGAGCACGTCTGTGATATTCTGGACAGACGAGTTAGGCGTCGTCCAAACCCACCTGCGAACGTTAAGAACTTCGTCAAGCGCTCATTCAGGAATGGAACAATATTCCACAGGCATAAATCAACACTTAAGTCTATTCTATGCGCTGTGATACACTACAGTGGTCAACTCAAGAGGTGGTCCTACCTGTTGTCAAGTGGTTTTTTTTGCTTTTAGTCTCTACCTCACTTGGTCAAAATTTTCCCCTTATTCTGTAAACCTTTGGCCATAATTTTTGCACTAAACGGTGCATCAAGGTCAAGGTCACACTTTCACCAAAGTTTGTCCGCGCAACTCCTCCTACACGCCTTGGTGGATTTTACAAACACTGTGTAGAAATGATCGTCATGATTTTTCAATTTATTGATTTTTGTATGAGTTTTGGTATATTACATTCTTTGTTATATGTTTATGACCACCTCATCCCAATTTTAGCCTTCATTGTCACCCTACCAAATGCTTCAGCAGAATGCATGCAACTGAAACTGTTTTTTACCACTGCAAAAGTGATTCTAACGGATCATTTTTGTCATGTCAATTTCACAGTTTTGCTGATCCAACGAAACTCACAAAATCACTAGATTAAAAGTCATCAAAGAGTTACCTATTTATAAGCTGATACTTTTACCCAATACTTTTAAAAAAGCATGTTCAAGGCGGTATACAATACATATTTTGCTTATGCAGAAACGTATATTTTCATTCATGGAAGATTAAACAAAACAAAGCAGCGGTTATCATGAAGTTTTTATTTTATATAGAACATTACTCATGGGAAATAAATGTGTCTGTGCCTTTTCTTATCATGCATTTCTGCTGTGTGTGGATGTGCCTGCAAGTAAGTATCGTATTCCGTTGGGCGAATGGTAATGGAAACTAAATGCATTTGAAAGAGAATAATCACATCAATAAATTGCACTTCCGCGACAAAATAGAATAAACTACACATCAATTGCCGTCCGATGATATTCGTAATGAGAACAATCCCCAACAGTAAAGGAAATATCAAATTGTATCATAATTTTTTCACACTATGTATAATCTCTACGGCTTCTTTCAATATAAGTACAAGTTCGAGGTAGTGATTTGTTTGTCCACATTGTGTCTTAGTAGAACTAACACTCAATTTCCACATATCACAATACTCTTCCAACAGTATTAAAAACAAAAATAATATCAAACAGGGAATGCCACATACCAAAAACGCAGCCTCCCCAAAACGAGCCCCATAACACACACACACGCACGCACGCACGCACGCACACACAGCAAACACACGAGGACAAAACGAACAATTAAAGGAACAGTGGGGCACCGCCTTGGAACGGTCAGTGGCAAAAACACCACTGGGGAGCTTAAACCGGTTTATGGTGCGCACCCAACCTCAAGTAGTGTTTGAGTATTCAACAGTGTCCTCGTGTGTTTGCTTTGTATGCTAGTGTGTGTGTGTGTGTGTGTGCGTGCGTGCGTGCGTGCGTGCGTGCGTGCGTGCGTGCGCGCGCGCGTTTTTGGTATGTGGCATTCCCTGTTTGATATTATTTTTGTTTTTTTGTGATGAGTTTATTTCAATAAAATGTCGAAAATCGCGGGAAACGTCTTCGTTATATGGTTTCAGGCATTCATTACGCTCGGTATACTTTTTGACGTTAATCCGGGTAAAATCGATGTAAAACTGTTGTTTATAATAGACCATGTTAATAAGTTACGGTGTTGTTTTACATTTTTCTTGCATATCGGATCGGCATTTCCGGTGATTTTGCCCATGCCGGAAAAAGCGGTCTGGCAGACGACTCGTGAATTATTTATGACGTAACGTTATAAACATTTTGACGTCACTTTTCTAAACACAACATCGGAAAATCGTTTGTTTTTTATGATAATTAATCATTTTGATAAGTTTGCATTTAGAAATCTACTTTATAGTGCAAAAAAACAAAAATAATATCAAACAGGGAATGCCACGTACCAAAAACGCAAGACGGTATGAAGTTTCCATCATGAGATACTTGAATCAGATGGAAATATCTGTCACCTCGGGTAACTGTTACCCTCGGTGACGGATATTTCGATCTGAACCTCGTGCTCATGACAGAAATTATTATTATAATCTAGCAAATACAAGATTTTGAGTAAGGCAATTCCACTGGCCATTAACAGAAACAGTTTCAACCTGCCTCTACTAGTCCATGTTGTCCATAGGTACCTCAAAAGGCAAGATAAAGTTTTCACTTTATACACTATGCTTCTTAAAGAAATAATCTTCCAATCAAAAGGAAACACCTTTGCGTACTGCTACGTGGAAGCTATCGTGTCCGTTGGTGCTATCATTTTCTAAAAGACATCCCCATTTTGTTTCAAAAAGCATAAAAATATTGATATCAAGTGCACGTTAAAATTGCATTGAAACATATTTCTTTCCGTAACCAAATTTTCTATGAAGTACACACACCTTAGGAGATTTTCCAAATTTTACGATTCGTCCATGGAATTTAGCACAAATTTCTTTTGTTGACATGCAGTTGTTTGTCGGAAATTTTAAAAGTTTGAAAAATCTATAGAAGCATGAAGGATTGAAGGGTTATCGGAAGGAATCGGCAAAACATTCCGCATATACTGGTATGCGGGAGACAAAATAACATGAAAGTATTTAAAGCTGCTCGCTCTCAGTTACCATTGAAATTTTTTTTTCAAAAATTGACATAATCATACATAAATATAAAACAAAAGGCTAGAATCGAATTATAAGCAAAAATCTAGGTAGGAATTTGCAGAAATCGATTGAATATGTCGGTTACACGGCACCGCTACACTATATGTTTATATTGAAATTTCAAAAGCGTTTGCAACGCTTTTGAATTTGGTAGCGTGTTTTTCTAAATTTAGAGACATACGTGGCAGGAATTTATACTGGAGCCTTTTTATATAACTGTATGTTCTAAAATACGTTATTTACATACAGTTTGAAGAACTTTATTTTTTTTACCAAAATCTGAGAGCGAGCAGCTTTAAAACCAAAAATAATATCAAACAGGGAATGCCACGTACCAAAAACGCAGCCTCCCCAAAACGAGCCCCACAGCACCCAGAAGTGCACACCACCAACACACACACACACACACACACGCCCACACACACGACACACACACACAATCATGTACACACACACATATACACTACCAACACACACTAGCATACAAAGCAAACACACGAGGACAAAACGAACAATTAAAGGAACACAGTGGGGCACTGACAAAATCCACCCGAAGCGACGAAATTAAATTTTGTCCGTTGCAGCTACCTTGAAAGTCACCTGATTGCCCACCGTTAAAGGGGCACTCAAAACATATTCTCTAAACATAGATTGCGTGTTCAATGAACATAAAATGATATATAATTACAATTTCAAAGAAGAACCTATGGCGAAAAATGCTCAATTTTACCAGAATTAATCAATATAGAGCCTTTATGTAATAAAAGGCATCCACCCATACTCTATAACAGGTGCCAAACTAAATAACCTCCAAAACATATATAATAGAATCTTTGTAAGCTAAAAGTTTCAGCTATGCATTCCCAGTCATTATCGATAAAATCAGCGGTTTGAAATATACTGCAGTACCGTAAACCATTCAGTAATCTATTCAGTTGTTGTACAATTAATTGGTGGCTTCGACTTATTACAGAAAGCTTCAATATGTATTAATTGTTGTAAAATGAGGCATTTTTCGCCATAGGTTCTTCTTTGAAATTGTATTTATTTATCATTTTACGTTCATTGAACACATACATTCTATGTTTCGAGTAGTATACATGTATGAAAGCAATTTTTATCTAGAATTTTATAGTAAAAATTGATATTTTATAGTAAAAATTGATTTAATTCATTCGGAAGTCGCCAAATGTCACATTGTGAGAATATTGGAACTTGGCCTGGATTTGATTGTTCGTTTTGTCCTCGTGTGTTTGCTTTGTGTGCTAGTGTGTGTTGGTAGTGTATATGTGTGTGTGTGTCGTGTGTGTGTGCGTGTGTGTGTGTGTGTGTGTTGGTGGTGTGCACTTCTGGGTGCTGTGGGGTTCGTTTTGGGGAGGCTGCGTTTTTGGTACGTGGCATTCCCTGTTTGATATTATTTTTGTTTTTTTGGCCTGGATTCGAACACATGTACCTTGCAAAGTTATTATAGATCTACCGAATTCTCTCAACTGAGCTACCCGGGAAATTGTATCCATATTAGTAATTAAATATCTATCGCGACCCGGTATACGGAAAACAAATTTAATCCTTGTTTTGTTTTTTTTTTCTTATAAAATATGCTACTAGAAAAAGTGACAGTTATTCATTGGACGATAAATAATAAAATTAAATACTGTACACTTATAATTAACATTAAAGTGGAATTATGCACATTTTTTTCAAGTAAAAATCCAGCTGAAATAGGTGTGTATACAAAGGATAGAGGAAATAATAGCTTTTAACTCAATACAACAAACTTTTCCTGCTACCAGTACGAAATAATAACTTTCCAAATATTCATTTTCCTATTTTGACTAGGAGAGTCAATTTAAGAAATAAACAACTGCATGCAGGAGTTGCTTCCCTTCCACTGCAGAAATCTCTACCGGCAACAACACTTATAACACAAGGGAGATAACTGCCAGGAAGGGAATTATATTTCATCAGTCGATTTTTTTTTTCTAAAGCACCAACTGTTTTTGCCACTGACCGTTCCAAGGCGGTGCCCCACTGTGTTCCTTTAATTGTTCGTTTTGTCCTCGTGTGTTTGCTTTGTATGCTAGTGTGTGTTGGTAGTGTACGTGTGTGTGTGTACATGATTGTGTGTGTGTTGGTGGTGTGCACTTCTGGGTGCTATGGGGCTCGTTTTGGGGAGGCTGCGTTTTTGGTATGTGGCATTCCCTGTTTGATATTATTTTTGTTTTTTTTGTTTTCAAATATCAATTCGGGATTATCATTAGTTTAGCACATTTAAATGCTCAGCAACCGAAAATTGCTTTTATAAAAATGTCACCAAAATACACTATGTGCAGTAAGATGCGCATAATGTCACTTTAATTTGACGGTAACAAGATGTAATGTTGATAGGTATGAATTATTTAGGTTATTAACACATTCAAGAAAGACTGAAAACGCCAGAGTATTTTATTGTCTCTTCCCAGTCGGTATTATCCAATTAGAAGGTGCCTTACAGCGTAAATTTCTCATTTCAAAAAATGTTATACATTTGAAGAATATGGAAATTGCACCGATACATAATGTATGTTTTTATACCCCCAAAACGAAGTTTAGGGGGGTATATAGGAGTCACCCGGTGGTTGGTCGGTCGGTCGGTCGGTTGGTCGGTCGGTCGGTCGGTCGGTTGGTCGGTCGGTCGGGCGGTCTGTTGCATTTTCCTTGTCCGGAGCATAACTTGAAAACTACTAGTTGGAATTCAATATTACTTCATACAATGGTCAAACACATTGAGAGGAAGTGCAGTGCACAAGAACCATAACTCCATCTTGACTAATTACAGAGTTATTGCCCTTTGTTACTTTTCCTTGTCCGGAGCATAACTTGATAAGTACTAGTTGGAATTCAATACAATTTCATACAATGATCAAGCACAATCAGAGGAAGTGCAGTGTACAAGAACCATAACTCTATCTTGAGTATTTACTGAGTTATTGCCCTTTGTTACTTTTCCTTGTCCGGAGCATAACTTGAAAACTACTAGTTAGAATTTAATACAATTTCATACAATGATCAAGCACAATGAGAGAAAGTGCAGTGCACAAGAACCATGACTCTATCTTGACTCATTACAGAGTTATTGCCCTTTGTTACTTTTCCTTGTCCGGAGCATAATTCGTAAACTATTGGTTGGAATTCAATACAACTTCATACAATGGTCAAACACAATGAGAGGAAGTGCAGTGCACAAGAACCATAACTCCATCTTGACTCATTACAGAGTTATTGCCCTTTGTTACTTTTCCTTGTCCAGAGCATAATTTGTAAACTACTAGTTGGAATTCAATACAACTTCATACAATGGTCTAGCACAATGAGAGGAAGTGCAGTGCACAAGAACCATAACTCCATCTTGACTAATTACAGAGTTATTGCCCTTTGTTCCTTTTCCTTGTCCGGAGCATTATTCGAAAACTACTGGTTGGAATTCAATACAACTTCATACAATAGTCAAGCACAATGAGAGGAAGTGCAGTGCAAAAGAACAGTAACTCTATCTTTACTCATTACAGAGTTATTGCCCTTTGTTACTTTTACTTGTCCGGAGCATAATTCGATAACTACTAGTTGGAATTTAATACGACTTCATACAATGGTCAAGTACATTGAGAGAAAGTGCAGTGTACAAGAACCATGACTTTATCTTGAAAAATTACAGAGTTATTGCCAAGAACAATATCTCTCTTTAGTTTGTTTGCAAGGTATTCTGTTACTACAAACTTCCTCAGTTTATAAAGCAGTCTTTTGGGGGTATTAATCACATTTAGTGATAGCTCTAGTTATCATTAATGCACATTTATAGTGATTTAATATCGACGTCTCTGAAATTAGCTGAACGTTATCGCTCTTATTTGTTGCATCCCCTTGAAGAAATTAGAGTGAAATTGATTTATTCAACTTCGCACAAAGTGTCACAAGTTTTAACTGAAAGCGTTCTGAGAAAATTACGGCGTAGAAGGAGTGTAATCAATACTTCAAATTACAATCATTGAGAGAGGAAGTTAAGGGGAAAAGCAGGAATTTTTTGGTATTTTTAGACTGATTTTGAATGAGCATTTCATATCTACATTTTTCAAATAATAATTAGTAAAGACTTTATTGTTTCAGTGTCTTCGAAAACCTGAGTTCCCTTGATTTCAGGTCCAGCGCGATACCACTGGACCAGTGATCCGCTCCAATGTAAAGTAAAATATTTTCAAAGAAATGGATACATATTTCAGAAATCAACATATTGATACCAGTATAACTTAGGGTAATCAACTTCTATTGTTGGCTAATTATTGTTTTTCAATGGAATATGTACAAACAGCATGTCCGTGAAATTGGCGGCCTAGTGACCGTCATTCTCTGGTAGTATAAATGCTACCTGGCGGCCTAGCGGCTTGAACTTGGCGGCATAGCGGCATGAAATTGGCAGCCTAGCGGCGTGAACCTGGCGGCGTGAACTTGGCGGCCTAACGGCGTGAATTTGGCGGCCTAGCGGCATAGCGTCGTGAACTTTGTGTTCATAAAACAATGCTTATTTAGCAAATTAAATTCGATTAACGCGTACAATACGCTTTGGACAGACCAACTCAGTTAGAATTTCTCGTATATCATGTTTATCATTTTATGTTACAAAAATTATGACAGAAATTCTCGTAAGGCTTTTAACGGAGCAAATGGTGCTCATTTCCTAAAAAAAGTTTACTTCAGATGAGAATGAAAGATCATTTGTGTTCCAGTCCTAAAAATCACTTTAATAGGAAAGAAACGAAAAAAAAATTAGATTTTTTGGCTTAAATGAAAAGTCATTGAAATATATTTACGCGGTTTTTGAATTTTACCGACGATTTGCTATCCAGTAGCTGGTTGTGGAAAACAGAAGCAAGTCTACCATATGCTACTGTGAGTATATAGGTCTGTCTGGACCCCTGTGGCAACATAATCTCACATTGCTGTTCAATTGTCTCTAAGTACGGTCTTGGGCAACTAAAATCTGTATAAATTTTTAGTAAAACTGAAAAATATTCAAATTTTGCAAAGTAGTCAATCAACAGAATGTCTTGAGTATATTTAAACAATAATCAATGAATTAGTTATATTGTATGCATGTAATTAGACAAGAATCAGAAACGCCAGTGTCTCACAAACTTCAAAAAGTAATGAAGTTATGAAATACTGAATCCCTTCACTTTTGTTGCTGTTGTATATACGAAAAACAAATAGAGTATAGTACAGACTTTATGATGACAAAAAAGGCTGACGAGCTTTTGGGTAATTTAAACATTTATATAGCTATAATGCATTTTTGACAAACACGGTAAGTTTGAGTTATAGCTTTGCAGTTATGGTAATTATGGTAGTTTCAAGATAACAAAAGTAGACAAATAACGAACTCGTGAGAAGGCATCATATTTGTGTGAACCTCACTGACCACGGATAAGGAGGAGTGGATGAAAATTTCAGAAGAAAGATGACGATTTATTAACAAGGCAATCGTCGGTACAGTATATAAGTTTAACATAATTATGCATTCAAAGTCTCGTACACAAATGTAACACTATGCGTTGATATTTCCACTTGCACATTTCAGTCAATTACATGGACTTTTCTGGATCAATACAGAAATATTTAAGAGCTGAAAGCAATTATTTATCGAGTCGTAATGCAATATACATGTATTACGTTTAAGATTTAAAAAAAAGACTTTAACTTAATTGCATGCTGAGAGTATACAGTGTGTCCAATTATAAGTTATTAGAAACAAATTCATACTGTTCGTGTTTTGATAATCATTCACGTGTAAGTTTGATAATCTGGGTAAAGAAATAGTAAATATTTCATTATAATACCGAATGGCCGTGTACTCGAAAAAAAATACAACTTAAAGATTCAATATTGTTACGTTAAAACACGTTTTAATAAGCCAAACAAATGAGTTAGTTAGAATGATATGAATATGATAAAGACATAACTCTAAAAATATCATAAAAGGCCGATATAATTCTTATGACAAAATAGATTGGTACGACAAAACAATCAGGAACATCTATATTGAGAAAGTTCCTACTCTTTTAAAGTACCCGGATTGATCAAAGTGATTTAGCTCGTTATTGGAATCAGAAGATTTGTACAACAACGTGATGTAGAAGAGAAGTTATTAGTAAAAGAAGGATTGAATTCCAACCCATTCGTTTTCAAGTTATGCTCCGGACCATGAAAAGTAAAAACGGGCAAAAACACTGCAATAAGTAAAAACAGAGTCTCTCATTGCGCTTTATCATTGTATGAAGTTGTATTGAATTCCAACAAGTAGTTTTCAAAATTTGCTCCGGACAAGGAAAGTAACAAAGGACAATAACTCTGTAATTAATCGCACATCCACTCGTGTTGCTAGACCATTGTATGTAGTTGTATTGAATTCCATTCAGTTGTTTTCAAGTTCTACTCCGGACAAAAAAGTAACAAAGGGCTATCACTCTGTAATCAGTCAAAACTGAGTTAAGGTTCTTATAAAGTGCACATTTTCTTATTGTGCTTGACCAATGTATGAAGTCGTATTGAATTCGAACAGCCTGAAGTAGCTTTCAAGTTATGCTCCTTGCAAGGAAAATTAGCAAAGAGCAATAACTCTGTCATTCGTCAGGATAGTGGATGGAGGTACGGTTTTGTAAACTGCACTTCCTCTAAATGGCTTGGCCATTCTATCAAGTTGTATTGAATTCCAACTAGTACTTTTAAAGGTGTATTACCATTTTTACATGAATCTTGTTGGACGGTGATAACCTTCCATAGTTTTTGCACCAGAATTGGATTGTGACCCCTACAACAACCTTTGGAACTTTTTTCCTACGCTAATCATTGTACGTAGTGCGATGAAATCAAAGTAAAATATTTCTAACGCTCTTTTCATGTACACTCAGTTGACACTTTATTTTCAAACTGTCATAATGGTATATAACAATACAATGTAGTTCTTTTTCTATATTGATTAATTGTGATAAAATGAGGCATTTTTGCCATAGGTTCTTCTTTGAAATCGTATTTATTTATCAGTTTACGTTCGTTGAACACATAATCTATGTTTCGAGAATATAATCTGCTAGATGTAGGGAGTGCCCCTTTAATGGGTGGATGCGATTTATTACAAAAATCCTCTATATTGGTTAATTGTGGTAAAATGAGGCATTTTTCGCCATAGGTTCTTTTTTGAAATTATATTTATTTATCATTTTACGTTCATTGAACACATAATCTGTTTCAAGAATATAATCTGCTAGATATAGGGTGTGCCTCTTTTAACCAAAACTTTATGACTTGAACTAATCTTCTGTTGTGTAAAGGTTTTCTTCCTAATTCACCATAAATGAATGGATTTTGAGTTGGTTGTCTAACGCCTAGAGCCGTTTTACAGAACCGTGAGTGAATAGTTTCCCGCTTTTTAGATTCGTTAAAGCCCCAAACTTCACAAACATAGTTCAAAATGGGAACAATAAGTCTGCCAGAAAGATCTAGTATATTTGAAACTGATAGTACAGTAAACGACTGAACGTAAGTTTTGAGTTTGAAAATAGCTTTGAGTGTTTGGCCTGCCAATGTTTCATAGGTTTGCGTAAATGACCCTCCAGGTGTAAATTCCATTCCTAAGTACACCGAACCGCAAAATAAACGCAACACATTTCTTTTTTGAATATGTCCGCCGTAATTATATTTTACTGACGCAAACGTATTTGAATATTATTTATACATGTAAAATATTACTATGCCACTAAAATTTATTGAAATCATCGTACCGTGACACCTGACTGGCACATTAATACAAAAAGCACGTTTTGCACGTGCGCGTTGAAATTAAGTAAATTATTTTTAAAAAATCGATAATTTCTTGACCAGTTACGATTTTACAATTAAAAAACACCTCAAAATATATTTAGCTGACATAAATTGTATTTTGCAATGCCAACTTCCCGGATAATTTGCGAAATCAGGCTGTCGGGATACACGAGATACACGATTTACTGACAATGTGTGAAAATTGAACTTGTGGGTAATGAACTTTGACATTATGAAATCCGGGTTATCTGTTGTTATATTTTAATGAAAATTACACAGTATGTAGGTAAGGTACCAATGAAATGAAATAAACTCGTTATTTATCATTTGAATTGTTTATTTTCAAATTATATGTGTTTCCCCAACTGTTGCGTTTATTTTGCGGTTCGGTGTATGTGAATTTTCTACCTGTCTTGAATACCATTACTTTTTTGTTTGATTAACATTAACAACCAGTTTAGACTTTTGACAGTATTCATCCAGAATATCTAGCCCTTTCTAAAGATCTTCTGCGGTTTCTGATATAATAGCAATGTCATCAGCATACATTAATAAAAACAATTAGAACATTTAGAGATCACTGCCATTATAACACTATATTTCCGCCGGTAAATATTTTTAGCTTAACTTTACCATAACGATCAAATAGACTGTGTGCAATTGTGACTTAGGAAATAGATTTCACTTTTGAGTGATATATCTGTTAGTATATCACTGTGGGGAGTGTATATGCGTAGGAATCTAATCATGAAGACCGAAGGTCTGAGTGATAAATTACGAAGCATCTACACGACACACAGTGATATATTAACTGGTATATCACTCAAAAATAAAATCTATTTCCATTCTAACTCATTAATTTAAACAAAAAAATGTTCGATGGGGTACTATTTGCTACGATAGAAACTTTAAGTTATCCGTGCATTCCTTGCATTTCGTGAATTTTGTTTGTTCTTTTTTTACTCCTCAAATAAAACGCTATTCGTCTTATTTTTGTTGTTGCTGATATTGCTGGCGATACCGGAAGTTTAGAAAATTTTACTATGATTTGTTTTATATCACGTGAATTCATTCACAACAATACCAATCTGAGCGTATTAGCGGATGCAAACTCGTAGATGTGTTGTGAAATTTACGCAGGAGGGAATTTCAGCAGTGAAAAATAGTTCCGGGCGCCTTGCGTGATATACTTAATAGTTTTATCACGCTCAAATCCTCCTTTGCGTATATAGGAGAAATTTCCAATAGTGTAAGAATAATATTTTAGCCACAGAAATATGAATTCTAACGGATCTTTTTGCTATGTTGTTTGCACAATCGTGTTCAACAGACATAGCTTTGGCAGCTTGTAGAAATGAATGTGACAAATTGTTGTGATTTAATTTAAATTTTATTCAGAACAATCGGAAAACGACATTACTGATGGGTTACTGTAATTTTTTCTCATCATGCATATTTGTTGTGTGCGGAAGTGCCTCCCGTGAAATATCCCACTTCGTTGAATTAATAGTAATGAAAGCTAAATCCATTTGAAATAGAATAATTGCACTTCCTCGACCTTATAGAATAGAGTACACAACAGCTGTCTTTCAACGATTTCCGTGATGAGAACAGTCCCTAAACGTTATAATAAGTATCATATTGTATCATAATAGTATGTCTATGTTGCTTCTTTTATTATTTGACTGTGACAACTGGAACTGTTTAAGTAAAAACACGTGCTAGTATATTCCGGTTAAAATATCAGCTAGCTTGATTGTTGCATTAAAGTGTTTCTATATCGACTCTTAAAACGGAAATGCATAAAAGATGATTTACCCTTTGCATCACACATGATAAAGAAATGTTGTTTCAAAGGCATAGTCTAGTTCAGAACCTATTTCAAGTACTTTCTTTGCCAATGTAATTTAGAAGTTTGACTTGTTAAATGTCTTGTTACCGCTGTAATGTACAAATCTATTGTCAAAGAAAAGTGTCGGATAGAAGTCCGTTTTAATTCTATATCGTGGAATTAACATACACGTGTGTGTTGGCCTGATGCACGAGATTACCATAAGATTGGTTAAGTTATTGTCCTATAAGTGTTATTTTCTTTTATATTCAATATAAAAAAATGAAAAAATATTCTTTAAAACCTGTTATCAAAATTAAATTGTTATTAGCTCAAATGATTTAACGATCACTCTTTCCGATATCCACCCGCTACACTTCCTGATTTTTGTTAAACTGAGGACCCTTGTGGGGATGTTGCGCTTTTCTTAAATATTCTATTTAGAAACTAACAACTATTTGATTTCGGAAAATAATGGTATTAATTAATTTTAACTTACAACGACTGAGTTCTGTATCACTGTCAGATGCCGATTAAAAGAATAACCCCTCAGAGAGTGGTGAATTTTTTGTTATGTGACTGCATAAATTTCTTCGTAGATTTCCTGGAAAAAATCAGTACTTACAATTTTCAATATAGAGTCTAATAAGGTGGAAGGCACTAGGGAACATCTCAGCTACACAGGAATTTGAACCCTTGACTCACAGTCAAGCATTGTGCCACAATACCATAGATGTAGGGAGTGCCCCTTTAATATACATTCCTCTCTCGGTTCGTGACTCCGTGGATATTCAGTACCAATTTCTTTAACTTAAACCGATAATGCGTGCCCTGAAAGTTCGTACGCTTTCTAAAAACGAAATTCCAGTTATATTAACTTGAAAATTATTAGTTGGGTAATCCCGTGTTGATCTTACAATAAGGAAAAGAATCGGATTTATCTTTAGGTATGATTCCCTTATTTGTATAAGTTATGGTTTCTATAACTTTTTCATCGGTTTATAAAAGGTAGCTCGCCGAGTTTTGGTTATGCTTTATTAGGCGCTAGCAGATTATATTCTCAAAACATAGATTATGTTTCCAATGAACGTAAAATGATAAATAAATATAATTTCAAAGAAGAACCTTTCTTCTAAACCAGGTGTGATAAAGTCACAAGATCACCCAACGATAGGGATACTTGCATATACATCGCATATATCTATATTCAACTCCGTGCTTACAACAGATTGATCAGCCTGTACGCTATCATGAGACAAATATTCCACATTTTGAACTACTAAAAAGGCACGTCTTTAAGAGAACCCATTGTTGTGTTACTTCATGTAGGTGAGTAAATCGCGAAAGATACACACGGTTTGGGACGAATTTCCGACACATCAATCGGTCTACTAGGCAGGAATGCGGCGGAGGGAACTGCGTCTCGTTTAAATTGCACTATGCCACACGCTCTAAATCCAGCAGTAATGTTTGCGTTTGCTTCTTTCAAACTATTAGTTTATGCCTCCTTCAACGTGCTGGGAAAGTCAATTTATTTACCAGATGTAATGTGTACTCTTGTAGAGCATGTCTCGTTTTATGCACGCTTTAGAGGCCCGAACACCGTTCTATCCAGAGGCTGGACTTGCAGTGGTATTAAATGAGTAAAGTGACCGTTGTGTTTTACACTTAGTGATTAATGAAGGCGGAATTTAGCATTTACCCAAGCCATTGCTGGTAGCTTAGTTGACCGGTTTGTTGTTTTGCATACCACACGACGGTCACCCTTATCTTCCACAACCTTCACCGGACTATGTTTAAAATTGAACCCGGTTTCATCCGCATTCCAAATACGACGTGGTTGTTCTACAAGGTTGCGGTTACTTAGTAGCTGGCCGAGGTCATCGAACTATTTTCCAATTACTTTTGGATAAAGCATTTGTAAGCGGACGGTAGACAACTCGGGCGTCCTAATTACTAGCTCAGGATGCCTTTCCGAACACATTCCAACCAGTCTTTTCCAGTTTGGAAAGTTCTGTATGTCAACTGTAATTTGATGAGCTTGCATAGCACGTTTGTTCTTAGCAAAATTTATTTACGGCAAAGCCCTATGCCTAACTGCGACACAAGTTTTACACTCGTAACAATAAGTTAGGAGAGCTAGCGGACGGCCATGGATTACGTTTATTGAGAGCTTGCCACTTATACGGTCGGCAACAGTTAATATCTGTGTACAGAACGCTTCACTGGCTTTTCTTATACTCATGATGTCTGACTGTACGACCTCAGCAACTTTTATCAAGTTCGACGTATTATATTATTGTCCCGCTTTTTGTTTGTACGTATGTTTTAGGCATTTCAGAAATAATAGAACATGAGACCGTGTAAATGCAAAGGGCAATGCTGTTGTCACAAAATGTTCGTGAAATAACTGCAGAAAGGATATGACAAACAAACAAACATGTTTATTGTGTATACTTGGATTATTTTAGTATATAAATGTATGCAAATATTTGATAAAGATATCTTTTAAGTCCAAAGAATTCTACTACCCCTCTGTAAAAGCAAATGTTTAAAACTAGATTTATAACAACAAATATGTTTATTTCATGTTATTGAAAGAATACGCTTACTTAAAAACCGTAGATCTAATTCAATATTTTAGTGATTTTATTGCTGTTATTTTTTGTAATATATTGTGTCTTTATTCATCTCACAAAGTGTTCATTTTCACTTCATCTATGATTTCGGAAAGATGACAGTTGCTAGTCACTTTTGCGTATTAAGATGCTATCCGATGCTTCTATGTATTAAATTTTCTGTTTTTAATGTGTTCATACAAGACTTTTATAACAGACATGATTTACAAATTCTTTTAAATAGAAATCAAGTGTAGGTTATTCTGCACCATGGTCTTTTTTAATATTTTTGATAATCATAAACTTCTGCTCTTCTTAGTATTTTCGGTACTGAAATTGAACTATTAGTTTATCTGTTCATACCTCTTACAAATAAGAAGGAAGGGAAATGCCATCAGTTTTGAACGACATTAGGTACCTACTGAGGTTGTATTTATACAAGATACGCAATATATCAGGAATAAAATCATGGTACCGAGTGTTACATATCTCATATTGGAATAAACGTAACACATATGATCATTTAGGATGTCATGTTAAATCGACCGCCACTGCCGGAATTAAGTAGATTTGTGGCGGTCTATTTTTCATGACATCCTAAATGATATTTAATTCATGTTCTCCTATCCTAGGTAGTTTGTGAGCTGTTCGGCACTTCTCAGTCTCATTAAAATCAGACTCAGTATCTCCGCTTCGCTAACTGAGTAGAGGAGCGTAAATTAGGATATGATTTTAATGAGATTGGGCAGTTCTATCTGTGAGACGTTAAGAGAAAACGCGCCATTCTGGTGCATTACGTCAAGTATGTAACAAATATAACATATAACACAGTTATTGTGGGGGTGCTCGACACAACGTCCCCAGTTTTTGAGTATCAATATAGCTTTGTAGGGAGAAAGCCCGCGCAGTCCCGTGACTATATCAGACCTCGTGAGGAAAGGGAGACCTTGTGCCGCCCTTTTTGGCCTGGGGACTGAAAGTCCCCTAGGCCTAAGTTAGTATACCACATTTCAAACCCTGCAAGAAATTTAACTGTGCTATGTGCGAATAACAACTGTAAACATGCGCTTTGCGAAAGTAGTGCAAGACAGACCAGATCAATCGTCTGTTTGAATGTCGCATATGATAAGAACATATTACAAATAAAAACAGTACATAAAACTTCAAACGACTGCAGAAAGGTACATAGCTTACGGACTGCATTACACATTTTTTTCTGTTTTAGAAATTAATGCGCTGTTAGCTGATTACGGAAGATAATCATATGCATATCACGGAAAAGTACGGATATGTGCGGAAATTTACAAAAACGTACGGAGCTCGATAAAAGAGTTTGTAGTTTGATTTTCAAATTTCCGATGTTACTTCATTGACAACTTTGTTATTTACGAACGATTACATATATATTTACCTAAAAATAAATGTCTCTAAAAAAAGATATAATTTACGTACATTCCCGAGAAGGAACTCACGTGATCAAAATCACCCGCCATTTATCGAGGACGCTGCATGTCAAGGCCCAGTGAACGGTTTCACCGATTACGATACAAGGTAACTCAGAATCATTTTTGGTTTTCTCTGTTATACACATTGTACAGTACTGTATTTATATTTCATTTCTGGTATTGCTTTGTTTATTTCTGTTTCAAGGTCTTGTCGTTGGTACACGATAATTTTCGATCCACATCATCAGATCATATCGCTTGAAGTTGTACAAAGCGCAGATCGAATTATTTTTATTGGCTTAAACATTTTATAATGTTGACTATGTGATTATTTTTCATTTAACGTACGTTTTATAATAAAACAAACTTTCCTACCACCCATATATTTGTGAATCATTCTTTTTGTGTCATATATTGAAGTTCGTCCTCTGCACATTTCGAACCGCGCTCTTGGTAAGATTCAGCGCAAAACACGTAGGTCAAAAGTTGTTTTTCGGGGAGTTAACCTATAGCCCCCAAGCCTTCAGCGCTCACAGCGCTTTGATTAAACAAGTGGTGGGCAACCTCAAGTTGCTGGTAACTGACCTCTGATATGTTGTTCCACAATTCCCTCGGACTTCCAGTTTTCTCCATAAAGTGCAAAACGCACACACGTCCGTATTTATCCGACAATAGAAATTTGCACTTGGGAAAATACGGACATTGGCTTTTGCTTATTTTTGACTATTGTCTAGTTTATTTTCTCATTTCATCACTGTTTTTTTTTTTTTTTGGTATTTTTATTGGTAAAGTATCTGACGTCAGAACTACATAGACGTTCCTTTCGTAATCAAATATAAAAATATTACCTGTTTTCCTGCTTTCAAACTTTGGCGCAATGAATACCGGTATTTGTTTCGCATGTCGTAGATATGACGTATTTCCGCGTCATTGAAAAGTAAGCTATAAACCGGAAGATGACAGCAAAAGGGGTATTGTGTCACAAATCAGGCCTGTTTTATAACCGAAAATCCGAGTTTTGTCCGTAGTTTTCCGTACGTCCGTATTCTAACGGATAAACCAGTATTCAAAGGAAAATTAAACAGAGAAAAATGGCGGACATTAACTCATTTTATTCCGGGATAGATGACGTTACAATTTCTCTTCATATTACGTAACTGTGTAAAGAAAAACAGTGAATAGGCTCATTTTAAACGTTGTCGTCAAATTAATCAAGTTAACTGAAAGTGTGTCTCCGAATTAAATTAACTTTTTTTTGTTCCCCGCGTTAATACAACACAGTTTTTGAATTCGATCAAGCGCTATATATCATGGCCCGTAAAATTACGCCACATTTACTGCTTGTGAATTTGACAAGGAATGATTTTTGTATTATGTTAACTATCAGCACAACCTTTACCGGCCAAGCACAACCTCCACAACATTTTTGGGGCAGCTTTATGTTTAAAGTCAGATAAATCTTCGCAGAATCACAATCAGGCCCCGCCTAGCAAAAGACCTACTCCAGTGCAAATCAGCTGTTGCAAGAAGATAGGTAGAGAATAATATAGAATACTTTAGGTTCTCGTTTTCGCCATTCGTCGAGTGCGGGAGTTTTCTTCTCACTTCGTTAATCTTAGTTTTTTTAACGTCGGCATTTCGCATGGGGGCGACTTTTTTAAAAGATATTTTTAAATATTTTCGTAATTAAAGAGAGCAATCACTTACCTGCCTAAACACTGTTTATCTCTTTTTTTTCTTCACCTCCACCCGAAGTGAGCACAACATTTTCCAAGTTTCACCAGTGGAGAAGGTGGTGCACGTTTACGGGCCGTGATATATTTTACATGGCGTTCTTCGGAGGACTTGGTTGTCCCGGTCGCTTAATACTATTTTGAGCGGTAAATCCAAACTTTATGTTTATTAGATATAAATTCCTGCGTAGAAACGGTGGTACTAGAAGTTTGCATGTGAATTAACCACTGTCACAGTGCATGTTTTTCTATCAGTTTATTGTCTTAAACATGTTTTTTAAAAGATGCATGACATTCTTTTAGGAAGAACAGCTCGACACTATTAAAGTTAAGACCAGTTCAATAGTTTTAATGACGTATTGCACTTTGGTGTCCTTTCACAGCTCTGTTTTTACTTTGGCTTAATGGAAAGAAATAGGAATTAAGCTGAGAAAGAGCTCATACTTTTTATTTAGATAAAAATGTCATGTCAGTGTAGCATCATTTATTGAGTGATGTTTTGATCATTTTGTAATAGTAACATTTTATTTCCATCGACGTTACCATCTTTCATTTCTAAATGTGTTTTTGTAACTAGATTGCCTTTGTCTATTAGAATCCATACATCTTTTGTGTGTTGAAATACAGACCCTGAATTTGAAGCACTGATAAAAAGGGAATGCAATAACATAAGTTTGTGATTAATCGATCTTGAATGCAAACTCAATATTTCAATTACTTCAAACATGTGGTATACTAATAAGGTAAAAGCCTTAGAACCCTGGATTTAATTTGGAACTAAATGTAGAACTGTTATCTCAATGGGAGTGTAAATGATTAAAATGTTCAATAATTGGTAGTTCGTAGTATTTTCCTAGTGTGGAAGGGCATTTAAGTAAATATTCTGTTCATGTTACATGTACTGACAACTGTTATAATTCGTCTAAATGACAAGTGCCTATGTGCAATTGAGTTGTGCCTACTTATAATTGACTGCTAGCTACATCATATATGCGTACAACATTTTCGTCTGTCATGCTAGTCCATACTAGTCTGGTACCCGGTGTAATGGTAGGGGTGGTTACTCCAGACTACTACCATACGAATGACAGAAGAATAATTCGCAAGAGATCTCGTTCGTGGTTCCAAAGGGTACCAGTATAAGTGCAGCCCGTTTTGATTTATTAATGCAGTCGCAGGGTATAAGTATTATTGGATTCCTTTCTATTTCATTCTTACATGTCCATTCGTTTAGTTGCATTCGTCTTAATGCTTACTGTTAATGATTATGTATAGATTTATACACACACACAGTAGTCAATGAAACTAAACACTTAACACTTTAACGTAATCACATAGCGTATACACTAAGTAGTACTTGTACATAATGTTATGTACTTATCAGGTAAACGTATAGGCAATTATCAATAAGCAATGAACGGAAGGTAACTAAATGTTGTACGCATACACGATGCAGTAGTAAATTATGAGTAGGCACAAAACAACTGCACAGAGGAATACAGTTGTCAGTAACATAAACAGAATACTTACTTAAATGCCCTTCCATATCCTAGATTGCAGCACTTCTACTTTATACCATGAAAGATGCCTAACCGGGGAAATTTACCGGTATTTGTTCTAAAAAAATGCAAAATGTTATTTTTCTAAGCCAAAGTACATGTTGTAAATAAAGCTCAGTATTTTTCCACGATATCGCAGATAAAGGAAATCGCTTTCAGAGAACACTTTTTCGTGAAGAAAAGACATATAAACGAAAGAAATTAACTATTTAGAGTAAACAGAAAATACAAAATAGTTATCATTACTCTATCAATTAATGATTATGCGGTGGTGTAGAGGTTATGGTGTCGGCCGCTCATCCTGGAGGTTGCGTGTTCGAGCCCCACTGGGGTCACGACCGAACTTCCTCATATAACATCAGTACTGGTTTTTCCAGGAAGCGAACTCGAGAATGACTAGATAAGCTACAAGCTGTCTTCACAACCGAGCTAAAATAAATTTGTATAAACTAATGATCATATGACAATAAAACATTTTCAGATTAAAGTCATTTACAATGAAAGTATAGCTATGAATTTAAGATTTTAACAACAATGATATGGTTTGAGAGTCCGTTTTTGCAAGAAATTGTATACACAATGGGAAATATTTGTCAATTTCACATATATTATCTGTATTGAAGACTTTAGTTATTAATTTCATTTGCCAATCACTTTTCATCATTACAATGCGATTTGGAAAAAACCGAAGAGACAAGTACTGATTGAAAATAACAACATTTCAGCAACTCAATTTCTCTAGAATAGGTCATAAATTTCGGTCCTTTCTTCCAATTTGCACGTATTTTATGTGTTTATTATGTCAATCAAAAGAGATATCCAGCAGTGATCTTCTCTTTGGATTATGTATTCCATGCCTTTAACGATAAATCAAGCACATTTATCTCAAACAGATAAAAAATTCCCTGTCACTTGTCTTTATTGTGATATTTGTACATGTAGAGGCAACTTGATGCATAACATTCTAACAGCTAGCCACATATTTGAAAGCTGCTCGCTCTCAGATTTGGGTGAATAAATAAAGTTCCCCAAACTCTCATATTAAAATAACGCATTTTAGAACAAATAGTCAAATCAAAAGGTCCCAGCATAAATTCTTGTCAAGTATATCTGTATTTTTGAAATTATACGCTTTCAAATAATAAAACGTTATAAACACTTTTGAAATTCCGATACAACCATATAGCATAGCGGTACCGTTATACCAAACCCCACCTACATTTTCAATGGAATTTTGTAAATTGCTACCTAGATTTTTACTTTCGTTGTTAATCCTTACATTTACTTACTATCATTTTGGAGAAATTACTTTTTTCCAACTGAAACTGTGAGCGAGCAGCTTTGAATATAACAAGCATGTTTTGTATAAGCCACAATGCTTCACATACTGATGTTGAACAGAAACGTTTTACTTTATGAAATACTTTAGATATTTAAATGTTAAGTAAAAAAAAAAAGTTGCTGTTGACCCTTCTGACCCGTGTCAGTGTAAAGGATATGAAGTATCCACTGACTTAAGATCATATTGAATGACGTCAAAGGCTAAATTACAAAGAACTCGAACTATTATCTTGCTTATTGAAAGCAGAAAGTGTGTACATGTGTTCTGGAAACTGTTAGGGGTCTATAATCCGAATTTGGACCAAACAAGAATGTTTTAATTTTTAGTCACTGATATTCAACTTTTCCAGGAACTCCTCGTTTAATAACTCATTAAGCCGTCTATAAACATTACCGAATAAAATATCCAGTCTTTTGTTGGCGTTTGTTACCGTAACTTCTACGATAAAAATATTGGTTAACGAAGATCTTTTCCTTCGTACTCTGACAAAAGGTTAATTGTTCTGTCATGTAAAGTTCCCCCTTTTCATCGAATACTCGTAATAATACATTGATAGATTATTAGTTTTGTGATGCATAAAGCATTCTTTGCTAGAACATTTAATCCAAATATATCGTCCGAGATCAAATTGCATCTGGTGCAGCTGCGAATAAATCAATAACTGTTTATCTTATTTATTGACTGATTGTTCATTCCGTGTTATTTAAGGCTGTTACATTATCACAAATTGTCTTTAAACAGACAGATAGACGTTTTAGTGGTGCTTTACGCAGAAATACTGGATAATATATAAATATATTACGCTTGGAGATAATTGATACACGTGGAAATTTATTACTGTCGCATTAAGATGCTTTATAATATAATATAGATTGATTGTTAGAATAACACGTGCGTATTTATCTTACACTATTAAAAAACTATTGTTTATTGGCTCTTATATTCTTTATCTACCCGATGTAATAAGATTTGAAGAGGCATCATAAAATTGAAAGACAGGGCCAATAACAAAAAACCAGGGCGAATATCACTTATTGGACCGGTCCAATAACACTGTACAGATTGCTGACGAATTATTGGCTGTTGAAAAATATGAGATTCCGATTGGCTGATACTTTCAGATTGTTTTTTGTTTCTTGAAAATGGCCACCATCTTGAATTCTGTTGAAGTCAGCATTGAAGATTGAATGGCAGAAATGAAAATCAACTTTTTATCAACACTGTCTAAAAACCCATTCAAAAGGATAGAATATGCTCCAACTAAAAAAATGAATAGCCACATCAATATGTTTTTTTCAAAACTGAATATGTGAGAGGTATTTCTATTTACAGCTCTGCATGTACTGTCGGTTTCTGACAAGTTACTGCCAGTAAAGATGATGGTCAATAATAGTAACAATAAATAATGTATAGTTTAATTAGTTATTTAATAAAATTGTCATTAAATGAGTGATTTGATATAGGCCCTATCATTTGTCCTCCGGGCTCGGGCCAATACGAATACCTTCGGACAAATAACAGGGCCAATATCAAAACACTCATTTAATAGCATATAATATTCATGCGGTTATTATAAAGAGATTAATAAATTACTGTAAAATTCTGTAAAACTGTTCTTGGTGTACGTCAACAGACGCCTAATATAGCAGCATACGGTGAGCTTGGTAGATACATACAATTTAAAGAAAGAACATTTAAACACTGGTTGAAAATAATGCATTGTCAAAACTCTATTTATAGAATATTCACTGAACGGTGCAATAGCAATAATAAAAACTGTTAGGCTTATAGTGTAAAACAGAATTTTGTTTCGGAAAGTACATTGATGTTATTACGATTGATGTTTTTAGGAAACAATTAAGTTGTTTTAGATTAAGTTCTTATCAAAAAGAAATTTAATACGGCAAATATCCTGGCGTAGCTGGATTGGAGCTGCAAATTGTGTACATGCAGTCAGGTAGAATCTAAGTATCATTTTTTACTTTGTCGTTAAGCTTACACTAATGTACAAACTATTTTGGTAGCTATCATGGCCGAATGTTATGTTAGCTAATATATTATCGTCAAATAGTGAGGGAAGGTTACATAAAACTGCAAAATACCTAAGAGATGCATTTAAATCAAGCTGAATATTTAGAACAAATACATATACATTGATATAATACTTGCTGTACTATGTGTATTATGTGGAGGCAGTGAAGATGCATATGTACATGTGAGTGAGTATGTATATATGTATATTTTGTTTGTATTGTCCTTGCCATATTTGTCATTACGTATTGTATTGGCCAAAGGCATTTTTGTGCTGACTTTGCCAAATAAATGAATGCATGCATTATAATCTTTTTCACACTACACCTTTCTTCACAAAAAAGAAGTTAACAGGATAAAACATTTTCAATACATAAATGCACCACTTTCCGACAAAAGATTATTTGATTCGTCTCTATAATGTATGAGTAGTGTGGGAAGATATAAATTACCATTTAATATTTGTCTTCCTGTCAGACAATACAGAAAATGGCTTCAGGATGTTCTTTCTAAGACAGCTTAGACTTTTCTACATCAATTCACTGTTAATGTGCTTTATTTGGCGCATTTAAATGTTACGGTATTGCTTGCAAATTCCCTAAAAATGAAATATTGTCGTAGATATCAATAACTGCACCTTTAACTTCCGCTAATAATATATTTAGCGCAAAATGACGTATGATGTTACAAAAATGTCCGAAAATCGACGGAACTTGCCGATCGATTTCGAAAATGTTCTTATTCTGCACTCCGTTTTATTGATAATAATATTATGTCAGTTAGTAATCAATTACAGTGTAACCTCCACTAACTGTCACCTCCCACCTCCTTACAACAGATAGTTTTAATTCCCTCGTTGGGTTTTCTATATGTTTTACCTCCTACCAACAGCCACATCGAAACTTCGGCCAACGGCCACTATTTTTCATCCCGAATTGATAGAAAACCTCTCGAATGGCCAAGGAACACACTAACCGCCCGTTTAGATTTTGACCGGAAAAGGTTTCCATAAAGCAATTTTCGGAAAATTTCGAGTTATATTTTGGACTGAAATTTGGTCGTGGTCGGACGCGAAATTCGCCCACAAAATGGATGTACATGTATACGTACACAACAGTTGCCCATTTCTGGTTTCCTAGGATGCACTACGACATCCATAAATTGGTCTTTTGTGGAGTATTTACTGTTTAGACACACTACGAGACCAGAAATGGTTTACCGTCGTATACGACAGTCGTCCAATATTGGATTCTGATATTTATGTTCACCAATATCCCAAACTAAAAGATGTTATCAGTGCCCATTTCTTGTTACCCCGAGATATACTACGACATCCATATAATTATTGGTCTATTGTCAAATATTGTTAGTTACTGCTCAAGTAAGGAAAAGTTTACGTTTTACCCCAACATATTCTTCACAGAAGGACAGGTATCATGTATCAAACACAAATCTGATTATGTATGTTCATGTAAAACATACACTAAAGAATCAGGAACGGGAAGCTTGAGCCGGTTTTTATATACAGAAAAGTCTGGACACCTGTACATACAAACACATGTATCACCTTTAATTTCAAAACTAACAATTATTTTAAACATTTTAAAGTATGTCACAGTATTAAATGATATAAGGTATTGCTATCAATACCTGTTACTTACAATAACATTTTCGAAAACTTGACCGTGTCTTAATGAAATATGCGATGTTATTCGACATCATTTCTCCTGCTCATCAACTACAAAATGTACTCTAAATCAAAAAGCAAACCATTAAAGCTGCTCGCTCCCACTTACCGTTAAAAAAATTTTTTTTTTGATTGACATAATTATACATACAAATAAAACCAAGGGCTAGAATCAAAATATAGGCAAACATCTAGGTGGAATTTGCAGAAATCGATTGAAAATGTCGGTTACACGGCACCGCTACACTATATGTTTATATTTAGGAAATATATTTCTCATTTGAGTGATATACCGGTTAGTATATCACTGTGTGGAGTGTGGATGCGTAGTAATCTAATCACGAAGTCCGAAGGCCCGAGTGATTAATTAAGAAGCATCTAAACCACACACAGTGATATACTAACCGGTATATCACTCAAATGTGAAATCTATTTCCATTCTAACACCTTAATTTAAACAAAAATATGTTCGAATGGGTACTATTTTATGCGCTTACACGAAGTCGCTGCCTTGAACTTGTAGTATTCCGTGCATTCCTTGCATTTCATGACATTTTCGCTGTTCTTTTTTACTCCTCAAATAAAACGCTATTCGTCTTATTTTTGTTGTTGCTGATATTGCTGGCGAAACCGGAAGTGTAGAAAATTTTACTACGATTTGTCACGTGAATACGGGTTTTTCACAGACCTCTGCGCATGCGCGACATCAATGAATATCGACCGTATTAGCGTTACACGCCACTGCATAAGCGATACATACTGATATATTGATCTATCATTTATATTTTGTTTTATAAAACACTTTAACGAGATTGTTAAAAGCCATTTATTGATGTTTAATATTATATTATTCTTTTAATCATTCAAATATGTTTAAAGTTATTATTTAGAATGATCAGTGAAAAAAGAAATAAACGACAGACACATCTACTCGACGGTTATTTTCTTTCATAAAATGGTACGGTAACAGTTTTAAATATATTTTACTTAAACCTTTTTAATGTCTCCCTTTTTTTTCTCTAAATGGGGATATGATTTAAAAAATTTAATAATCTCTGCAACGATTAATAGTTTTAATATACAGGATTAATAATTAACTGCACGGACCTGAATACACATATGGTCCATGTTAACTGAAATAAAACTGCATGCACAGCGGTCTTTTTTGTTTGTTTTCTGTCTAAATATCTTTAAGATAGTATAACGATGTTAAACTTGATATAATATTGAAATTAATAGATATTCATTTATATTTTTTACAGATCTATACCGTTTTATTAATCAGGTCAGAAGAAAGAAAACGACCGCGTCGCGTTTTTCATTTTTTTTTGTATCTTCATACGAATACCATTATTTGATACTATAACAACACTTTTAAAGCTATGAGAATTATTTTCGTGTTTCTTAAAAAGAAATTATTTTGTGTACAAGCAACAGCAGCGTTTTGAAATGATATTCTTTATGATTAATATATACTTTTACACGGAAAAGTAGAAGAATAAATGAATAAAAACTGCCCGTACACCCGTTTGTATACTTCAAGTTATAGAAGTATGTTAGCATTTTTAAAGCATTTTCACTCTTTTCATTTATCTCTCAGTATTATGGCAACACTTTCCAATTTTTATTATTAAATTTTTTTTTCACCCGTTTTTTCATCATCTGTTTTCAAACTGATTGCGGAGCTATGTACACGCGCCGATGTACACGGGTCCGTTTTTCTAACTATTTCTAACTATTTATATTAATTTGCTTTCTTCAGAATGTTGCTGACATCGTAAAATAATCGTTAGTAGATTATTTTAAAGCCATGATTGATATGTTATAAAGCTGTAGTAAGTTAGTATAGGTCCGAGTCCGAACTCACGCTGTACTTGCCTTTACTATTTATCATTATTTGCTTCCGTTTTCAAGTTCGCTTTGACATTTTTCAAAACGTTTTATTGAAATTTACTTCATATCTTCTTTATTCTTTTGTTTAGATAATAAAGTAATTTAAAGTAATTTACAGTTAACCGTATATATTAATAGTTGATACACAAAAACCGCTGTAGAAGTGTTTCTGTTTGAAGAAAGAAAACTCCCTTACCATGTATTTTGTTTTATTTTTTTAATTCTAATACAAGTACGAATTTATTTATTAAGAAATACATTACAAATATTTTGTTGAAATGCTGAATGCACAGTTTTATTAATTTCTGTAATCATTTATGCACATTCATGACATTGTAAATGAAGCCTTTGCCGTCGATTCTTTTCTCCATATTATAATTTCATCATTTTCTACAATTAAAGTTACAAAAATATACTTATTTAAGTAAGGATATAATTTATAGTTTAAATAAGTTAATTATTTCGCAAAATACACGCTAATCATAGGATTATTCATTCATGATACATCAAAACAGTAATACGCTTCCGTTATCGGGCCGAAACTGCCCCCTCATTCGCCGATCGATAACCGTTTGTGCTCTTTAACGCTGAAGAGTACGCAAGAACGATAAGTCTGTGAAAAACCCGTATTCATTCACAACAATACCAATCCAAGCGTATTAGCGCATGCACATTCGTAGATCATTGTGTGAAAATTACGCAAAATTTCAGCAGTCAAAAATAGTTCCGGACGCCTAGCGTGATATACTTGGTAGGTATATCACTCTCAAATCCTTCTTTGCATTTATAGGAAAAAATTTCAATAGTGTTAAAATTAAATTTCAAAAGCGTTTGCAACGCTTTTGAATTTGGTAACGTATATTTTGAAATCTAGAGATAGACGTGACAGGAATTTATACTGGCACCTTTTTATATGACTATATTATTAGTTTCTTACATGAGCACGAGGTTCAGATCGAAATATCCGTCACTGAGGGTGATGTTTTGGCGGGAACGAGGCTCTGCCGAGTTCCCGCGAAACAGTTACCCGAAGTGACGGATATTTCGATCTGAACCAAGTATCTCATGGAAGAAACTTTTTCTTGCATACCGTCTTGCACTTTGAAATAGATATTTAAAAACAAACTTACCGAAATGATGCATTTTGATATAAAAACAAACATTCTTTAGATGTTATGTATGGGAAAGTGACGTCACATTGTTGATAACGTGACGTCACATTGTTTATAACGTTACGTCACAAGTAAGCACGTAAGTCGTCTTACACGGGGGGGTGTAAGATGAGATTTTCCAGCACTGGTAAAAACTGCAGATATCCCCATCTGGTATGCAAGAAGTTCTATTATAATACCGCAGATAAATTTGATAGATTCTGATTGGTCAAGAGCCCCTGTATATGAGACCGTATACACCGTGAGCAAACCCGTATACCGTCTTCCGTTTGGAGCCTCGTCGGTTTTGCCTTTTCTGATTGGCTAGAGAAGCTCTGTAAATATTGTTTACATTCAAAACAAAATGGCCGCCGTTCCACCGATTCAATTTTTTCAGCGACGTTTGTAAGCACTGCACATGTCGTTTGGAAGAATAAATCAAATTCATAGACATTAAAACTTACATTGATGCTATCTTTACCTTCGTTTCACCCGAGGCAAAACGGGTTACGGACATGAGATCTCATTTCAGTCGATCAAGTTCACCATGAACATGAATCCCAGTGGCAGTGGAATATTGTTTTTTGAAAACGAAAACAGTCATTGACACTAATAAGTACTCTTCGAATTAATGGTATTCCTTTCTGCAACTAACGGCTGCTGACAGGACATTCATGTACAAATTCAACCTCTGGAATGACGAAATAAAATACCGCCAGATCAGAGGAAAATCTGAAAACAAATGTCCTTTTCTATCCTGTTAATGCATCACTACTGTAGTCCTATTTCACTTGTCTTGAAATAATGTGAAGTCCTACTCCAATAAAACGCTATTCATCCTTATTTTATGTCACTTCAGCCGAAGTAATAAATTAAAAAGAAATCTGTGTTTATCCAGTCCACACGCTACAAAAATGTCTGCCAAAACATTACTGTCTCGGTGACGTAGACTTGAACTGATGACGTAATAAATTCGAAATGGGACCGGTTTAACGGAAATTAATTATTATGTGATTGCAAATAATAAAAAAATGCCATGCTATACTTTGCTCTCGGGTCGAAAGCACCGTAAGCCACGGGATTATTTTTCTTTCTATTGAATTACTGAGAAAAAAACTAAGATCGGCTGATTACGAGCGCCGTACGGAATCGTACGAAGGTAAAAGAATTGGGGGCTCCCACGGGTATCGGCTTTTTGTCATTTATAAATATAACAGCAATATTTCGACAATGTTATTGACAATTTAGGTAGTTATCTTGTCTTCCAAACAAATCTGCGGTATTATAAATTCGTTATACAGATTCTTGACGGTGTATACGGACTCGTATAGCCTGTTCGTACCGATATAAACCCTCGCCTGACGGCTCGGGCTAATATCGGCACGAACAGGCTATACGAGTCCGTATACACCGTCAAGAATCTGTATAACTAATAAAATACGTTATTTACATACAGCTTGAAAAACTTTATTTTTTTACCAATATCTGAGAGCGAGCAGTTAAAACGTAATTGTTTAATAGTAATGTTCCTTTCATATCTTTTAGAAAAAATACGAAAACGTAAAACAACTTCTCCCTTATCGGTTTTGCAAAATTATAATATCAGCTTATTTTTTACCACGTGCTTTAAAGTCAGTCTCCGTGGTGTAGTGGGTAAGCTGATGACCGCCTAATTTTACGAGTGGAGTTCAAATCCCGGTCAAACCCAATTTTTTAAGGTAGTATGCGACCTTTGTCCGTCAAAAAGCGAGTTTTCTCCGATTGTTATGAAATTTTGCCTACTTGTACTAAAACGTATTGCACGCATTGTGATCATTTTAATTTTTTCATTTTACATTTCTTTTCCTAGCAACGCGACGTCGGATGTCTGTGGTGTAAAATCGACGTTTAACACGCATACCTGGTTCAAATATGACCCTAGTGAAATTTTGATTACACCATATGCTAGCTCTCTACCTGCGGAATACGTTAATATAAAGTTTTAGATGCTTTATCTGTCAATTTTTCCAGCGCAAAACGTTTAATACTGAAAATCCGCCCATTTCTTCGCCCGAAATTGTGACTCCCGACTCACTTTAAGGTTAGTTTTGGTCAACGGAACAAGATTCAATCAACTAACGACTCACACGATGATTTATCGCAGAGCATAGCAAATAACATCACAAATTCATAAAGGGGGGTCTTCGGGGATTTTTTTCCCACAAACTTGCAATCAAGTAAAGTTAGGGGATCAAGAAAGATGAACGTTGAGTCATAACGTCGTGCGAACTGTCGTCTGACGTTATTACGCGCAGCGTTTGAAATGTTCAGTTTGGTGCAATTTGAATGTCAATTAAATTTTGTACGGGTTTTGAGATTAAATTTTGAACGGGTTTTGAGATTAAAAATGACTGACCTAGCGCATTTATGTTAGTCATATAGATTTTGAATTACACTAGCGTAAAACATACAGGACAGAGATAAATGCGCTACAGCATTTTCACATGCGTAGAAGCCAGAACGAAACACTTAAGTGTCGGGGATTATTTTGAAATATGTAAGAAAAACTTTAAAAATCTTCTCTGAAACCACAAGGCCTATGAGCATAGATAGTTAGCATGTTACATTGCCTAGTGGATCTCTACTAAGATTGTTCAGATTATGATCCCCGAGTCAAAATTGACCCCGCCCGGGGGTCACTTGTTTTTACAGAGGCTTATATATGGGATTTTATTTAAATCCTCTACTCTGAAACCACAAGGCCTAGAGCTTAGATATCTAGCACGTGGCATTGCCTAGTGAACGTCTACCAAGATTGTTCAAATCATGACCCCTGGGTCAAAATTGACTCCACTCGGGAGTCTCTTGGTTTTGCATAGGCTTATACAGGAAAAACTTTAAAAATCTTTATTTCTGAAACCACCTCAACCAAGAATGTTTAAATCATGACCATTAGGTTAAAACTGACCCTTTCTGCTATTAATGACCTTGTATTATAGCAAATGGTAGCATGGTGAGCAATATATGGCCATCTTGGCCCTCTTGTTTCTTCGTTTCATCTGATATGGCACTTGCCAAGACACAAAGTAAATCAAATTAAACTGTTACACGATTAAATAACTACATGTGACATGATGGAGTAAATGAAAGAAAGAATCGTTGACAGAAATATACTTCAGTCTTTTTAAATTGTTTGTCAATGTATAAAGGTATTAGGTAAGCTCATAAGAAGTGAATAAAAAGTAAGATAAGATATTATGTGTACTCGTATTTACTAGTATTTAGAGCGGACAAAACTGCTTTTGATTCAACTATGCTACTAAAGTGTCGAGTTGCCTTTTTCCTAGAGCAATAATTCGTCCCAGCTTTTTCTTTGTAAAAAAAATCAAATTGAAATTTTATCTTCATGTCGTGATAGATTTTTAAACTTTCATCAATTTAAAGTTTAGTCATGCAAGCCTTAACAAATTTATACGGAAAATGCGGTGGTACTGTTTTGAAGTAAAAAAAGGTAGGCGAAAGACCAAATTAATCTTTTTAAAGTTTACACCATTATCAAGAGAAAAAATTATATTTATTTGTCTGACTGGATTAAACGTGTTTTGATTGATAAGGATTAAACCGATATTTCCCTTCTTTGTTTAATGTGTAAAAACCGCGTTTAATCGATTATCGGGAAAATATGAAAGTTCCATATGTCAAATATAAACTAACCTGTCACTCTTTTGCCTTGACCATTACAGTTACCTTGATTATCACCAATTTCCCCGATATTTTTTCTTCTACAAGAACATGAATTTTTCTCAAATTATCCAAACATTTCAACTGGCCTTCTCGTCTGCGTCCGATTGTTGTCTGCTTCCGGTACAACGGCAAATCATAACAAATGACGTAATTAAGGTGGTATGCTGGCTTCTGTGCGCATGCGCCAAATGCCTGAAAGCGTTTAAAGTCGTAAACATGAAATCATTTTAAAAACATAAAAACAAAAGCTGTTACCTTCATTTACATCGTATGAATAAAGATATTTAAACTATTTTTGACACTATTCATGAAATAAATGTGTCGTGGAATGGGAAAATCCTGTGTATTGAGGTAATGACGTAACGTCACAATCACGCTATAAAGTGCGCGGAAATATACGCTCAGCTGTAGTCTGACGTCCAGTTTACACGTTACCCATATTATCTGATTTCATGAAAATTATGGTAAGTATTTCTATGATGTCAAGACAAATGTATCTGATCCCATTCAGTCGTTGAATGATAAGAGGGTAAGTACAGAATTTAGACAATTCCCTTAGAAAAAAGTCAATTGGAATTATTCCCCTTTGTAAAACCATCGTTTCCGGATAAAAAGTTTAGCGTAGTAGATTTTTTCCAAGCATACCACCTTAACGTCATTTCTTTCAACTGTTATTTGGCGCAGAAATAAGCTAATTAAAGTATTTTGTTTTAGGGATAGCTTTTTAATGCAAAACTAACAAAACACATTTGCAGTAACAGCAAATATTACAAGTGCATATATATAAAATAGACGTTTCAATTTGATTATGTAAATTATAGGTATCGTTATCTGTTTTTTATTTACTCCATAGTGATTATCCTACTTTTGCGTATCAAAGGAAGGCTGTTCCAACGTTCGTCTATGTGTAAGCGGACCTTAAAATCACGTATGGCCACAAAATCACACAATGACGTCAGGTGACGTCATCATTTTTCTTGAGGTCCCAACTTTACTTGATTGCAATTTTGTGGAAAAAAATCCCCGAAGACCCCATTTTGAATTTGTAATGTTAGTTTCTAGGATCTACGATAAATCACCGTGTGAATCGTTAGTTGATGGAATCTTGTTCCGTTGACCAAAACTAACCTTAAAGTGAGTCAGGAGTCACAATTTCGGGTGAAGAAATGGGCGGATTTTCAGTATTAAACGTTTAGCGCTGGAAAAATTGACAGATAAAGCATCTAAAACTTTATATGTATGTATTCCCCAGGTGGAGAGCTAGCATATGGTGCTATTAAAATTACATTAGGGTCATATTTGAACCAGGTATGCATTTAAAACGTCGATTTTATATCACCGACATCCGACGTCGCGTTGCTAGGAAACGAAATGTAAAATGAAAAAAATAAAAGGATCACAATGCGTGCAATGCGTTTTAGTACCATTAGGCAAAAATTTTGCTCTTTTCTTCTTGAAAGCAATTTGAATAGATAATCAGTTTTTATTTTATTCTATTTCATTTAATCATTGTCTGATGTATGTTTGTGTGAATGCCTGTTCATTTGTATGAATGTTGTTATTGTGTTTGAAGGCCTCGAGGAAGATAGGTCACAAATTATTCGAGTCACCTTCATTAAATAAAGAATATTATTATTATTATTATTATTATTATTATTATTATTATTATTATTATTGTTACTATTTGTTTATACGATGACGTCAACGTATATTTCGCGCTAAAAAGGGTTTTTCTTCAATTTTATGCTTAGCACGTCTTTTTAATTTAGTTTATCGCGCAGACAAGTGTCAAAAGGTATATTATAAAAGGGTTATTCGTATAGTAATGTGATCCATAAGCCGAATTGGCTCTCGTCGAGGTCGGATCAAACTCGTGCTACGCACTCGTATGATCCGACGCACGATTCGAGCAAATCCGGCATGCTGGATCATGTTATTCTAATATGCCTATGGTATACTTCTATAGTCAATTCGAGTGCATTAATATGATTAAAGCACTCGGAAAAGTAGGCGGAGTTTCGGACATGGAAGTAGCTCCTTCCGACTTTTCTAATTTACTCCCGCGCAAAAATAAAATATAGAAATGGAAATAATAACATATCAGTATAAATACATCAGTCGCATGAAAAAGATTTGTTTAAGAACCTAAATATTATTTTTGATTGCGTCAAGTAAGCCTTAGAATACCCTCACCTTGTTTTCCTTTAAAAAGGCCAGGAAATTCATGATTAACAGTCATACAGTGTTCTGATTCCGGGAGACAAAACTATGAATGAAAACGTTTACGTCATCACACTGACGTCATTACTCCACGTTAAAACGTTGTACAGTTCAAATTAACGGTACGCATTTAAATCGATTGGCTGCTTTGTTAGGTTGTAAATCTGACGTCTTCTGCATAATGTCAGTCAGGTATTTCTTTTTATATTTTATGTATTAGATGATTAAACTAAAATAAGTTTGTATAATATAGTTATGTTTGATATCTTGAATGGTTGCCCGAATAGGGGAGTGAATTCCAACAGCTACTACTTATGCTGTTTTACACATTACCGCCGAACTGAAAAAAGGTCCATAGTAGTTACGATAGTTTTTAAAACATCGGCTTCTAAGAATCGAAATAATCTATGTCTTGGAGTGTTTTATCGAAATTGAAGCATTTCCCGTCGGTAATGTGCCTGCGTAATAATTCACTCGGGCTTCGCCCTCGTGAATTATTCCGCCAGGCACATCACCTCCGGGGAATGCTTCAATTTCGATAAAGCACTCCAAGCCATAGATTATTTCTTAATTATACTAATAACCCGTTTATATTGTACGGTCACGTTTTGCAAATAAACGTTCACGTTTGGATAAATAAAATAGATATAGAATAATGTATATTATTGTACATTGCCGATAATAAAACTGTGACAATCGCAATGAATGATTTTTATAATTCTTTTGTCTGCAGATTGAAATAATAGTCAATCATGCAAAGCATGCACATGATTAAGAAATATGTCCACCAGTGAAGAATTTTTTAAAAACGATTACTGTTTTATATACACACACGGATCTTTCAATTGCAATTGCTATTACTGTAACGAAATTGCAAATAAAATGGTCTTATTTAATTTTAAAGAATTTAAAACTCAACGTTCATTTTTCTTGATGTCCCAACTTTACTTGGTTGCAATTTTGTGAAAACAAATCCCCGAAGACCCTCCTTTTTGAATTTGTTATGTTTTTGCTAGGATCTACGTTAAATCACCGTGTGAGTCGTTAGTTAATTGAATCTCGTTTCGTTGACCAAAACTAAACGTAACGTGAGTCGGGAGTCACAATTTCGGGCGAAGAAATTGGCGGGTTTTTAGAATTAAACGTTTCGCGCTGGAAAAATTGATAGATAAAGCATCTAAAACTTTATATTAACGTATTCTGCAGGTAGAGAGCTAGCATATGGTGTAATCAAAATTACACCAGGGCCATATTTGAACCAGGTATGCATGTAAAACGCTGAATTTACACCACCGACATCCAACGTCGCGTTGCTAGGAAACGAAATGAAAAATTGAAAAATTAAAACGATCACAATGCATGCAATTTGTTTTAGTACCATTAAGCTAAATCGGAGCAAACTCGTAGGCTTCGGACAAAGGTTGCATACTACCTGAATGACCATTGCACCATTTGTGCACAAAAACATCCGAAATTTAATACCTCAGACCTAACATGCAGATCTGTGTATGATAACAAGTCTACACCATTATACTACCAAAAACTTAACTTCTCATGATTAAATTTCGTTTTGAATGTGTTTGAAAAGAAAATATAGGATACTTGTAGTTTATACTCTGGAAAACTGTACGTACATGTGCTTTTAATATATATTATAATTTTATTGCCACTTCGACATTCTGTATTAAAGCTGCTCGCTCTCAGTTACCGTTGAAAAAGTGTTTTTTTTAGATTGACATAATTATACATAAAAATAAAACTAAAGGCTAGAATAAAATATAGGCAAAAATCTATGTAGGAATTTGCAGAAATCGATTGAAAATGTCGGTTACACGGCACCGCTACACTATATGTTTATAATGAAATTTCAAAATCGTTTTGCAACACTTTTGAATTTGGTAGCGAATTATTTGAAATCTAGAGATAGACGTGACAGGAATTTATACTGGAGCCTTTTTATATGACTATATGTTTTAAAATACGTTATTTACATACAGTTTGAAGAACTTTATTTTTTACCAATATCTGAGAGCGAGCAGCTTTAAATCCGATTTCTGAAAATTTTACAGAAGGAAAAAAACTTCCCATTTTAGACAATATCATACAATGCTTTCCTTAAACTTAAGAAATAGATTTCAAATTTGAGTGATATACCGCTCATCACTATATCACTCAAAAATAAAATTTCTTGCATACCGGATCGGGGTATCCGCACTTTTCACCAGTGCTGGAAAATCTTATATTACATACCCCCATGTAATATGACTCGCGTGAGCTACTTGTGACGTAGCGTTATAAACATTGTGACGTCACTTCCCCAAACAAAGCATCTGAATATAGCTTGTTTTTATACCATAATGTATTATTTCGATAAGTTTGCATTTAGAAATCTGTTTAAAGTGCAAGACGGTATGCAAGAAAAAGTTTCTATCATGAGACACTTGGCAGAGCCTCGTTCCCGCCAAAACAGTCACCCTCGGTGACGGATATTTCGATCTGAACCGCGTGCTCATGAAAGAAACTATTACTATTTCTATTCTAACACGTTAATCTAAACAAAACAAGTAATATCTTTAAAAAAAAAGATGGTCGACGTAGGTGACGTAATAAACACATTTTGTGTTTCAGAAGGCTCCCGGGCAGTACACTGCTTATTCCGGTACCGAAACGCTAGCCAATAATCAATGACGCTAGATGTCCGGCCCCGGACAACACCTCGTTGAATACAAAAGTTGATCTTCGTACTGTCCAGAAACCTTGACATAACGTGTTCTGCATGATTTATTATAAATAACTATAATATAAAAAAATATACACATTTTGTGTTTCAGAAGGCTCCCGGGCAGTACACTGCTTATTCCGGTACCGAAACGCTAGCCAATAATTTGCAGATTCTGATTGGTCACATTATAACGAAGTTGGTTAGCAACGCGTCCATACCAACGGAAGTTCAAATCAAAAGTATACGACTACGTCGAAAAATGTTCGAATGGGTACTATTTGATGCGCTTACACGAAGTCGTTGCCCTGAACTTGTAGTTTTCCGTGCATTCCTTGCATTTCATGAAATGTTCGCTGTTCTTTTTTACTCCTCAAATAAAACGCTATTCGTCTCATTTTTCTTGTTGCTAGTATTGCTGGCGTTACCGGAAGTGTAGAAAATTTTACTACAATTTGTTTTACATCACCTTAATTCATTCTCAACAATGCAAATCCAAGCGTATTAGCGCATGCACATTCATAAATGTTGTGTGAAAATTACGCGGGAGGGAATTTCAGCAGTCGAAAATAGTTCCGGACGCCTAGCGTGATATACTGGTAGGTATATCACGCTCAAATCTTTCTTTGGCTTTATAGGAAAAAAATTCAGTAGTGTTAGAATTTCACTTACACCAGTTGACAATCACACAAATTGCAATACTAGTACTTTTCTTAAATACTGGTAATCAAAGAAAATATCTTTACAGCAGATGGACAGGGACATTTTACATAATATTATGATTATGCAAAAAAGTAATTTTTGCCAAAAAATGTCACTTACACAAGTTTTGCGTTCAGCCCTCGATGTGTTCTTAACACTGACACAGGGCGACAGTAGGCTAATCTCCTTACGGTATTTAAAATGTACTTCAGTAACCTAAATATGGGTGTTTGGTGTATACGTCTGTGGCCAAAACGTAGGTTGTACAATATTACGTTCGACATGACTTTAATATAAAACATTCAATCAACAATCGCCTTACTCTGGTTCGACAGTAGCCCGTATAATGTTTGTGAAAGTATTGCACTGAACATCGATGCTGGACATCTGGCTGATATATAGACGTGTTAAAAACTCTTCCATTAAACTTTGCCAAAGTAAATTCGGATTCAAAGATACCATTATAAAGGCATTCGACTACCCGGTATGCCCAGAGTTATGTTACGTTGGCATTGTTGGCCTATCGGTCGTGTGTCAGATCCACCCTATAAGTCAAAGGAGTGATTGGGCTGGTTGCCTTGGTCAAACCGGCATGTGCATAATTGTGAAACTTTATGAAAGTAATAGGCCAAGAGTTATACATCAGTGTGCTAGAATTCCCCAAACAAGACAAAGTGTGCAATATTGAACTTTTGCGCATTTCTTCGTATGTTTTTCCTATTGCTTGTAGATGTTTTTCTCAGTGTTGATATGTACATGACTGTATGATAAGCACAATTTCTATGAAAGGTGAAGTAGCACGATGTATAACATAACATGGGAAATACTCATCGTATGTATAGTTAGAACATTATCAATATTGATAGTTTTTATGAAATATTAAGTTTAAATAGAGAACCGATCTCATTGTGCTCATTCTAGACTCTAACGCACAAAACTGTCCCTGCTCTGGATTAGTTTATCAAGTATGAAAACAATTCACTGTAACATTTCATTCTTTCGATGTGCTTGCTTTAGGCGATTTATTATGTTTGAATTCTTCAACATAATACAGCACATGCTGTCGTTTGTTGTGACTAACATCATCAATTTCTAGATTCTTCGAAAGATGAAAAAGATTGCATGATGTCAAATCTGGTGCATTTAGGACTACGCATACTATTCCCTTCTGTTTAACAACAACAGCATCCGATTTCAAGTGAGACGACATTAGCATGCAAAAGAACAATTACTTGATGCTACTGTGCAGAGAACACATTCTTTAAAGCTTGATTTTGTTGTTAAAAGTTTTAGTCGCAAATTTCACTTCATGCACAGTTATTTCATGCTGCTATGCATGTTGTTGAAAATCATAAACATTATTTTTCCCATGCCATTTGAAGAATGGCCTCCTTTAGCTGTCCTATTCACTGTTTGCATTTCTAGTTGGCAGGTATTGTCTCCTCATATTCTCCGTATGTCTACAACATTTCAAACAGTGAAACATACACATGAATAACACACTAATCTCTTATATAAAAAGGAACAGTACGTGCTGCAATGCCGAACGGATGTCAACATGAAAACAATTTTAATTTGAAAATGACATTACATAAAACATAAAATGTAAATATCTTATTCACAAATTCATTTTGATAGTCAAATTTTGACAAACAAGAAAACATGTGTTTGGTCCAGGCTAATGGCAACATTTGTTGTCACTGGTAAACGGAATTTGCTGACTCTGCTCAAACTTTTTATTTTCGTTCAACCCCTGAGACCCAAGTGAAACATTTTGTGTAAGCTTGATTTTTGTGTTTTTCATAAATTTCCGAATAAAAGAAATTTTTATTTCAATTTTGTACTCTATGAATAATTTTGTTGAGAAATAAGAAGAAACAATTTTGTTGTGTTTATTGTGCAACCATAAATAATGTCTAAGTTTTTACGTGTACTGAACATTATGTTAAATTAGATCATTGACCAAAATCAAACATGTTTAAATATGAAGTTCCTACTGAAAAATAAATGTGCACAAAAAGCATTCTACAGTTAAAATGGTATTCTGTCAACGAACTTAAAGGCGGATTTAGTACAATGTATTGGTTCTACCAGTGCTTAATTTGTCTTCCCCTTCAAAGTGAGTTTATTTTCACGTCATTAAACACAAAAAGCTGTGCTCCTTTGGACCAAGTTTGAAATTTTCTGCTTTGCTAACAGCGTTATAATTTGTCTGAGAGGTTCAGTATAAACAGATACACAAAAATAGCATTTCAGGAGATCAATGAATAACATTCGATTTTTATTTACCAGTATGAAAGTAGATACATGTACTATCGAACAACTACAAAATAAGATTAATTTTGCGAAGTTCATTATTATCATTTTATTCCGCTCTTTATGACGTATTTGGTGTTACCTGCTAATTACATAATATAAAGTATAAGTTCAAGGATAAAAGTACAAACAGTAACTATATTAAATAAAGATGGTTGGCGCTATTTTGTGTAGTTATAACAGTTTATTTGTGTCTTATCAGCATAATATACATTTACATTACATAAACATGAATAAAACATAGAACCAATGTTATGCTGCCACTCAATATTGAGTTAAAGGAGACTATTACTTATTATCACAGTCATATGTACATTTTAAATTTTTTTATCACCATAGCGTTATCACAGACTATAATGGAAGTTACATAGCCTTATCACAAGCTATAGTTTTAAGTTTATTCAGTCTCATCCAATACATGTGCATATTGATAAACATATATACTAACAATATAAAACACATGTAATTGGTCTTTCTACTCAAGAATATGTGTGTATGTGCGACGGTCTGAGTGAATTATTATTACGCATAAGAACGACACACGAGGATTATTCTACCATAAACCAAACTTGGATACTTATTATTTCGATTCTAACACGACTAATTTGAAACAACATTTGAAGAAAATGAGAGAATTATTTTCATCGAAGGAAATTTACACTTGCGTGCTACGCACCTAGATTTTGCCGTTGAAGTTTCCTCCCACGAACACTTCAATGTGACTTTCATTCGTGAAAAATGTATAGCACCCGCTGTTTCAGATTTTTCATCAACGTAAACTTGTCTCATAAGAAAGAAAAAAACTTTAACAATTTTCGAGTAAATGTAACAGGTATTTTCATTTATAGAAATAGTTCGAATTTTCAGGGTACGCAATAACGGTTCAAGTTACGAAAAATATTGGTAACGGGTATAGATAAATGACGTCACAGTTTCTCTTGATTAATGATGTCACTGTGTAAACAAAAGCAATAACAACAAAACAGTAATAAAGTCAGTGTAAATGGTATCGCAACATTAATCAAGTTAGCTGGACGTGTGTCATCCATCTGATCCCCCGCTTCAGTGCCCCCAAGTCATCCACAGTATGCCATGTAAGATCCTCTATACGTCGGGTAAATTGAACAGCCGAAATACGACGCGCGTACAGCGTCGTTCAATGTCGGTTTATTGCAGAATAACCCAACTAGATTTTGTTCTACATGCGTTTAGGTTATTCGCTGGTCGTGTTAGAATCACTAATCACTGCCCTAAATTGGAGGTAGGTTATCAACTTCTGGTCAAAAGCGAGCTTAGTACGGCTGCGCAGAGACACATGTTTACTTCTCATAAGGACGGTTTTTTTTTATTGCAACATCTTGACCATCGTGAACAATAGAAAAGACGCGATACAGACATTGTACACGGAACAATAGCCTTATTATGTATTCATTTATTTGTGGCAATAATCTATTTTTTCTATCATTAATTCGAGAACATATAATTAAATTGTTATTCAAATTGTACGGCGAACTATTACTTTGACCTCGTTGATCGTCGCGTTAGAAGAAATTTGCGCAGTACAAATTGAATAACCTTTGATAATAGCGTTAGTCTTTTCCTCCCGTCTTCCCGTCTATATATATAGACGAAAATTGCAACTTACTTATTGCACTATAGCATCTTTCTATACTGTGATTCCAGAGACTGGACGCGAAAATAATCCAAGATTAATTGTATTGTTGACTTTTATATGCAGCTATAAGCCATAAAACGTGATAAAGCACTGCCCTAAAAATTATTTAACCAAGCAGGTTTGGTCACAGAAGATGAGACAAAACGTGATCTAATTTACATGTTCCTGTTCCCGTCGTTAGCTTGTCAAAATAAAACTGTGAGAAATTGAAAGGTACCTTTCTAACAGTCGAAATTATTTCAGATTGATTAGTTTTGTTTCAGCAGGAAAATAAAGATATCCTCAATTCAGTTTATCTGGCTGTGTTCGAAGACTATTCAGTGGAATTAACTGAACAAATTCACAGATTATGAAGGTATGCGGAAACGTTTCTACATACTGCTTACACTTTGAGAGAGTCTATATGAAACATGTCAAAGTGACTGCTAAATATCTCACTTTTACAGACTTTTCAAATTTCGGAATAGCTTTACACGTTTTCGCGAAAACATTGCTCAAGTTAATTTGTGAAATGTACAGTGACAAAATATTCCCTACATCAGCATACCTTGAAGTTGTAGGTTATACTGTGATCAAATGTGAAAACGACAATACGGCAAAAGGTAACTGTTTCAAATATCTAGGTATAGGTACATCATAATATTTTTGTCCTATGTAGTCATCTATTCATTTGTTCCAATTGAGTTATAAAGGAAATATGGCAAAGTAGTTACGACTCAAATACGTTTCCTATCGAGACCACTTCATGTACTCTCTGGAATAGTACTGTCTGTCTTGATTTTGCTACATGTACAACCACTCTCTTGAAAGATAAAAAAGTAGGTTAATTAAATCAATCGCAGTTCTACAACATACAATACTGCGAAGTGGTAAAACTTTCGATCATCTGGTCAGTATTTCCGCAAGTCATTAGTTCTTTTCTTATTTGAATAGGACATCCTATAGTACATATTTTTGATACAGAAGGCGAATAAAAATATGGAGTTGACATTAATTTGAGACAATTGTTCTGGTTATATTTGTTCTTGTCTTGATCGTTTAATCAACATTTCTTCACAAATTAATACTTAACCCTCGGAGAGGAGGTCTGCGACCAATCAATACACTCTAAGAGTTTTTTGGACCAAAGCTAATGTCAGCCGGCTGGACATAATATGAATAATGTGATCACAAGTGTGGATGTTGTCATTTTCTTGGCATATACACATTATTACATTTTAAAGAAAAAAGCTCACGATATTTCAGTTACTGTCTTACCATTGTGTTACGAACCATTTGACGCATCTAGTTCCAGTCGTTTGTTCAAAATAGGTTTTGTTTAATGTTTCGTCATTAGTTTCTTCTTTTTAATATGCATAAAGAGCATTGACATTAAAGAAGATTAAATATTGAGCATATGTAACTGTTATTCATGCATTTTAATCTTTGGTTTCGTTCGAATAAAATTATTGATTTTTCTCAGATGGAATAATGATAGTCTCTAAAAACTATTTTTAATTTACTATTATTATGAAGTATGTCATTGTTTCGGATGTCAATCTGTTTTTATAATTTTGTCAGAAACTTTTCTTATTTTATTTATTTTGCAGAAGTCGTTGAAACGTACTGCGCTATATCCATGAACATGTACATATACTGTCAACTTTAAAAGCTACTTTAGGAATATATTTTGGTCGAAGAAAACTGTCAATTTTGCCTGTAACACATCCTTCTAAATTAAAGTGCTAGGTGTAATTGTGACAGCTAAAGTGATCATGGTCGGATAGTATGCTTAAAACATAACAAGTGCGTCAAAAACATGTTAGAAATAAGTTATTCTGATTTAATTCAAAAGTTCACTTTTCTTAATATTTCGGTCTATTGGCCAGTAAGCGGAAATATTATATTTAGTAAAGGTGAACTTTTGAATTGTTTCATAATTATTCCCCCTTCGGAGTTACTTTCAGTATTCTGCACGAAAATATAAGTAACAAAATGGCTTGTCATTTACGAGAGTTTTACAGAATTTCACAGTATTTAATCGAAAAAGTTATTATAAAATTCTTTCTGTTTTTATGATAACCTCTAAAAATATCTAGACACAATATACAACTAAATAAGTTGTAACATAACACTTGCAGCTACATCTGGTTTCCCTTGTCGATTTTCTTTTCTCATTAATATAAAAGACAGACACATATTGAAAAAGACAAAAACAACTGATTTCCTCCTAACTTGATGATTAATTGCGTCTGGAAAACAGATAATGTTACTATTTGTAGCCCAGCAAGAAAACTGCATTGATATATTTGAACATCATACAAAGTTTAAATTCGTCATAGTTATCGAATCATTTATGAGTAATTTAGTATCTTTTGGGGTTCCAATGGAGCCGGAAATGCAGCGGTTTACGCGTGCTTAAGAATATTTAAGCAACAGAAATGCATGTTCATATCATATTAACTTCTACAAGTTGTAATGATAATTCATTCGTTTTCCAAATACATATGCACAAACCATTACTTCGAAGGCGTGTAGAAGTCTATGTGCAGATACAGCTTTTCCCTCGACGTTCTCTAACAGTAAGTTTAAAAGGCTGCTTTGATGTGCAGAAATTGATATATTTTGCAGCGCACAATTTGCAGCTGACAGTGGTTTAGAAAAAGCTAGCTATAGGAAAAGTTTGTTTCTGAAATGTATTTGTATTTAATTTAAGATAAAATAGTTATAGATGATTGTTTTGCTGTCGACCTATTCATATGTTTTTATTCCGCGTTTTGTAGCTTAAGTTTGACGGAAGTTTTCTCCAAAATATCATAATATACAATATACATGAAATAGTAATTATACTACTCTGTAAACTGTTGAAGGAGAATGTCCGTGAAGTTGGCGGCCTAGCGGCCTAGCGGCGTGAAGTTAGCGGCCCAGCGGCCTGGCGGCCTAGCGGCGTGAAGCTGGCGGCCTAGCGGCCTGGCGGCCTAGCGGCGTGAATTTGGCGGCCTGGCGGCCTAACGGCGTGAACTTAGCGCCCTAGCGGCCTGGCGGCCTAGCGGCGTGAACTTGGCGGCCCAGCGGCCTAGCGGCCTGATTTGATGGTCACTAAAATAAGTTCATTTTGCAAAGCAGAAACACGACTAAACATCTTTTTTTAACGAAAATATGGTATATTAGCTTTATTCAATGTCGCTAATTCTACGATACAAAATATCACAGAAATACAATTTCGTTATAAGAAAATTGATTTCTTCTTCAAAATAACACCCCAGCGGCCTAGCGGCCTGGCGGCCAAACGACTAAACATCTTTTTTAAACAAACAATGGTAATTTTACTTTTTTCAATGTCGCTCATTCTGCGAGAAAAATATCACAAAAATACAATTTCGTTATAAGAAAATTGATTTATTCATCAACATGACACCCTAGCGGCCTGGCGGCCTAGCGGCTAAACAACTAAACATATTTTTTTAAACGAAAATATGGTATATTCACGTTATTCAATGACGCTCATTCTGCGATTGAAATGTAAAAAAGTACGATTTCGTTATAAGAAAATTCATTTCTTCATCAACATAAAACCCCAGCGGCCTAGCGGCCTGGCGGCCAAGCGACATGGCATCTTTGTTTTTTTTCAAACGAAAATATGGTATGTTCACTTTATGCAATGTTGATAATTCTGCGATAAAAGTATCACAAAAATACAATTTCATTATAAGAAAATTCATTTCTTCATCAATATAAAACCCCAGCGGGGTCATCCTGGATATATTTGTCTGTTACTTAATGTTAATGATTATTGGTAATGTTGTAATCATTAATTCTCAAAACTCTTTTTAATTTTTAATGCCTAGTCATTGTCGAATGTGATATTTATTTTCATTGATTTTATTTGTCGTACAATACCATGTATCTTACATGCTGAAAAAAATATATCTACATGTATCTGTATGGCATGTATAAGACTCGAGTTTTAGCTCGACTATTCAAAGAATAAGGAGGTATTGTCTTCACCTTGGCATTAGTGAATTTTCTTAAGTAATGCCTCTATCTTCAACAACTTTCATATAGGGATTTGTCTTTGTAAGGGACAGACGTTTTTTGGTTCAGGGGCAGGTACCCCAAAGGTCAAATTTACTAGGATTCCCCAAATTATTTTTAGCCTCACCTGAACCCTTTGGTTCCGGTGTGAGCTATTAGCATAGGGCCGATGGTCCGACATCCATATAATAATCCGTCGTTCATCTTCAACATTTGTACTTAAGACTTTCTGAAAGTATTGGTCAGAATTACAACAAGCTTAGTCTGTAGCAGCCATGCATTGTTGTATTGTATTGTATTGTATTGTGTTGTTAAAAGGTTCCGCTTGACCTCTTGTAGGGGCCTTTAGAGCTAAAAGTTGAAAAAAACTTTAAACAACTCCTCATGAACTAATTTATGGATCATCAACAAACTTGTCCTCAAGAAAGTGTGCCATAAGATTAAGTTCATGGTCAAAAGGTTTCATATTGTAACATATCTGCAAATATAGAAGTAATACATACATTTATAAAGCTGCTAGATTGAATGGAAAATGTATTTGAATCATACAGCAACTGGCTGACCGAATTAGAAAGTGTCGAGAATGTCCTGAAAATCCATTAAAAAGAACATCTGCTAGTCTGCTGAGCTGCTAGTCTGCTGAGCTGCTGGTCTGCTGGTGTGCTGAGCTGCTGGTCTGCTTAGCGGCTGGTCTGCTGAGTTGCTGGGCTGCTGGCAGCGAAAAGTCTGCTTGCATCAAAAAATCTTCAAGTAACGGAAGCAAATGAATACCGGTATAAGATATAAAATATCAAAATGTATATTAATTGTATCTACGCATAAGATGTGCTGCTGTCGTATTTTAAACTTTGAAGTTTCGGCTGCTGATCTGCTGGTCTGCTGAGCTGCTAGTCTGCTGAGCTGCTAGTCTGCTGAGCTGCTGGTCTGCTGGGCTGCTGGTCTGCTGGTCTGCTTAGCGGCTGGTCTGCTGAGTTGCTGGGCTGCTGGCAGCGAAAAGTCTGCTTGCAACGAAAGCTCTTCAAGTAACGTAAACTTATGAATATAAAATTTAAAATATCAGAATGAAAGGGCGTGTATTTATTGTTTCTACGCATAATTCGTGCTTCTGAAGTATTTTATGAGAAAAAAACCTATTTCATTCAATATAGCACAATATTAAACTTTGAAGTTTCGGCTGCTGGTCCGCTGGTCTGCTGAGCTGCTGGTCTGCTGATCTGCTAATCTGCTGGTCTGCTGAGCTGCTGGTCTACTGAGCTGCTGAGTTGCTGGGCTGCTGGCAGCGAAAAGTCTGCTTTCAAGTAACGGAAACCAATGAAAACCGGTATAAGATATAAAATATCAAAATGAAGGGGCGTGTATATTAATTGTATCTACGCATAATTCGTGCTTCTGTCGTATTTTAAACATCCATTTCATTCAATATAGCCAAGTTTACGCTGCTAGGCTGCTAAGCTGCCAGTCTGCCAAGTTCACCCTGCTACGCTGCCAGTCTGCCAGTCTGCCAAGTTCACGCTGCTACGCTGCCAGTCTGCCAAGTTCACGCTGCTATAGGCTGCTACGCTGCCTGTCTGCCAAGTTCACGCTGCTACGCTGCTAGTCTGCCAAGTTCACGCTGCTACGCTGCCAGTCTGCCAACTTCACGAACATCCCTGCAGACTATAACATGATTTAATTATTCTGACAGTTGAAATACGGTTAAACATTTTGGTAACCAATGTTGTTGCATGTAGCAGATAAACTCAACAACTTAAAGTTCCATTTTTGTAATTAGTTCATCAAATGTACCCAAAGCTTCGTGCAACACAGATGGTAGTGGCACTTCATCTAATAACATTATTTCCAGAGCTAGTTCTGAAAATTCGTCTGTAACTCCCATTACAGGTAAATGTCTTTGCACAATTTCATCGCACCTATTCAGTAGGTTCAAGTATACAGGCTTACTCATATCTGGTGAACCCCACAGAATGGAACAGTCAAACAAAAGAGATGGACGTCCTTTTGGACAGTGGGCGTCCTGCTTCAGTATTATATGGTCATTCCAAGTGTCCATTACTTATTTTAAATCTGAACCAATAACTGGTATGTAACAAAATCTAAGTCATTCTATGTGTAGGTGGTTACTGACATTCAGGATCCCACTGTCTCTCGTGTCCCTAAATAAATCTGCACATGTCCTTGTATATACACTAATTAGATAACTCCAGAACCTTTCAATTCTTTCGTTGTGAGCTGACTTACCAACGATCACACAGTTTTTGGCAAATGCATCGTCGTGAACTTTTCGAAACGGACAATGGACATCAGCCTGATTCCAATAACATGCCCAGAACCACTGGCAAGTTCCTGTTCAATTGCATTGATTATATCATCAACCGGTGATGGGTTGACTCTTTTCTTCAAACCAAGCTTCGTCAGAAGTCTCTGCATAATTATGACGAGTACGAGTGAAAAATGATTAAATTGTTTTATTTAATTATTTCGTCTCGGAGTCACTCCAAGAATATCCGGCAAGTGGCATGAAAACAATAAAAACCAGCTTGAGCTGATCTGTACATATTTACAAATATTATAGTAGATGCCATCACTGTTTAAAGCGGTGAATCTGTGTGAAATGCTTGTCAAGACATCCAAGTGAAAGTTTTGGAGTGTGCGATGGTTCCGTCAAAGTAAAAGGCATATATATAAGTAAATATGTTGAAAAAACTATAGGGGACCCTTTAAATATTTGTTGAGTATATAACATAAAATAATTTCGAAAATGTTACCAGCGTCTACCTGTAAAAGATAATGTGCTTCATTCCAAGTACAGCTGTTATTTCAGTAACTGTATAATTGTTAGTCCAATAATATTTTAAAAGTTTATCCATCATTCATCAAACACGGAAGCAGCACGCAATAACCAGTATGCAGTAAACATCAAACAGTAAGCAGCACGCAGTAGATAGTACGCATTAAGTAGTGCTCACGCAGGAAGCAGTACGCAGTAAACAGTACACAGTAGACGGTACGCAGTAAGCAGCACGCAGGAAGCAGTACACGGTAGACGGTACGCAGTAAGCAGCACGCAGGAAGCAGTACATGGTAGACAGTACGCAGTAAGCAGCACACAGGAAGCAGTACACGGTAGACAGTACGCAGTAAGCAGGACGCAGGACGCAGGACGCAGGACGCTGTCGTTTATGGAATTATGTAGTAATATTTTTAGAAGTTAATACGAACGTAGAAGTGCCATAGTCATAGATAATCGCCATACTATAACATTATTTTTAAAAGTAATGTATAGGTAAAGTGTTTGTATATTATAGTGTCACCCCTATATAAGGCCAGCAATTTCTGACTTATGAGATACCTTCTTTTTGAGCACGTGTACCTCCCGAATCCTATCCTTTTAATGACAGGCACCAGGCAGGTAGGCATACAGTAACCATTATTTAACTAGCAGGCGGCTCACCAACCGGCCATATCAGAACGGACACCTGCTGGGATTCGAACCTTCGACCTCCCCTCCCGCTCCTAAGGCGGATGCCTAAACCACTAGACCAAGGGAGACGGTGTATAATAATTGAGCTCTTTCACGCGAAACCCTGTCTTAGAGTCATAAAAGGTAAAACTGAAACTAATGAATAAATAGTATGCGACCTTTGTCCGACGTCAGACATCAAAAAGCTAGTTTTCTTCATTTGTTATAAAATTTTGCATAATGGTACTCTTAACATGGTTCTTATTTAGCTTGTTTTAATATTCATGTTTTTCACTTCGTTTCCTAGCAACGCGATGGTGACTGGCAATGGTGTAAAATCGACGTATTACATACAAAACTGGTTCAAAAATGCCCCTATTTCAATTTCAAACATCTCTCAATATTTGTCGTCATTATTTCCAACGCGAAACGTTTAATACTGAAAATTATATAGCATAATTTGTTTCAGATATGTCATGTCACATTATTTCAGTTGTCATTTTAGTCTTTTTATGAACAGTAAAGTATAGCAAAACACTCCCTATCACACACTTTTGTTAAGTTTTTGCTTGTGAAAGCAAAAGGAAGAATAAAAGCTAGAAAAGCCAGCAATCGCACCACAGGCTTTCATATAAAAATGGTTTCACCTTTTCTATGGGTTAAATGTAATATACAAAATGTCAAATACTTCAAAACACCTGACCAAAGAAAAAGTAACATATAGCCCAAATTATGTGCCCTAATATCTTGTCTAATACTTGAAACTGCACTACTGGCAAATTCTAGATTTTGCCAACCGGCGAGGACAGCCATCCACCGCCAAACCCGGCCTAACCCCAAGTCATGCCTTGTCTGCATCTGTCCCTTACTCCCCTACATGAAGTGATAAAGATCTACGTTTTCTGTAATATTGGTGGGAAGCTTCAATTGGAAATAAAGGGAAAAAATAAAATTAATAAAAATGTGGTCGCACTAGGGCTCGAACCAGCGACCTTAAAATGAAATGTACAATTTATACGCTTAAATATTTCGCTTTTACCGCACGGCCAGCGCTGCACGATTTCCTTTTGTCAGATTATTGTATAAAATAATTAAAACTTATTCAGCCGACTTACCTCGGCACTGAAGCGGTCTATTTCAAAAAAACAAAAGCACGTATAACCTAGAAATCGAACTGCACAATACATCAGCAATATTTAGAGCAATCAAGCAATAATGAAAATCCATATTTGAATACTGACAGTTTGTAATTTTACATGGAACTAAAAATTAAATTGTATTCGATATAAAGCTGAAAAGTACGATGGCACAGAGGTGACATGTGTATGTTTTTATTTATCTCGTGCGCACGACATACTTAGTCGTGCGCACGAGAGACTATGTCGTGCGCACGAGATACTATGTCGTGCGCACTAGATAATTAAGTCATGCGCACGAGTAACTATGTCGTGCGCGACTTAGTAACTCGTGCGCACTACATAGTCTCTCATGTTTTTATTTATCTCGTGCGCACGACTTAATTATCTAGTGCGCACAACATAGTATCTCGTGTGCACGACATAGTATCTCGTGCGCATCTCGTGTACACGACATAGTATCTCGTGCGCATCTCGTGTGCACGACATAGTATCTCGTGCGCACGATATAGTATGTCGTGCGCACGAGATAAATAAAAACATACACATGTCACCTCTGTGCCACCGTAGAAAAGGTTTGAAATTACATTAGGGGCATTTTTGAACCAATTTTGCATATAAAACGTCGATTTAACACCATTGATATTCGACGTCGCGTTCTAGGAAACGAAGTGAAAAATAGAAAATTTAAAAAGAGTAAAATACGAAAAACATTTTAGAGTACCGTTATGCAGAATTTCATTACAATAGGAGAAAACCCGCTTTTTAACGTCTGAGAACGTAATTATCACAGTTTCACGTCGTCGGACATTAGCCTTGGAGAGTATTCGTTCGATTTCTAAACGAATGACATTTTTTCATGACAAGACAATAATAATTTATTCCATAGGTTTAAGTATAAATAACTTCGCCAATGATTACCGATTTCTAATATATACTTAATATTTATGTTATTTCATAACGCTACAAATTCTTCAATTTTTCGTATACATTTTAAACGTTATCAACCATGGCATGAGCGGGTCCGTGGCGTGATAACTGATCCTCAACTGCAAAGGACCCGAGTGCTGTATTGTGGTGTCTTTGAGCCGATTCTCACTCTCTGGCTTTTTATGTACTTTCAGAACATTGACAGCACTATAAAAATGATTGTTTTCAAATGTACCATTAACAATTAGCAATAGTTATAGCAGGCAGCCTGCAGAATGAGGAACACTTTGTGACAAATAAATAAAAGAGATACAGTGCCCACTTCAGAAAAATGTACAGGAGTCATGTAATGTAATTTTCTGAAACAGAATAATATCGTCATTCGTGCCTTTGTTGTATGTGATGTATCTTTAATTTGACAGTCATCGGAATCATATAGGTGTTTCCTATCAAACGGGTTTTTTTTCTTCTAAGGTCACTGTTTATTTATACTGGTCTATACCTTGATTTGTCAATGACCCGTAAATAGACATTGATATTAACGGGCAAGCCGGAAATATACACTTGACATATCCTTTCATTGTACCCCGCGCTAAAAGGTAGAGTGTTCGCGTACAGTATGTCAATGTATCAGTACGTGCTGATTTGTGATGTTATAAAGAGACTTCATCTTTAACCCAAATATTGTTCTTCTTAAGTCGGCCTCGGGGATCACTTGATTGTACATATGCTTATGTAGGCAGAATTATAAAACTCTTGCCTAGAACATGGAGCTTAGATAATTTGAATGTAGCATCATTATAGTGCTTCTCTATGAATATTGTAAGATGAGGACCCCTCTGCCTGCCTTCTAGAAGTGTTGACCTTGTGTTATAATCAATGGTAGCGATATAGGGCCATCTTTCCCTCTTTTTGTTCGAATATTCGTTCTAAAGTATGATAACTTAAGACATTTCGAAAAACCGTTAGGCCGCTTGGTTATGTTGATGAAAAAATCTATTTTCTTATAATGAAACCGTATTGTTAAAGAGCTATGGTCTTTTACTGTATCTGTCTTTCTAAAGCTTGCACCGTATTAACCTTGAAAAAGGATGGTGAGCAATAAGCACGTCAAACAAATAAACTAACAAGCTTGGCCGCTAGGCCGCCATGCCGCTTGGGTGTCATGTTGATAAAGAAATATATTTTCTTATAACGAAATCATTCTTTTTGATATTTTTATCTCAGAATGAGCGACATTGAATAATGTGAATATACCATATTTTCATTTAAAAAAAAGTTTAGTCCTTTGGCCGCTAGGCCGCCAGGCCGCTGGGGTTTTATGTTGATGAAGAAATCAATTTTCTTATAACGGAATTGTATTTTTGTGATATTTTTCTCGCAGAACGAGCGACATTAGAATAAAGTGAACATACCATAGTTTCGTTAAAAAAACCCAAAGATGCTATGTCGCTCGGCCGCCAGGCCGGTACCCGCTTGGGTGTTATGTTGATGAAGAAATATGTTTTCTTTTAACGAAATCGTACTTTTTGATATTTTTATCGCAGAATGAGCGACATTGAATAAAGTGAATATACCATATTTTGCCTCTAGGCCGCCAGGCCGCTGGGGTTTTATGTTGATGAAGATATCAATTTTCTTATAACGAAATTGTACTTTTGTGATATTTTTATCGCAGAATGAGCGACATTGAAAAAAGTGAAATTACCATAGTTTAGTTAAAAAAAAGATGTTTAGTCGTTTGGCCGCCAGGCCGCCAGGCCGCTGGGGTGTTATTTTGAAGAAGAAATTAATTTTCTTATAACGGAATTGTATTTCTATGATATTTTGATATTTTTTTTTCGTAGAATGAGCGAAGCGACATTGAATAAAGCTAATATACCATATTTTCGTTAAAAAAAGATGTGTAGTCGTTTGGCCGCTAGGCCGCCAGGCCGCTGGGGGTGTTATTTTGAAGAAGAAATCAATTTTCTTATAACGAAATTGTATTTTTGTGATATTATTTATCGCAGAACGAGCGACATTGAATAAAGCTAATATACCATATTTTCGTTAAAAAAAGATGTTTAGTCGTTTGGCCGCTAGGCCGTTAGGCCGCCAGGCCGTTAGGCCGCTAGGCCGCCAGGCCGCTAGGCCGCCAGGCCGCTGGGGTGTTATTTTGAAGAAGAAATCAATTTTCTTATAACGAAATTGTATTTTTGTGAATGAGCGAAATTGAATAAAGTTAATATACCATATTTTCGTTAAAAAAAGATGTTTAGTCGTTTGGCCGCCAGGCCGCTAAGCCGCCAGGCCGCTGGGGTGTTATTTTGAAGAAGAAATCAATTTTCTTATAACGAAATTGTATCTCTGTGATATTATTTATCGTAGAATGAGCGACATTGAATAAAGCTAATATACCATATTTTCGTAAAAAAAGATGTTTAGTCGTTTGGCCGCTAGGCCGCCAGGCCGCTAGGCCGCTAGGCCGCCAGGCCGCCAGGCCGCTAGGCTGCTAGGCCGCCAGGCCGCTAGGCTGCTAGGCCGCCAGGCCGCCGGGGTGTTATTTTGAAGAAGAAATCAGTTTTCTTATAACGAAATTGTAATTCTGTGATATTTTTTATCGTAGAATGAGCGACATTGAATAAAGCTTATATACCATATTTTCGTAAAAAAAGATGTTTAGTCGTTTGGCCGCTAGGCCGCCAGGCCGCTAGGCTGCTATGCCGCCAGGCCGCCGGGGTGTTATTTTGAAGAAGAAATCAGTTTTCTTATAACGAAATTGTAATTCTGTGATATTTTTTATCGTAGAATGAGCGACATTGAATAAAGCTTATATACCATATTTTCGTTAAAAAAAGATGTTTAGTCGTTTGGCCGCCAGGCCGCCAGGCCGCTAAGCCGCCAGGCCGCCAGGCCGCTAGGCCGCTGGGGTGTGATTTTGAAGAAGAAATCAATTTTCTTATAACGAAATTGTAATTCTGTGATATCTTTCATCGTAGAATGAGCGACATTGAATAAAGCTAATATACCATATTTTCTTAAATAAAGATGTTTAATCATTTGGTCGCCAGGCCGCTGGTGTGTTATTTTGAAGAAGAAATCAATTTTCTTACAACGAAATTGTATAAAGCTTATATACCATAATTACGTTAAAAAAGATGTTTAGTCACTTGGTCGCTATGCCGCTGGGGTGTTATTTTGAAGAAGAAATCAATTATCTTATAATGTTTAATCGTTTGGTCGCCAGGCCGCCAGGCCGCTGGGGTGTTATTTTGAAGATGTTTTTTTAGCTAATATACCATTTTTAAAAAGATGTTTAGTTGTTTGGCCGCTAGGCCGTTGGGCTGCTGGGGTTTTATGTTGAAGAAGAAATCAATAAAAAAGTATGTTAGTGTTTTTAATATGAAACAATTTTTTGAATGTTTCTGCTTTGCAAAATGAACTTATTTTAGTGACCATCAAATCAGGCCGCTTGGCCGCTGGGCCGCTAAGTTCACGCCGCTAGGCCGCCAGGCCGCTAGGCCGCTAAGTTCACGCCGTTAGGCCGCCAGGCCGCTAGGCCGCTAAGTTCACGCCGTTAGGCCGCCAGGCCGCTAGGCCGCCAAATTCACGCCGCTAGGCCGCCAGGCCGCTAGGCCGCCAAATTCACGCCGCTAGGCCGCCAGGCCGCTAGGCCGCCAGCTTCACGCCGCTAGGCCGCTAGGCCGCTGGGCCGCTAACTTCACGGACATTGAAGGAGACTGTTTTAATAAAGTGTACCCAATATAAAAATGGCCAGTTCAATCTAACTTATGACACAACTATAAGTCCTAGTCTAATTTACCTCTCGAATCCTATCCTTTCAATGTCAGACAAAATGACAAATACGCATAAGGTTACCCTTCTGCAACAGCCAGATACAAAATGTATATTATAACGAACAGAACATATTTTATTACAGAATGTTTGGTCCAGACTATATTTGTTCGCCCTCACTTGACGTTTCTTACTAATTTCAGAAGACAAGTATTATAAAAGAGATCTCTAAATGCAGCAGAACGATCCATTTCGTAAAGCAATTTGTTTTCATCTGTGATATTTTCATTTTCTTTAGGTGATTTACTAGGGAAAGTAGCAATTTGGATTCTTGGAAATATTTCAAAAACCTTTTTAATTGTGCACAAACATTTTGTACTGCCTGGTTGTTTATCATAAAAATCGGGAGTGCTAGAAATAATAAGATGTCGAAGGAAAATTGTCTGACATTCGAATTCAAAGTTGTAACTCCTTTTAAAAATCTAGCCATAGACTGGCATAAATGGCATACAGGTCGAATTACATTCGAGTTTTATTTTAATAACGTACACTACTTTGAGATACTGAAGAGAGAATAAGACACTTCATCTTCCCACACGCTCATTGTGTCTGTCATAACATTTATCAGAAAACTTGCCAAGCAATTCTGCAATTTTAAAGTTTTTACCTGGCCAGACATTGTGTCTCAGAGTGTTGAATGTGTCCACATCAATTTTAATTATTTAAACTCGTTTTTCGGCGCAGCCGTATTAAAGTTGCTGTTGATCGGAAGTTGGTATCTTTTCAACCTCCGACGAAATGACAAGTATATGTATAACATCATTTGAATTGAGAAATTTTCTCTACAAGTCACATTTTAATTGGATAAAACCGAATGAAAAATGTCAATAAATGCTCTTGCGTTTTCAGTATTCTTTGAATAGTTTTATAATCATAGTCCGTAAAAAGTTCATATCTATCAACATAATGTGTTGTTACCTCCAAACTAATTGAAATTTTAAGTGAAGAGTAATACACTTTCTCGACCAGTAAATAACGGTCAATGTTTCGAGTAACATATAGTTGATAAGAAAAATGATAAAGATTGTTTTCCTGATGTGCATTTCACGGTACGGACTTAATCACATTAGAGGGAGAATATGTAAGCGGTTGGTTAGCTCAGTGGGGCGATCTTTCGCTCTTACAACCCTGTAAGCAATGGGCCCTGGGTTAGCGTCCAGTTCTGGTTGCACACTTTTTTTACCCTGTGACTTTTGGCGCCTTCTGACTGCATAACATTTAACTTTAACAGGATTTTTTACCATCCGCTTCCATATACTCAAAATTACGCCAATCACCCTGTTTTAAAGATAGGTCTTGTTTGTACAGTCATTTGTCACATTTTCTTTCGCTCTGGAAGACAATTTTCTATAAACTAGTAAAATTTTAAAACATATTGTCCGTTATATTTGAAAGGTCAACTGAAACTGTAACGATATTTCGTTACGTTTTGAAATGTTTATAAACGTTTTTTTATCAATTACATTCTTAGTACGGAGAAAAGGTTATCGAACATATGTTAACAATGTATCCCCCACTAACGTTTTAAAGGTTTCTCAGAAATACAAATTACACTTAATGATATAAAATGTTATTTGTAGGTTTCATCGACAACGTAAACTCTAATGTAGCAAATTTGTTATTAAATTTGCGTATAATTTGCTTCTTTATCTAGTGAGTCTCAAGTTTATTGCTAAGTAAAACGCCCCTAAAGTTATAAATAAATCAAACTTTTACAATGAAGTAAATACATTGTAAACACTGAAATGCTAGATAAATGTGCGTTTTACATACAATTGATAGCAATAAACTTGAGAATCATGTGCACGAGTTGCTAGCATCTAGATAAAGATGATAATAGGCAAATTTCAGCCTATTTGGTGCTTTCGATGCAATAAACCCCTACCTGTCCCCAATAACGGCATTCTTTAAAAACTGAGCTTATGTTCATTTAAAACGAAATAATTATTTAATTTCCCATCATTCCTACATTAACTTTGACAGTTAATTGCATAATTGTCAAATTAAGGGATACTTCTCTTATTGTCTTTCTACAGTAATGTAATGGAATGAATTATCATACATTTTGTATAGAACGGAATAAATTATGTACGAAAGACATTCCAAACATTGCTTTTTCCGTCGAAAGTACATGACAAAAATGTAGCGCGATCTTTGCAAGAAATAAAGAAAAAACGCTTCCTGACAACGTTTTTCAATTATATGAATGAAAGGTATACGTCAACAATTGTTTTAGAGTGATTAAAACACAGTTATTTATATCGTATTTCTACCCTAAGTTCATTCGGTAGACGCGCGTACTGTGTAAAATAAAACACTACTACCGGGCTTAATTCAAAACTGGTTTAAACCTATCAGTGTATTGACTGGGCGGGTTTAAAGACGTTCATCTTAATGTTTGTAAACGTAAGGAATAGTAAAAATGAAGAAATGGTTCATCGTTGTAGTGGCTATGCTATGTATTATTCACTCTGGATTAACTGAAGAGGGAACTGGAAATGAGAGAAAAATAAACGTTAAAACACAGGCCTTTAGAGATGATGAGAGATACCAGGATTTGTTTCCTCTGACCAATGAAAATTTCACACAGAATTTGTTACGGAGTCGAGATCCCTGGATTGTTATATTTCATGATGGGTCGGTGGAAAGGGAGTGGAAAACAATGGCAACACATCTTCGTGGTTTATGTTGGTTTGGACTTATAGATGTTACTGTTGAAAAAGATTTGATTTCTACACTTGTAAGTTTGACATACTTTTATATTTAAGACTAGGAAGTTTATTTAAATCAGCTAGCGAATAGCGAACGGCCACGTACAATTAATTGAAAGGGAAGTAAATGCTACGTGTAGAACTGTAAACATGGTTAACAGTTGTCTGCCGATAAGCCTTATTTCGATCAAATTATTAGAGGTAGGAATATTGCGCTTATTTGTAAAAGTATCAAACCTTTGAAGTTCAAACTAAAGTTTTAAAATATGTAGGCGAATAGTTTAGTTCCCGTGTGTTGGAGGTTACGAACTATTTTGTGGTCGTAGGAGCATCTCGTCATTCTGGCATCGCAAATTGATGTACATATTCTGTATCACAGGTGTATGCTGAGAAGAATTTCATTTTGGTTAAAACTGTCATAAATAGCAAAATAAACAATAAACTATAACATGATTAATATGTTATAAGAGTAGAAAAGTTGGCAAATAACTACTGATCAAAGACATGTATGATTAATTAAATATTATACAGTTCTGCGTGAACATGAACATTTTTTAAACTTGATTTGTTAACTAATTCAGGAATATGATGCATCTCAAGGATCAGCGAGATTCTATCCATATGGAGACAGAAGAACGAAGGAAAGGAAATGGCGGGGTGTACGCAGTCAAAACGAGGCTAGATCAGAAGCTCTTGCATCACTTCCGGATAAAACCCAAAGGATTTCAGGGGCTGGCTTAAAAGACTTGCTACTCGAATGTTTCACGTCACAACCATCAAAGTTTCCAGCGTTTTTAATTCTAGGTATAAAATGGTATTTAAATTACACATTTGTCGCAAAATTATTTGCTTACGTTGATATAAATTTTCCTTACAGTAAACTAGCTTGATAGAGAATATAAATTAAGTGTGTTTTACCTTAACCTGACAACAAAGATAACCTAGTTCATTTGCTATTTTAAGGGTGAGCGGTTAGGGATACATGCACCCTTATCAGATCCATAGCATACCTTTACAAACATTTGTTTGGCTTGTTAAATCAAAACCACACAGTCATATTGAAATTTCATTTGTATTATTCTGCTTAAATATACCTTCTTCATACGTTTGATCTTTAATATTCAAACAGATATGATTATCAAAACATTTAGATACTGAAGTTCGGAAGGTTTTCGTTGAAAATATTGTCACACAATGAAAGTAGAAACTTAAATCATGGTGTGGTTCTACGGGAGAGTTTATATGTAAACTCGTTTGTTTTAATCGTTTTAGATGAAGATGAAACACCATCCGTTTTCAAAGCTATTGCAAAAAGATTTGAAAAGTACTTCCTTATCGGAAGAGTTGTGCGTCCAACCCCCGGAGATTTACGTGACCTAGGCTTAGGTGACATGTACATCAGCCCACCGGAACTGTTTATCATCGTCACCGAGCAAGGGCGTCCAGAAAAAATTGATGCCATAAAATTTGATACCGGTAAGTTCGGTAAAATGAATTATACAGCCATCATGCAATTTCTGTTTGCGATAAACGGACAGTTTAGACACGCCCTTCCGGGATACAATATGGCGAATCAGCAACAGGAAGCAGAAATGGATGACATTATCAAAATTGAAGAAAAGCGATTTGAAATTTTACGCGGCGACGAAGACAAGGTTGGTCGTACAACAGACATACATGTACAAGAGGAGCAAAACACTATGAACTTTAAAGTGACCAAACAATTTGGAATAAAGGACGAATTGTAGGCCAAAAGATTATAGCATAGAAGACGTTGTAATAATTGATACAGGTTTTTGAAGTTCTTATACGCATAGTCATCTTAAATGCTATGTATGTCTTGAAGTCTGTACCATGTTTGAGAATGTAATACTGTTTGAACAATTTATTCAGCAACATATTGTGATATATAATTATTATACCGTCCAGTCGTTTTCGTTCCTAGACAAGATAGCATGTATATCTCACTTAATATAACAAAAGAATAAAAAGATATTATGTGAAATAGACTATAACCGTTTTCAGCTCAGTTTCAAATAAACGTCATACCTTTTAGCCTGACCTGTTGATATGCATATAAACACACTACAATCACATAAATCCCCTGATATTTCAATATTTACTGATGTCAGTGATAACAATACTCTTGACTCTCGACTACTGTGGCCACTTGAGCTCAAACGACGAAGAAGACACATTTAAACAATAAAAACAACGATGACCGAGCAAATACTCATTTCCGAAAGACTAGTAGATGATTAAACATAACTATATACATGTAGCATTATATGACCAGAAAATGCGTAAGTGCAAGGATGTGTTTTACGCCAGTATCTATGTTTGAAGCCAAATATTTTCACAATGTAAAATTACCCAATGTGCGTTACTTGGTGTTTCTAATTGTTTTGACTGTCAACCCAATGTGCATTACTTGGTATTTCTAATTGTTTTGACTGTCAACCCAATGTGCATTACTTGGTGTTTCTAATTATTTTGAATGTCAACCCAATGTGCATTACTTGGTGTTTCTAATTGTTTTGAATGTCAACCCAATGTGCATTACTTGGTGTTTCTAATTGTTTTGACTGTCAACCCAATGTGCAAATACTCATTTCCGAAAGACTAGTAGATGATTAAACATAACTATATAGCATTATATGACCAGAAAATGCGTAAGTGCAAGGATGTGTTTTACGCCAGTATCTATGTTTGAAGCCAAATATTTTTACAATGTAAAATTACCCAATGTGCATTACTTGGTGTTTCAAATTGTTTTTACTGTCAACCAAATGTGCATTAATTGGTGTTTCAAATTGTTTTTACTGTCAACCCAATGTGCATTACTTTGTATTTCTAATTGTTTTGACTGTCAACCCAATGTGCATTACTTGGTGTTTCTAATTGTTTTGACTGTCAACCCAATGTGCATTACTTGGTATTTCTAATTGTTTTGAATGTCAACCCAATGTGCATTACTTGGTGTTTCTAATTGTTTTGACTGTCAACCCAATGTGCATTACTTGGTATTTCTAATTGTTTTGACTGTCAACCCAATGTGCATTACTTGGTATTTCTAATTGTTTTGACTGTCATGTTTCTGCTGTACATGTCACGGAGTAGTTAACAGCCGTCTTGTAATCGTAATCATAGTAAATATACGACTGTATCACCATAAGTGTTCGGATGTTATGATGCCGATTTGCATGCCGAGTTAAAAAAGTAGTTCTATCAATAATATCAGTAATTCAATGAAAAATCATGCACAGGTCAGTATCGCCTTATTCCGTGTTTTTCATTGGTGACTCTAATAGGAATACTTTAAATCCTTTGGAACTACTCAGAATATGCTAATTTTCATTTGTAAAAGTGCACTATTGTGATATATCTGCTTTCAAGATTTCTATTTAATGAATAATGGCTTCAATGAAATATTTTGTTAAAATATCAAATATATACTAAACACAAAAGACTGTAATGTCTTAAATTCGTTAGCAAATCACACCGACAAATCTTTTTTTTTTTTTTTTGAATTGTTAAGATATGCCTATAGATGTAAAAACAATGTACCAGGTCGTTTAACTAGGAGAATGTACTTACGAAATTGGACCTAAAATTAAATGCCAATGCATATTTCTAAACACTAAAACTGTGCTAATTTTATGCAAAATTCATAATTCATAATACATTCTGGGTCTATGATTATCATTTAGCCGTTGAACCCTCGGCTAGCTACGATCATATATCGTAAAAAGAAATATTCGGGTCGGTATTCAGAATGTATTTGGTTACATTAGTAATGGTCCATAGTCAAATCTGCTTAAGGAGAAGTGATTCATTCATAAATGGTGTCGCAAGGGGTATCTCTTCTTATTAATTCTCTACCAGTTTAATACTCATAGGTTTACCTTCCGTCTGTCCGTTCGGTTTCCATCTGTCTGCAAAGATGGATCATGAGATACATGTACCTTAAAAACAACAGACCCTAGTCGAATAAAACTTGATTTTTTTTGTATATAAATGTGTTTGTATTATTATTATTTTATTATATCATTATCATTACTATTATTAATGTTGTTTTTATTGTTATATTGAATGTCCATGAAAGAGTTATAAAATTTAATTTTCAGTTACAATGGAGACATTTTTATCACAAAAGTATTTACAAGTATTTACATTATTTAACTAGAAACGATAACAAGATTAAATTTATGATGTGATGAAATGAGAAATGGTTGTAACTTAAATATCATATGATAAAGTGAGGCTGTCCTTAATCTACTGAGTTATGTGAAGTTTTTTTGGAATGTTGACTAGTAACTGAAAAACATATGCTTTAACACGCTTTTTCATATGCTTTATATTGAAACAAGTAATATATTTAAGGAAGATAAACGCTGATGAGCTTAGTTACCGCAACTATAGTTATTCGAGACCCGCACCTGCAGCCAGTGAGACGTATTCTAAACATATTATTTAGAAGCGTATGAGTTTACGCATTCATTCATAAAAATGGTTTGCACTGACGACATTTACAGGGATGACAACTACAGATGTCTCGATCCCTGGAATTTATTCAACCAGGAAAATTTGCCTGACCCTGTCAATTTGTTAATTTTTTGTATTGTAAACCGTATTTTGGTCATTTATACAGGCGGACATTTTAAGTACATACCTAACCATTATTCTTAGGAAAGTTGTCGACTGAGGCAGTAATAATTTATAGACGATAGATATGACAGAGATGATCCATCATCATATGTCCACAGGCGTTAAATTTTATCCTATTCTTTAAAAAGATGATTGTAATGTCGTTGACCAAGTGGGAATATTTTGATGATTTTCTGTAGACCAAGTATGTTTTTGCGATAACATCTTCCAAAAGACGCACAGCCCAAAATTCAACTTTGGAATTACAAAAGTAAGCTTATGTTAAAATTTAAGAAAGCTGTACCTTTCACTGTATGGTTTCTAATTATAGTACCTAACCCTTATTGAAGTTTATAAGACTTACATGACTACTGAGTTTTATTCACTTATAATATATTTTAGTCCATAAAGGATTAAAACCAAAATAAGTCAAATTAGTAGCCAGTAGTCGACTAAATGATAGTTTCAATATCACAAAAGCAGCAGTGTCAAGACCTAAATTATAGTATATTTTGCTTGTATGAACAACAAATTTAACTATGCGCATTGATCAAATATAATACTTTTACAATGATAATGTATCATTTCTATATGGTGTAAATGTATGTGATAGTTCACCCCGGGTATTCGACTACTTCGAACGCAGATGGGTACTACTGACGACAGATGTATATACATGTACGTCATGACAGGCACGCTGGAATAACCCCGATAGTTTTATTATTTCTCTTTTTAGGTCCGACCTTTTGCTTGATATAGGTAGTAATATGTTTAAACTAAGCATGTGTGAAGTTTTATGATAAACTGACGCCTTTTAAATAAAGAATTTCCCTAAAATGTTGAAAAAACAACGGTAATGTTGCCAAATATGACATTTATTTGCTTATAATAACAATATATATCAATGACCTTAGACACGTATACAGACACATGTATAAAGTATCAATACAAACAGCCCTAGACTTTGGAATTAGTGGTATCGTTTTGATATAAGCAAATTTATAGAGGTGGGTGAAGATAAACGGATACGTCTGACAACCGAAGGAGATACGTACGAACGCAGATTGTTATAAAATGAGGATACGTGTAACGGCAGATGTGTAACAAGTAGAAAGCATGAATAGGTGTTTTCCAATCAGGATAAAAATTGGTTTTAAACTAATAACATTCAGTATGGCAGTTGTTTAGTCTATGTAGAAGGATCTAGCATGTATATACTGATAATAATTATGTATCCCACCTCCGTGAGAGACATATTTATTAGTGATACATGTCTGTCACTTTTTTGTCATTAAGTGTCCACGCAGCTCCTCTGACACCACGTGGCGGATTTACACCAAACTTCACATAAGCGTAGTTGTACATATTATCGGCATGTTCCGGTTCAATGATTTTCTGTGGAATAACCGCTCTTGATACATGTAATTTTATGATGTTATGGCTAATTCTCCTATAACATCCGGCAGATTTCCACTTAACCTAGGATAATTGACCTTACGCCAGGAGAGATGTAGCCACGCCCACCGAAATCAAGGGGCACTACTCCTGCGAAGTCCGAGCTCAAACAGATCTCTATTGAACTAAGTCTGAAATCATTAGTTTTATTTCTTTATTCGATAATATTTAACTGTACTATGATCCTTTTGATGATTTCAAAAGTAAATCTATAAAGGTGTGAATTTAGTTTTAAAGGGGCGTGGGCGTGGGCGGGGCGGGGGGGGGTTACAAAATTTTCGAAACGCGTGCGGATTAAAGCTAGTTATTTGCATATGCGTTATTTTAATAAGCATCATTGAATCCGTTATCAAATATTTACGGTAGCATTATTATGTCCGCTGCGCATTAATTATTAAATACTCTTAAATGATGCGTTGACAGTATACTGTTAATTGAAAATCTCTTAAAGATAAGATATCAATAAGCATTTGTATAAACATGTGTCATCAATAAAAGTAACTGTGTGACCATGGTTTCTAACTTTATATTTCGTGGAAGACTTAATTTTTGCAAACGGTTCTGTGAGCTGGGTCATGCTATGGGGTCTTATATTTTAGGCAATGTGACACTTCTATAAGTAAAACAAAACCGATAATATGCAGAACATTTCTAAGCATGTATATTTATATCATTTTGATACGACTTCTGACAGATGTTTTTAAACAATTGTATGTCCAGCTAGAAAAATCATTTATTTATCTAAATTGTTTTTTAAATCAAATGAAACAGATTCATCGGACTGACTGACAGACAAATTGGAGTCATTTACCCTCGCTACCAGCCGTAGTCATATGACCCAGCGTGGCTTATACTATTATTGTGCACTTATAGTTTATAATGTGCAAGTCCACTAACAATTTTCTAATATATATTCGCACACACACAAACATGATGACACGTTTTGATAAGACACACTTTACAAAACATTTTATTAAATCACTCTAAAATGTATGAAGAGTCACAACACTACGGACCTAAAATAAAATTGGTCCGTGACAAAACTCTTAAAATTTAGAGACTAAACCCGGTAACAAAATATATGACTGTCACGATAAAAAAGATCTATTTCTAAGAAGTACTCTTCCTTACATAGAAAATACCTGAAATTGCATGTCCGTCAACGGATTAATTGTAATGTTTGTCGGACAAAATGGCGGCTAGTAACCATATTCGCCACGTGTTGTAGCAGCTAGCTGTTTGATTGGTCTGATAAGAGATTATTATCTGTCAATCAAGAAACCTGATCATTGTCAAGCGTAGTTGTACATTTCGTCAGCATGTTACAGTTCAATGAATTTTGCGGAACTATGTCTTTTGATGTCTCATATTCTAATACGCTTGTGCTACTAATCCTGTATCACTGGTCAGAAAACTACAAAACTACACAGAAGTGATTGGTGCGAAGCCTGAACTTGTGTATATCATCGGATTGTTACAGTTTAGTGGCATGCATTTTCAATTCTACTGAATGTTGCTGAATAATAGGAGACATGCTTTTTTTCGTGAAAGATAATCTCTAGTTTAGAAAATTAATTGATAATGGGGTATCTAAGTCTACTGTAACGAAGTCTCTAAAATATCGATGTCAAGCTCCCCATACACTAGTAACTAGTCAATGACTAAGAGACAATGTTACAACAAATAATCCACGGGAACAAACATGTTCATTTAACGCCAATGTAAAATATTATATACATTTGTAATTACATTTTTAGCCCGACTGTTCGAAGAATGAGGAGGGTTGTTGTACTCGCCCCAGCTTTTGCGTTGATCAAAGTCGTGTTATTAATATTAATAACTTCAAATCCGACAAACGTATCCACTTAACACTTGCCATACTTGTTTCTCATGGTAATACATACAAATGCAGTAAGTCACATATATTTTTGCGGAGTAATGCCTCAATTTGTATTATGATTTTGTAACAAAAACTTAAAAGTCCGGTACCTCATTAATAAAAGATAATTTTACAAAAAATCATTATGATACTGAAGTTTTCTATTTAGCCTTGACTTATAATTTACTTTTAATACATAGTTTTTCAGTTTAAGACAAAAACTAAAGTTATCAACAGTATTCCCATCGTAAGACTTATGTTTCATCTTTTACGTATCTGCAGTTAGTATGGCGTTTTACGTATCCACCGTCTGCGTTCATACGTACCCTATAATATTTTCATCTGTCGTCATAAGTACCCTCAAAAAGAACCCCATGCTTGTTTAAGTGTCAGTTGCAGCTGCTGTATCAGTCATAGCGAAACGAAAATATGTTTTTCTGCTACAGAAAATGTGTAGCTTTACGATTTATGCAGTTTTGGACTCTTTCGATTATTAGATTTCTTAAAATTCTGTTAAAAATCCGAAAAATTGCAATTTCTGGTCTGATTTCCGCAATTGTAACAACACGTCGATCATTTTTCAGCTAAACAATTGAGCATTGCCTAGTACAAATATATTGAATCTCATATTGAACGAAAACATTGTGAAAATGAATAAAAAAGAGAAGATATTAGGTATTTTCCAGCTTACATGTCAGGACGTTCATGTATATACATCTGTCGTCAGTAGTACCCATCTGCGTTCGAAGTAGTCGAATACCCGGGGTGTAGTTGCACTATATAAATATGCAAGATCTAACTATGTTTAACAGATTTAATAGTCTGTTACTACGACAACAGTTTATTCGAATTTTATTTATATTAGAATAGTATGGCTTGATCAATACCCATTTGAGTGCTGCTTTGTAATCAGTTAAGAGCGCCACCTTCAATATAAAGTTAAAGCCTCGCGCTAAATAATACCACAAAATTAAGACAGCCACTTGACCCGGAACTATCTCAAAAACAGTAGACAAAAGGAATATTACTGATACTGTTACAGTAAAATATTCTTTAATAATTTTTCACACTCGTTTTATAAAACTTTTTATAGATCATATTTTGTTAAGCAAGCATTTTGATAAGTCAACAAGTATATTATTCTACACATTAATTACTTTGCCATTTATTTGTAAATAACTTTTTCTCCTCTTTTTGACCGCGCGTTTTTCGGCAAAAACTCACCTACTGCGATATAACACCAAATAAAGATGTGGTTCAAGCACCAATGTACGCGTGGAACGCGTGTCTGGTCTACAAGCTAGCACACCTATCTTTTGGCTATATATTTTACCGAATTTGGCTAAATAATCATAATCTTTGGACAAAACTTACTAGGTAATGCAGACTCCCTAGATTTTCAAACTTTGTTACTTTGTTAGGTACCAGTATGCAAGGGAGTCACACTGGGGTTCACCATGGGAGAAATCTCACGGTCGGCCGGGACTATAAACATTTAAAGAAAAAAAAAAGCCTCGCACGTTTATTTAACATATTATTCAGAATGTTATTTTAATTATTTCAATCATTGACTAAACAAATCAGCTAAAGTCAGTTAACAATTGTTGCTTAAATACCAAGTCCATCTTAAGTTACAACTCACACTCATACCAAGGAATTTCAAATAACTCCCTTTCCCGTTGTCTCAAGTCCATTCTTTCAGTTTGAGTTAAATTAATATAACTGCCAAAACTAGTCACAGTTCATTAACTAAAACCGGATCAGGGTTTAGTCACTATGGTCCACTACCCAATATCGGATAAGCTTCAACTAAGATCACAGGATAAGGCCAGTGTAGGATAGGGTTCCCGGAATGATAGTTTCCTACTACTAATATTCGGAGTTTTGTAACTTACACGGACTGCTGACTAGTAAATATTCTCAAGATTTTTCTTAAGCGTGTGTTTCATCTTGTAATTAAAGCCGTATTGCAGTTAATAGTGCTGCAAACTAACCTGGATATTATGCCTCCTTAAGGCATGAACCGGTCTATGTCTGTAAACAAAGGGTTTTATATATCAAAATGTTCGTTAGAGTCTCTAGATTTCAAAACCGGATGTTGCAGTTGCCAAAGCTGTGGTACATTGTTGCTATTCAAAATGGCCGCCAAGATGGCCGCCAAATTGTTGAGAAGTATGTGTATATAAGGCGTATCATTTCAGCATGGAGAACATTTGAACAGAAAAGCAATTTATGATATGTATGTTCGTAAAATGTAAATTTAAGCAAATAATACTCTAACTATTCAGTTTAATATTAACTCTATTATATTAAACAGTACTGCACATCATTAGACATTCTAGCTTGTTGCCATGATGGTCACAAAATTGTTGACCAATTTGTAAAATATACATAGTGCATCAATGCAACATCAGAAAATATTTCACTGAAGAACAATTTCCAACATATATGTTATGTAAGTTAATCAAATAAGATTCTCTTATTCAATAAAAAGGTGAAAACCTCTCTATAACTAGAAAAAGGGAGATAATTCAACACTAAAAGATACAGAATTTTATGAAATTTTACATACTTCGTTTATTTGACCATTTTAAGGGACATACCCTATAACTGATGTCGACTAAATAACCCCCAAAACATAAATGATAGAATCTTTGGAAGTATTACAACTTAACCTTAAAGTTTCAGCTATGCATTTCCAGTCATTCTTGATAAAATCAGCGGTTTAAAATGTACTGCAATACCGTAGACCATTCAATAATCTATGTAGAGTTGTTGTACCATTAATGGGTGGATGCGATTTATTACAGAAAGCCTCTTTATTGATTAATTGTGGTTAAATGAGGCATTTTTCGCCATACGTTCTTCTTTGAAATTGTATTTACTTTATCATTTTATTTACATTGGACATACATACATAATCTATGTTTCGAGAATATATCCTGCTAGATACAGGGAATGCCTCTTTACTAAAAATTGACACAACAATGTCAAAAATTGTATAAATGCATGTTTATATGTTACATCATATCAAATCTTTCACTGAATAGCAGTTTGTGAGAAATATGTTTTCAAGATTTTCTGAATATTCGATTTACTCTGAAAAAATCAGTTAAACTATGGAAAAGGGAGATAATTAAACTTGAAAAAGACATAAAATTTGTGTAATCTTACTTGCGCAGTTAAATTTACTTCAGACAACAATTATTCTTTTGTTATTATTAAAAAATAAGTAAAAGTTCGGTTCCCCATATTAAAATGGAATAAACATCCACTTCTCATAATGCAACAGTATCCACAATGATAAAGAAATTTTAATTTGTGTAAATCCCCTCTCTGTCTCCACGTTAACGGTCTGCATCGTCAGTCTGGTGACAGCTATGCTGTTATTTTGAGCTCCTTACTGCCATACAACACATTTTCCAGGGTGGTACAGTCTGGCAACATACTTGTTTTTTTACGAATTAATCCGTATGAGAACATAGCAGATAATGACACTGTTTGAGCACTTTTTCAGCCTGTATTGTCTACTTAAGACTGCTAATAACTTGTATTGCAATACATTTTTCTGCGTGAGTGTACAAATGTATTATATTGTCTTGGCTAACTGGGTAGTCTGTGACATTTTAAGTTCGTTTTAAATGCGAGTTGATGCTGATATATACATTGCTTTAGTTTTTTGTGCTTTTGGAACCATAGACTTGTTGCCATTCTACTTTTGTACAATATCTATTTCTTTTTATAAAATATGTCGAACTTCTTCAACAATTTGAAATTGAGGACATCTTAATTTTTTTCATACATATCTTTTATGAGCATTGAGCCTGTTGTGTCCTGTTAGATACCTGAATTGAATGCCTTGTTTCCGTCGGTCTAATAGATGGTAGTTACCTTAATGTCTGTCTTCGCTCTTGTAAGAGGCTTATCCACCGTGAGCTTTTCTTCATAAGTGACTCTGTTGAGTGGCTGGTCCTCTCTAGCTCCTTGTTTTGTCAATTGGTCTGCCATCTCATAACCATGAAAACCACAGTATGTAGGTATCTATTAAATGGACACTTTCCGCTTCTCGCTGAGCATGTTAAATTCTTCGGCAAGGGATGGCAATTTCGCATTAGCCAAGATTTCCGAGGATGATAGAGCATCTGTTAGACTGACTATCTGTTGACAGCCCTCTTTTTACTCTTCCATAGTTTTCGATGCCTGTATGATTGTTTCTACCTCTGCTTTGTAGTTGGAACACTGCTTGCCTGTTGGTGTGCCAACTGTCTCTGACCCACCAGCCGTGTGTATGATATCTTGAATAGCAGCTGTAGCAGATGGGTCCCTGTTTCTGATAGATAATCTTCTGAGATCATGGCTTGTGTCATGGATTTTTGATATTTTCATCTTCCATACTCGATTGGAAACCAGGTTCTTTAGTGCAGATACTGATGTTTGACATGTCATACCTCCATGGCTCTATTTGTTCATGGGATGGTCAAGCAAGAATACCCAAGTATACAGTTTTCAAACTCCTCTCATTTGCTAGCTTACATAGTATTGCTAGCTTTCGACGGGCCCTAGTTTCAGTTTTTGCCAGATGGGGCTTCCATGTAAGCTTGTCGAAGTTTTCACCTATAAGCATGCAGCCTCTTCCACTTCGGTCAGAGGAATGCCACTAATGCTTAAGTGACAGTATGCATAGTTGTACTGGAGTTTTACCTGTACGCACCGGTCTTCTGTCCATGTTGAAAGCACATCACTCTACAACTTGCTGCATCCTTAAAGTAGCAGTTGATGGATACTCTCATGAACATCAAAACACAAGGTTGTTTTTATAGAGGGCCGCTTTGACTCCGCTTTGAAGTCATTTATTAAAAGAAGAGAGTAGGCGACAATACACCATCAACACTGACTCCAGCCCTTTTGTTTAACATAAAACAATTGTGCCTCCGATTGTGGTAACATTAAAGCAACTTGATTCACATGAACAGGCGTGTGAGCATGGTTGCTGACTCTCAAAGCAGCAACAACTTTCTCCATAAATGTCGCGTTGAACCCTCGGTATTAGTATCCAAAATGTGTTGATTCTGGAAGATCACGTATGCCGCACGATCCATAGCAGTAAGACACTACTCAAACAATCTAAAACAAAACTATTTTCAGTAAGGGTTAGATTTCTTGGATGTATTGGTTTACTAGCGTTTCTTTCCTCAAATCATTAAATGAGGCATATTCACACATCTGTGAATCAAGCTGCTTTGATGTTTGCATGGGTATCATTTGTATGAATGTGTATATACACTGGTTAGTTGTTAGGGCAAGATTTTGTTGATCCAGAATTTGATGATTAAAATTATGTTGTATCATTTTAAATTATGTTGTTACAGTATCTGTTTAAGCTTATATCCTTCTACATCCATATGTAGTATCATTTATAGCACATTCATATATCATTTTGTGACTAAACCATTGTAACACATAATTACTTAATATTTCAATAACAATGTAATAAATATATTACTTTTCAATGTTATATAATGCAGAAAATTGTACTGAAATTTGTGATTCTGTTTATGATTCTAACACTATTGAAAGTTTCTCCTACAGTAGTGCTTACGTATAACTTTGCACACGGAACGAACGATACACGAACGATACACGCAAACGGAATGCACGATGCACGCACGATAACTGATGAATGAATCATGAATGGTGAGCGATATGAACGATACACGATACACGATTCCCGATGAACGAAACGAAAAACGGTCATTCGAGTAACTCGGACATTTTTATATGCTTAATAACAATATTATTAATAGTTGTCAAATAACAATGCAATAGCTTAATCAAACCCATGAAAACACTTTTAAAGTCCTAAAGAATGGCTAATTAAAAGGAAAACCAAACAGATAATAACAAAACATAACATATATTTTATTTGGCATAAAATGACATTTACATTTATAGCCAGTTACAAAATAATGCATACATGTGTGGAGCAAATAACATGACAATGAAATACACAATCTTTTCAGAGAACGTGTTTACTGTATTAATAGTTCTGTATATTGTTACAGTTAAAAACTATTTCTACCGAAGCATTATTAGTCATTTTGTCTATTTTAACAAATAAAAACTTTTTCTGCGGTTTCTGTTACAAAGTTAAAGTATATTCTTGTAAAAATGTGAAGAAATACGTAAAAAATGTAACTATCCAAATTAAAAAATTAAAAATATTTTATTAAAGTCTCTTTCATTTACATTACAAATATTATCATAACAATCATATATGTTATATGTTCAGTACTACTTTATTTTGCCATGGTTACATTTGTAACAACAGACATAGAGAAAAACAACATAATCAAATATACATTGTTGGGTAACCTAACATATAGATACAGATACTTGAAATAATGAAAAACATTGTTAGCGGGGTCAGTGGAATAGATATTTCATTGACCGGTACATGATATTGGATTCATTGATAAAATTGTGCTTATTCGTGTAGAACTTCATTGTCCGTTTATAATCCTTACTCGCACGGTTGAGTAAATTTCTACTGTTATTGTTTTTATTCAAGGCGAACTGCTTACATGCCCGGTTATAAATAAGTCGCTTATTCCGACAGTGAGGCCCATACCAGGGTCTATTTTTAACGTTTGTACCGACCTTTCTCTGCCTGTTTCGTGCATTTTTGGTAAAATTATTCGGAAATGTAAGTTTCACCGACTTATCAAATATACTTATTACGTTTTCGACAATATTATTTAAAGCAACTTTTTGGTGCGCTGATGTATTTGGAAAATCATTTATAAGAAATTCAATCAATGCTACTTTCTCTAGGTCAATATTGTGCAAAAAATCGTTACTTTTGCTTCTTTGTCATTTAGGGTTCGAACTGTTGGGATATGTAGTTTTTGATGTTTTTGATGTATTTGTAATGTCAAAGTTCAAACTTAAGGACAACAGAGATTGTCCGTCTGAAAAAATACTGTCAACTTCCGTTATGCTTAAGTCAATAAAAATTTCAACAGACTGACAGAGGATATAGTATAGTCAATAACCGAAGATTTTTTACATGTAAAGTTTCCTACTTCACTGTCCTGTCCAAAACCACAGGTGAGTGTAGCGTACCAGGGACCCATACAGTGAGTTTTAGTTCAAAATAGCCTAGTTACTATATATCATTAGGCTATTTTTATCAACCATTCACTGTTTGGGTCCCTGGTACGCTACACTCACCTGTGTCCAAAACGACCATTTAAAATAAATAAGTTATTATTCAAACATATATCAGTCAATCTTCTGCCTAAGTTGTTAACTTTAGAATCCTTATGACTAACACATGTGTAAATGACCACTCTATACAGAGTTATAAGAGACGATCACAGATAAATTGATATACAATGACATGATTGCACCTTTAAATTACAATCAAAAGTTCAATTATCCTGTTAAAAGTAAAACAATATATATACAAACTGTAAAAGTCACCTTGAAAATCACATAACATGTCGTTTCTTTCTTTAAAAGCAAAGTATAGAATGATTTGTAATTGAATAGCGGTACACAATACTCTAATTACATAATCATCTGCACTAAACATATCAAGTGTTGCACGTCTGCAAATTTGTAGACTGTCGGAATATTTCAAAGCTGTCTTCAAAATTGAAAAGGTGCAATAAATTGGGATCGGAGGTGTCATAATTACACCTGTGTGAACCAAATACTCCTTAGAACGTATTCATTAAACGCGTGTGTATACTTTATATTGGAATTAAATCGTGGTTGGAGAAACTTTCAAAGGTAAGCGTTACTTTTTATGCTAAAATATATTTTCCTCTTCTTTATAGCTGGTGTAAATCTTTCACGATAATTATGCAGAACGTCTACTTTCAGTTTCACCGAAAGTCAACATCTCTTCTTCTCACAAATATCTCGTGAGAAAAAATGAAATACGTAACAGAAAGTTAGTTTGGTTAATTGCAAGAATGAGTCTTTGTATTTCATCAATAGTTCTTACATAATTCAATTCGATCTTTACTTTTGAATCGTGTTCCGGTTAGTATATCACTGTTTGTCGTTTAAATGCTTCGTAATTAATAACTCGGGCCTTCAGCCTTCGTGATTAGATTACTACGCATCTAAACTCCACACAGAGATATACTAACCGATATATTACTCATAAATAACAGTAAATATTAATTTGTAATGGAAGCAAACATGTACACGTTGCTGAATTATTAATTAGAATTTCTTTATCACGGATACTGTTGCATAGGAGAAGTGGACGTTTATTCCATATTACAAAGGGAACCAAATTCTTACTTATTTTATAATGTTTACAAATTAATTGTTGTCTCACGCAAATTGAACTGCGCATGTACTTTATACAAATTTCATGTCTTTTTGTGTTTAATTACCTCCCTTTCATGTTCATGTATGAAACTTTTTTTCACAGTTAAACTGAATATTTAAATTTCACAAAACATATACCTGACAAACTGCTCTTCAGTGAAAGATATCCTCATGGTGAAACGATGCAACAACTATACATGCATTTATATACTTTTTATATTGTTGTAGCCATAATACCCATCTTGAATAACAACCATAAACAATAATTCTGTATTTCGAAATGCATAATAATTAAGTTATAATGGGTATAATTTTTTTCTTTTCATATTAAGAACTGGAAGATGACAGTGTTGATTATCAAAATTGTAAAATAATAGAAGTATGTAAAATTTCACAAAAATCTGTATGTTTTAGTTTTGAATTATCTCCCTTTATCTAGTATTAGAGAGGTTTTCACCTTAAAATTGAAAAAAGAAGATCCTTTTTTATTCTTTACAAAACGTATGTATTGGTTTTTTATCTCTTTGAAATATTTCTTTGTGCTGAATTGATATACTACATAATTATATTTACAAAATAGTCAATAATTTGGTGGCAATTTTAGTGACAAGCTAGAATATCCACCGCTGTCCAGTTCTGTTACATATAAAAGAGTGAATATTTATTTTGTTATAATATGTAGTTAACTCTTATTTATTCAGTATGTAAAACTAAAATGATATTGTCTATCATTAAAATGGTAAAATAAAAGAAGTATGTAAAGTTGCCTGAAAAAAATGTGTCTTTTGTATTGAATTATCTCCCTTTTTATCGTATGCGAGACTTAATCTATCCTTAAACAAAATATCAAAGTTCTTATTTGCTTAACTTAACATTTTACAAAACATATATATCCCAAATTGCTTTTCGTTTCAATTTTCTCCATGTTGAAATGATATCTCATATATACACATAATTTTCAACAATTTGGCGGCCATCTTGGCGGCCATCTTGGCGGCAATTTTGAATAGCGACAATGTACCACAGATTTGGTAACTGCAACATGCAGTTCTGAAATCTAGAGACTCTAACGAACATTTTGATATATAAAACCCTTTGTTTACAGACATAGACCGGTTGGGTGTAAGATAGCACCAGTAATTTGCAGCACTATAAAGGGTATTTAAATGAAAATTGACAAAAGTATATAAGTCAGTCATTTTTTACTTCAATAATTCAATTCAATTTATTTTCTTTTACGAACAAGCAGAACAAATGCATCGGTCTTAGGTGCCGCCAAACATAACGTTTTGAACTTTATGACATAATCAAGCTCTGAAATTGCATGTGAAACACTCACTCTATATAAGTGTACATATATGTTAAGTGTGCTACAAAGTCTTATGGCTATATTCATAAACCTTTCTCGACCCGATTTCCACCAAGGAAGGCTCCGTTATATGTACCTGCCGTTAATCGGTCAATTAATTATTAAAGTTACTTAGATTTGGTCGAACACAATATATCAATTTTAGAAACAGGATTTTACATTTGTACCTAGTAGAAATCAAAGAATTTTATCCCTGGCCTTTATTGTTAAAAAGTAGAGAATATCAAGCAAGCAGGGAAACGTTTCGTGCAGCGTTCGGGACAGACTTATCCGCCAAAGGCAGAAGACCGAAGGGATGCCAAAGTCAATGCTATTTTTGATCGTGAGTCCAAAAGTAATCAGATTGGTGAAGAACAAAGAGAGGCAAGAGATGCACCAGGTCCTGCGCAACCCCAAACGTCTGAAATACCACCTTTGTCTAGTAAGTCTTGCCTCTCAGCATTGTTCAAAAACAAAATCTTAACAGGTTTATTGTTTAGAAAAAAAAAACCACATCGAAGCAAAATAAGATTTTGCGTGTGTACGAAACAGAACATATGAATACATGCAATGAGCCCTGCTGTAAAAACAATTAAATCTCGTGTTTTCTATTTCTGTGTGTCATACTTTTTACTACATCTAAGAAGTTATTAGATTTTTAATTTTTGTACATTTATAAGGCGCAGAGCCAGGCTAGAGCCACACGACAAACAGCAAAGAGGCCTTTAGCAGCACTAAGTTTGCCTATAAAATATTGTTCAGGAAAATTTGTTATTCTGAGAGAACTGGGCAAAAGTAATAGCTCAGATGATGAGTTATATAAGCTGATGCAGTTTAATAACGTTCTGTCAGCTGAAATTGTTTTTTCCCCTTCATACCACACAAAAGATAAATTTATATGCCGCAACTGCAGATGTATTTAAGAATATTTCCCTTTTGAGACAACCCCTTACTTTATTCACTAGTCAGCAGTCCGCAGTCCGAGTCCAAGTAAGTAACAAAACTCTAATATGAGCAGAGAGGTCGCCTCTTTAATGATAAAAAGGTTTAGCCTAGGTGATATAAATACTAAATGGTGAAACTTACCGTTTCCACAGACAAACAGACGGACGGACAGACACATTAGGAACTGATGTACGAAAAATACTTCTCTAATTGATAAATACAATTATTAAGCACATACTGATCTAAGTTGCACAAAACCAGTTCCGCTAAAATCAAATGCAGCTATATTATTTTTGGCATACAATTCGCAGTTGAGAAGACAGGAAATCATGTTTATATAATGCCAGAACAATTTTCTGCAAATGAAATGCATGCATTTTAAAATTAGGTTGACCATATAATATTCAGCTTGAGTAACAACTTTTGTTGCTTGTCAATTCAATCACTAAGCGCAAGCTCTGCATATATGAATATACCGTATCCCTTTGTCCCAGCTCGGGTCCGTTCTGATATGGCAGGTTGGTGACCCGCCAGCTAGTTAAATAATGGTTATCGTATGCCTACCTGTCGGGTGCCTGGTATAAAAAGTACATTGTATATGATTCGGGATGTGCTCAGAAAGAAAGGTGTCCATAAGTCATAAAACAGGCGTTGGACTATAACTTAAACACACTTTACCTTTATCTTTTATTAAAGAAATTTTAAAGATGATAATGATGATCCTATCTGTTATTGTATCTGTATTAATTGAGAATATTTTCGTATTCATTCCTCCAATTATACTGTTTATTTTTAAAATATATTATGGTCTTGATATATGTTGGAAAGATTATTTATATGAAACCGATAAGAGGATTACTGGTATATTTATCACGTGTTTGATTAGATTGTAAGTTTGCGTATTAACTTGCCCAAATTATTACATTATCATTTCTTTGTTTTACATGATAAATCAAATAAAGTAATCAAATCAGTAAATGGCAATAAATAAAGATTCTGTGTGTAAATGTTGATGTTCAGTTACGTGTACATGCAGTTAAGCAACATCTAAAGCTGCCTGATCGTTAGTACCATACATGATATGTATCATTTCATTAGACTAAGTATTGTATTCATCCTCTATCTCGAAACTTCACTATCTTGATCTATTTTAGCAGTAAACAAGTTAAAGATACATATACAGTACCTCTCAATTATCAATCAATCATCTACCTTAGTATGATCGTCTTAACGATAAGCGGTACTTCTTTCTTATATGACAGTCAATGCAGTATGCATTAATATTATAGCTCTGTCTTTAGTGGTAATTTTCTGTTTTGAAACGGCTTTCTATGCCCTGTGTTTATAACGTTTGTTTTACATTTGAGTTTACAAATAAAAGTATTATTCGACGCCGCCAGTTCCTTGAGAAAATCAAATTTAAATACATCACTTTTTCACAACCGGGCTCTCTCAGGTTTCGGGTTCGAGCCCCACTGGGTCACGGAAGTACCTCCTTATATGACACCAGTGCTGGGTTTTCAAAGAAGCGGAATCGATAGTGACTCGATAAAGCTTTCTTCACAATCGGGCTAAAGTAAATTAGTCTAAAACCACTGTCTGCAACTAAACTCATTAAAAATACAATAAAATAGGATATTTTAAATGACAAATTGAAAATGTTTGCAGAGTCAAAATTCAAAGTAGTTTTTATACCTGAATAAATTCAATAAATACAAAAATATATGCAGTATAGGAACACTTATTTTCTAAAACCACAAAGTCTAAAGCTTAGATATTTAGCATGGAGCATTGTCTAGTAAACCTCTACCACGTTTGTTCAATTTTGATTCCCTGGTCAAAACTGACCCCGCTTGGTTCACTTAGTTTGACAGAGGCTTATGTAGGAAAAACTTTAAAAATATTTTTCTCTGAACCACAAGGCCTGGAACTTAGATATTTGGAATGCAGCATTTTCTAGAAGACCTCTACAAAAATTGCTCAAATTGTGACCCTCGGATCAAAATTGATCTCGCCCGGGGGTCACTTGGCTTTACATAGGCTATATGGGAAAAAACAATAAAAAAACTTTTTCTCTGAAACCACAAGGCCTAGAGCTTAGATTATTGGCATGTAGCATTGTCTAGTAGACCTCTACTAAGTTTTTTTTCAAATTATGACCCCCGGTCAAAACTGACCATGCCCGGGGGTTACTCAGTTTTGCATAGGAACAACTTTAAAAGTCTTCTTCTCTGAAACCACAAGGCTTAGGTATTTAGCATGTAGCATTGCCTTGTGGACCTTTACCAAAAGTGTTCACATCATGACCCATGGGTGAAAATTAACCCTTTCCGGTAGTGGATGGGTCAATTGATTTTGCATAGGCTTATTTAGGGAAAACTTCAAAAAGCCACGAGGCCCACAGGCAGAACTACATGTAAGATATTTGAAATGTTACTAAGCATTGTGTAGTTGACCTCTACGAATTATGTTCAAATCATGACCCCTTGTTTTATTGGCAATTGATATACAGGTGAGCGATAAAGGGGTGTCTTGTTATTTAATTCATTTTGATAAAATTTTTAAATGAACACAATTACTTTTTCATAATTGTTTGCCTCTCTTTATGAAAACAGATAAATGAACCTTTCGCCAAAATATCCTTCTTGCCTAAGAATAAAGTGAGTCGATATAATGATAGATAAATGTTTTCCAAAGAATTACGTAAAAATATAATGTAAAAGTTACACAAAGTTTAGCTTGCGGTCTGTCTGTCCGTCTGTAAACGCAATCTTGCGGACGCTAAATCTCCAAAACCCCTGGCCAATAATTTAATGATACTTCACAGAAGTAATAAGCACCATGCCAAGTTGTGCCTCATTTAGGTTTCGGGGCACTAGGTTAAAGGTCAAGGTCATAGAAGCTCGCGATATTGAAATCATGATACTTCACAGAGGTGATAAGTACCATGACTAGTTGTGCATGGTCCAATACTTAAAGTTTCAAATGTTACATAAATCTTACATACTATGTCAGTGCGGTGATTAAGGATGTTTATCACCTTCAGTGATAGTTCTTATTTGTTCTTAACTACAGATTTCTGTATAAGCATAAGTAAAAAATCAAATTATGAATTAGATATTAGTACGCATTCATTAGTATCTGTCACAGTTTTGAACAAAACTATTGCGGCGGCGTCTTTGATGCCTTGTATCAAAATTAATCTTATATTTCATATATATGACATACTTCCTTGGCTCATGCACCAAGAGAGTTTGAAACAACCCCTCGTTTATATACGAGATCCCAATCGTAATAGGGACAAGATCTATTGGGTTGGATATGATATATTATTTACTTACTATACTAATGCAGCTATCCATTAAAGACTGAAAACACAATAGCGAATCACATTTAATATATCTATATGATATTTCACTCCTATCAAACGGTTCTTACTACAATATAGTTTCACAATCAAAATATTTGTCGGACATTCTGATTGACCCGGAAGCTCACAATTTTTCTAGGAAAGTTTTGCAAGACAATGAGTTGCCATTGTTTCATTAATGTAGATTTATACAACAAAGTGTTTGTAATTCAGCAAAGCTCTTATTTGCCATGTAATATTCAAATGTTATAGCCGCTTTTATTATACGTTATTTTCAAAATATGGACTGTAACCGAATGCACACCTCAACAGTCGTAGTATCATGGAGACATTGTTCTTAGTGCACGATTTAATGTCTTCGTCATTTTAGAGGCAAACACCAATTTGGAGAGACATCTGACTTCATATGATAGCCGTACCTTGATCATCAAGTACAATATTGCTTATCACTAAATCATGTGCACACCCAACTATTCAAATGACAGCAATCATAGTACATGTATTTAATTATGATAGATTATGTGAAAAGGTGCAGTAAACCCATTATAACTTATTTCCGAAGTGTTGTCAAAGTATTCCTTGTGTTTTATTCATATTTCTTAAAATAATATATAATACCAGTACAGTAATATGACTTGAGGACATTTGAAAAGGGAAAACAAGGTGGGTGAGATTAGGACCCAATTCAGATACCAAAAGATCTCTTACAAAATGTAAGAGAAGACTCGCCACTGAGCCACGATGGAATCTGAAAATAACTATTGTAAAGAACAATGTAAATATGTATAAATGCACATCGTTCCACATTGCCTATAGCCCCCACTTCTTTCTTAGGTTGATTAAACCTGGTGTCACTCTCAACAGAGTCTAATTTTAGTTGAAAGAACTTTCACAAAAAGAGATTTGAACTGTTCAAAAACAAATATATTTGGAAGCCTTATACAGATTATTCATAAACCTCACTGTGCTCATAAAAAATGTTTGCACTTTGTAACAGGATGTCAAACGTGTTGTTTGTATGTTAGTGTTTTCTTGGTAAATATTCTAGTATGTTCGTGAAAACAATTATGCATACGTATAAAATTATGCAAACATAATGTTTTTATTTGCGGATTAGTTCATCATATGATGTAAATGTTTAAACATATGACATGCACGTGTTCTTATATTATCTGTGTTAAATTTTTCTCTCAGTCACTTAAAGATAAATACAATTGCTTCTCTTAACTACCCGCGAAAAACATCCAACATTTATCAAAACATAATCATGATAAAAGAATGAAATACAGTAAATCTTCGATAGCTCGAAGCTGCAAGGCGATTAGAAATGGCTCGAGTTCCTAGAGCTCATATTATTGGCCAATAAACAAAACAGCATTATTTTAATGCAAATCTCACTAAGAAATACCACTTTATCGGGTTAAACTTAGGAAATAGATTTCACTTTTGAGTGATATATAGGTTAGTATATCACTGTGGGGAGTGTAAATGCGTAGTAATCTAATCACGATGGCCGAAGGCCTGAGTGATTAAATACGAAGCAACTACACGACACTACTCCTCAAATAAAACGCTATTCGTCTTAATTTTGTTGTTTCTGATATTGCTGGCGATACCGGTAGTGTAACATTTTTACAATGATTTGTTTTACATCACGCGTGGATTCATTTACAACAATACCAATCCAAGCGTATTAGCGCATGCACACACGTAGATGCTGTGTGAAATTTACACGGGGGGCGGAACGAATTTCAGCAGTTAAAAATAGTTCCGGACGCCTAGCGTGATATACTTAAAAGTTTTATCACGCTCAAATCCTTCTTTGTGTATATGGGAGAAATTTCAAATAATAATAATAATTATAATGAAACATTATGTTTGCATAATTCTATACGTATGCATAATTGTTTTCACGAACATAATAAAATGGTGAATAAATGTGAAAAAGTACTTTCTATATTTCGCCAAGGTCACATTATCTAAATACATGTACTCGGCACTCGTGAACCGTTAGATTAGATACTATTTATAGCTTTTATAAGATATGAATTAATCACACGATCATATGAAAACGGGAGACATCAGCCATTATGTAACAAGACATGCTCAAATGTGAAACATATAAATTTCATAGAATACAGTACATGCCTGTCATATTCCATTGAGTTGTATTGTTTGAGCTAATCTATCAGACTGTAGTTCCAAGAGTGGAAAAATGTTTTAACACTGTTGCCGACCAAAATAAAACAAAAGCAGTCAAATAAAACTGCATCACTCGAGTTATCGAGTTTGCATTTGGGTGACACATGCCGAGACTGTAATAACGTTGACTACTCCGGGTTCTTTGTTTTGTTGATGTTCAGATGAACGAAGTTTTACTGTATGCGAATGTATCCTAGATGTCATCAGCATATATAAACCAGCGTCTTGTATATTGACCTAAGTGTTGTGCATTGTTATTCAGTCGTTTGCGAATACATACGATATTTAATAAACACGTAGACACGAAAAATATTTTCTTCGAATATTTGGCTTAAATACGGGAGTGTAAATGGAACAAGTCTGTTCAGAACTTACGAAGGTCAGTCATTTTATATCTAAATTATACTGCCTGAATTGATTTACTTATGTGACAAGAGTCACAGAGTTGTACATGTATTGTAAGTATTAACTAAGGAGTAAGGACTAATACTGGCGCATAACCGATGTTTAAGTGGTTAGAAATATTTGTCCAAACTTCTGCTTAAGGAAATAATTATTTTTGTAATTTTATGCAGAGGAAAGTTTGAGTTTTAAAAGTACTTACTGTCACACTTTTACATATTTGTATTTTAGTTTTGTAGTACAAAAATGTACATATAACAGCCATAATATTATATTACTTTTCGCAGAATGTTTCGACACTACTGTAGTCACCAAACCATGCTCAAATCTACAACGAACAAAGTTTAGTGCGACATAATGTGAAATATTTGTTTTGTTTTGTTTAAAAGTGTGGAGTATCTTAAATCTATTTGATCCAAAGCTAGGGCCCTACTATTGACACAACTTATATTATTCTTTACAGTTCAATATCTTCAAGTGAAAACTCTTAAACATTGACTTGTATTGCATGTTCTTTCAATTAAACTAACAGTTATGTACACGCAACGTCCACTTGTCTCTACATTTTTGCTGTGCTTCTAAATGAGCATCATTTTACAATCTATTTATAAAACTATAGAATTTTATATTCAATTTATTTCTGTTTCAGATGACAACAAACACGTACAAGTTAAAACCAATGCAATTTCCAGACGATGGGAACAAGGTGATTCTTGAATACACAATGATGAACTATACACGCTTGGATATGATTACCAAGACCTATGTGGTAGATTTTGAACCTAAGTCACCTGAAGGTCTGATATAAAGTATAATATTAAACAATAAGCATGGTAACGTCCGAATTATAGCAATTACATACTAACAAACATGGATAGTAAAAGTGCCTCTTGTCATTCCGTCCGCTTGCAAGCAACACAATATAATTATGCCTATGCAATGGGAACGTTTTTGTTGATATTTGGTTTAGAACTTATCGAAAGAAGAAATAAATCTTGTTCTGTTAGTTCAGAATAGCAAGCATGGTACCAATATGTCGACACTAAATTGATCTAAGTAAACTTTAATTATTTATCATCAATTCTTAATGATTAAATGTACGACCCTTGCTTTATAGCACCGATGCTAAAATTATAAAACTGATACATATATCTAAACCTTCTGACTGATTCACAATGGTATTTATATAGTTGCTTTCCTATTTATTTTACTTTAATTTAAGTATTTTGCTGATTTTCAGTTACCTGGCATAGGGCAAATGTCTTTTTAAAGTTTTCTCCCCCCCCCCCCCCCCCCCCCCCCCCCCCCCCCCCCCCCCCCCCCCCCCCCCCTCTCTCTCTCTCTCTCTCTCTCATTATATTTAGTTAAGTTGCAACTGTATCCAAATTTATCCTGTTATCGCACAATAATCTTGTTGTGAGTTCGTACTATTGACAATATGATAACCCTTTTCACCTTCCTTCCTTTTGACCTCTAATGTAACATAATGATACTATAAGAATTGTCACCGCATCAATATCAACGACACTGTTAAAAATATTGTTTGAATAGGGTAGAGACGTTGCAAGAAGTATGAGTCAAAGTATTTTTAATTGTTACGATCAACATCCCATTGATCTTACTATTGAGGACAGTATACTTTTCGAAGGACTGCCATTGGAGAAAGGTTAAAAATGCAGTTAAGTTTTAGTACTGACAAATCGTTTTATTTCAATATTTAGCTATCGGCAATACATCACAATTCTAATTACTAACATTAAAAGAGGCTGCCGTGAATATTGTCTTTGAAAATTGTTTTATGCGTGTCCCCTTTTTTGTTTATCCCCTTTTTAGTTAAGACACAGGTTTCAGCTTCAACTAAATTGCTATAATGACACTCAAGTTTAGATAAATCTACCTGCTGATTCATATACAAAGGGTTTTAATTTTAAAAAGGAACATTCAAACTTTTTAGGTGCAATAATAATATAAGGCTGATGAATATATTGAGTCGCTAAAGGTCATTTGTAATTAGTTACATTCACAAGAGGGAGGAAAAACAAATTAATAATCATCTAAAATATTGTCTTGCTAGAATGTCCAGAAAGACACGTGCATGAGTTCGACTCTGTCTTAGCAGAACATCCAGCTCCTGAGTTGTCTATGAGACCAATCGCCATGTGCCGAGATCCATTCAGACAAGGCAAACACAAGATAGTTCTTTGTGAGCCAGTTTACGCCGATAGAAGGAACAAAGATGTCGGTTAGTTTTGACAGACTTTAAAACCACTTTCCGCAATTTCACTAATATTTAAAGAATACCTTGTAATAAAACCTAAGTCTATTTAACACCATGTTAAATGTTGTTATGAAATCTCATTATACTCAACATTTCTTTTTTCATTTTTGTAAAGTAAGACCCCATATACATAGCTTTAGCATATATCATAACAACATAACATACTGAAGTATATTTCTATGTAGCTAAAAGAACAGCTTTGTTGTATCTTAAATTTGCTCCCTTAAATGGTCTACGTTGAACATTGGAATATGTCAGTTGCTTCTATCGGACAATGAATGATGGTTACAATGACTACCCTTACAAAACAACATATCAACGAATGACAACGATAAAACTGATACAAGCGTGTATTGCTATTCGCTTTCATTTTCTTTAGAATTCAATACAAGAAAGAAATGTAAAGAAGTAATAGCGCAAGTAAATGACCACGATCCCTGGTTCGGTATTGAACAGGAGTTTTACATCACCGATAAGAACAATGTACCTTTAGACTGGAGCTTATTTCAACCTTCTATAGGTATGTAGACACTGACATTATTTTCGTTGATTGTGTCAATGTATAAAGATGATATTTTAATGATACCCCCTCCACACCCAATATTCAGACTTTTCTTTTGTAGGAAATTACTAACATACGTAATAATATGGTAAATGTTCAACGATGTTAGTCTCAAACGCAGGAGATCAAGCAATATCCCACTTTTCTGCTTCAAACTTTGATTACTTTCCTCGAATGTTAAAGTAGCATTTTCTCAGAGCATGACATGGTTCCTTGGGATTACTGAAACTATTCTTGCCTATTTATCCAATTAAATATTATAGATATAAATAGTGAAATGATGATCGGAGACAATGTTGGATTTGAGCGCCAGTTGGTTGACCTCCATCTTCGCGCATGTATCTACGCAGGGCTTGAAATGTACGGTTGCGTCAGGGAAATGAATCCGTCACAGGTATGAATGTTTCGTATTTCAAATATTCGAAAGACTATCAACATTATTTTGGAAGTCAGATTATAAAACAAATTGGTTTGATTAGGTAATTTTTTTCAAATTCGATCAATTGTTTTATAACAATGGCAATTTTTAAACTTGGATCTATGAATAAATACTGAAATCAAAATGATGCAGCTTAAGTATGGTTCAGACCAGTATACTTGGTGGAGCCGCCATGACGGTCGTTTCAGGATCGTAGGGTCCAGCTGCCATGTAGTGGTATTGTCCTAAGGCACAAAACAACAATTCTACATTGATTCTCTCTCCTTTTTAATTTGATTCCAATTGGAGTGAGTGCCGAGAGCGATGAACATGCAAACTTGTTTCGCAGTCGAGAGTATAAATGAAACTACAATGATTATTTTAACTAGAAAGGAGAAATGTATGTCAATTTTAGCAAAGGATGAACAGCAAACATGTGGCAGTGGTGGGTTTTTGCATTTCGTTTTAGAAAACGTTTTAGTATGTGACTGAACAGCGACATTTATTTCATGCTTTTCAGAGCAACACTGAGATATATCAGTGAAATAAAATTGATATTTTACTGTTTCAAAGCAGTGAAAGTATCAAAATCTTCAACCCGGATTGACGTCAACAAGTATACCGAGCGTAACGAATGCCAGAAAGCAAACGACGATAATGGGGTTAAAATGACGTCATTTGTTTTATGCTTTCTCATGACGTTTCCAGCGGTTTTCGACAGTATCTTGGAACAAAAGTAGAGTTTCAAAAATAGAATAAACAGAAAATTGTTGATATCAATATAACATCACGTTATTTTATTTTCGTGAACACCAAAAAATGTTATTTTCACTCGTGACTGCGCCACTCGTGAAAGTATCACTTTTGGTGCTCATTCAATGAAATTATAATATGATATTTCGCCGAAACCAACAATTGTCCTCTATGGTTTTAACGAAATAATAAATGAAGAAATGTATCTTGTATATTTTGTAGAAAATCAAATATAAGTTCGTTTTGATTTCAGTGGGAATTTCAGGTAGGACCATTGCCAGGCATCAAGACTGCTGACCATGTTATTCTCGCACGTTATATTCTCATACGCCTTGCAGAAATTCATGATGTGAAGATATCATTCCGCAACATTGATTGTGCACGGCATACTAATGCACGTCAAACTTTTCACCTCAATTTTAGCACCAAGAATACTCGTGCTGAAGGAGGCATTAAGTAAGTGATATAATTATTTTTGTAAACATTAAATAGAGGATATGTTTTATTGGATTTGGTACCACGAGTAGAATTTATAAGAACCAATATTTCATCCAAACAGCATTAATTTTGCATACCGTGAATTTCAATTAGATTCGCGGTGTCCACAAGGACTGACCGAGTGGTTCAAATCGCTAATCAGCTAATGATAGCTATTTCATGTTAGCGAGCTAGTCTTCTGGTTTGCTACTAAATCCAGGAACATTCAGCTATGTTATTTGCATTTTAACCGTAATTACCATATTGTGATGATAACTTTAGGTAAATTACAAACAAAACACAAAGTAAAATGACTGCAAATTTATATAATTAACCACCACGAAGAAAACAATTACTTAATTGAATACCCCCGGTAAAGAATCACAGCTTATTTTCAAAGCACCGACTAATTGCAAAATTTATTAAGTGCAAAATAATAAAACGTTACACCAGATCGTATGGGTTCGTCACAAGGAAAGAAGGAAAGAATGAAATATCTACTTTGCATTTAATTCAATATTGAATTCAAATAGTTTTTCGTAAAATCTCGAGCTGAGTTTTTAATAAGTCCAGCAAGGAGAATAATTCAATAAGACTGTGTTTGATACTGATCCTTTTATACTATTAAATTGTATATAATAACATGTTATAAATATGTGTGTGAATATGGGAATAAAATATGTTTAAATTCAACTAAATATAAATAGCAATATATTTCTTTGAACAGGAGCATATATGACATTTTAGAAAACGTTTCAAAATATCCGCAAAAAGCCATGTACAAGCATTTTGATCTATCAAATGGAGAAGAAATGAAATGGTACTTGGACGGGGACTTTTACATGCCAGCTTATGATTCATTTAAGTATACGATTGGTGATAAAGATGGTTCCAGTATAAGAATACCAACACATGTGTCAAATCAAGGCAAAGGGTATATTGAGGAGAGACGACCAGTATCCAACGCTGATCCTTACGATGTATGCCGTATTTTTACAATAGCGGCATTGTTTGATCATAATGGGAAAGCTCTTCTTTAACAGAAGTCTTGAATGTAGTATATTTTAGAGCTTTTGACAGTCAATGTTTCCGATTGCTCTGAAACAGAAAGTCCAGACTCGCAGCTTTTCATTCGCAGAAAACAACACTGATATCATAAATATCTTTCACTCTATATGTGTCTTTGTTTGAAAACAATTGCCCTGAATTTAACTGAATTGTCTTACGAATGTTCATGTTTTGTGTCTGTCTATGTCTCTTTCTGTTCATTTAAGTCACTTTCTCAATATCAAGAATTGTTGTTTTTAATTTCCCCGCTTGGGGACATGGAAATGTTCTTGGTCCGTCCGTGTGTGCCTGCATGCGTCCGTCCCACGATCTTGTTCGGGCTATTTATCTGGATTAGTTAAAGTTAAATTTCAAAGACTGCTTCTCTATCAAGAGGAGATTCGTATATTACTGGCATGTTCCAGTTCAATGATATTTTACAGAGTTATTATCATTCGATTAATTATTCATAAACCTTTGTGTCCGCGGTATTTCTCAGCATCACGGGCTTGATTTCAACAATCTTTATAGGAAGATGCGTAAATTGTAGGGGCATGTTCCTGTTTGATTAATTATGGCCCTTTTAATTGATGTTCTTGTAGTATTCTTCATTTAAATTGTGTATACTCCCGGCCGACCCGCGAATTTTTCCCCAGGTGAACTTGCAAAGATTACTGACAGGTGCATGTTGAAGAGACAGATGCAGATATATTGTACAATGAAATTCGGGTACCAGACCCTAGCTCTTTCACAAATAGACCCCTTGGTTCTTTAAGCCCGGTGTATAGCCCCGATACACGTGAGATTACCTCTTGGATTCGAACCAGTTCATCTCTAGATAGATGGGACCACTGTTTCTCACCTATGTGATACATATTTCCGCGCATTTACCCATGTGAGATAAACTTATCTCACATCGCTTATCTCACATCGCTGCCGGACTATTTTTACGTTAATTGTAAGCAGACATAAAAATCGAAAAATGGCTGTAAAATTGTTATTTGTGAAATAAACATAGGGTTGTTGGTATTCTTTTCTTAGTTAGATCTTTTCTATCCATCTATAGCAGTTTTGAAGTAAAATTCGAGAAAAAATTGATTTCAGTTTTTCATCCCCATCCTGTATTTGCACTAATTTCTTCTTACTTGTGTGAAAATGCGATTTAAACGGTGAGAAATAAATCTACCATGTCCATTGAGTTGTGGATAAGGAAATCCACCTCGGGTTGAGATACGTCCAAAAACTCGGCGAGCCTCTTTTTGGACGTATCTCAACCCTCGGGTGAGATTCCTTATCCACACTCATGCGTGATTCACTTTATACAGTTACTGAAATTCCCAGTTTCCCGGCAGGGATTTGAACCGGGGACTTCCGGAATGGTGGTCCAGAGCGTTAACCACTCGACCATCGCGCCCCCCATATAGTATATAGAGCTTTTTGTGCATTTTCCGGGCCATTTCACAGAAACCACTGATTTCAATTTTATGAAACTTCATAGACTGCTTCACTATCAAGATGAGGCGCATTTTCTTAGCAACCACAGGCTGCAAGTCAACAAACCTTCATCTTTGGAAAGCTTAACTAACAAGTTGAAATACGCATATTACTAGCATATTTCAATTCAATAACTTTATACAGAAGTAAGCTGAGCCCTTTCATATGACCAACTTTCACACTAAGGTCTTGCCTTAGCGGACGAAAATGTCATATCGTACATGGCTAATGTTTAGGATAATAAACGTTATCGATTTATGTTCTCTGTAGTTTGCGTTGTTTGTTATTGTACTGCTTATTACAATATAATCTACATATACTCAATAAGTGTAAAGGAAACCACAACAGAAATTTACTCAAGTGTGTTTTTGTTAAAAGTTGAAAATATTTGCAAGATTATTCAAGCGAGGCGCTTGCCATAATAAATTAAGTCATTGATACAACAAAAGACTAAAAATAAAGGTTCTTAGTCAAAGTGTTAATATCAATTTGAGGTAAACAGTTTCTCTGTTAGAAAAATACATAATTATTTCGATAACTTATAAAGTGTTGCATTTAGTATATTTTTAATTCTAAACTGAGGCTATATAAAATTGCTACCATTATATCAAATTCCAAGGCAAAATAAAGGGTCGAATAAATCAAATTTAATTTTGAATGCTGATACAGTGAGATTGTTCTCCGTTATATTTAATTAATATGTTGTAACCTTACAACCTTATGATAAATATTTCACTGAGGAAATAGATTTATCATTTGAGTGATATACCGGTTAGTATATCACTGTGTGGAGTGTAAATGCGTAGTAATCTAATCACGAAGGCCGAAGGCCTGAGTGATAAAATACGAAGCATCTAAACGACACACAGTGATATACTAACCGGTATATCACTCAAAAGTAAAATCTATTTCCATTCTAACACGTTAATGTAAATAAAAAATTGTTCGAAGTGGTACTATTTGATGCGCATACACGAAATCGCTGCCTTGAACTTGTAGTATTTCGTGTTTTTCTTGCATTTCAAGAAATTTTCGCTGTTTTTACTCCTCAAATAAAACGCTTTTCGTCTTATTTTTGTTGTTGCTGTTATTGCTGGCAATACCGAAAGTGTAGAAAAATATAGTACGTTTTGTTTTACATCACGTGAGTTCATTCACAACAATACAAATCCAAGCGTATTAGCGCATGCACACTCAAATATGTTGTGTGAAAATTATGCAGGAGGGAATTTCAGCAGCTAAAAATAGTTTCGGACGCCTAGCGTGATATACTTGGTAGGTATATCACGCTGAAATCCTTCTTTGCCTATATAGGTGAATTTTGCAGTAGTGTTAGAATGAATGTTTTAGCAATTGAATTATAAATTCTTTTTCTTATAACCTCTTTTAGCAAGATGTAAGGTACTGCAGAAGTGCTCTTCAAAGTTTAATTAGGACAATTTCTTAGCTTTACATAGATGTATACATGTACAGCATGTAATGCTGTCCAATCTAACTAACTGTGCTAATATCTTTATAGTTTATTATTAAGAATCAATTTGTGTACATGAGCTGTATCACTTGTTTCTCGACTGTAAATAAATATATTTGACCAGACTTTACTTGTTTCTTATGCATACGATGGGCTACTAATTTTCAAATGTTCAAAGTTGTGTACTCCTAATAAAAATCAGTATTTGAATCATGAATGCATAGTAACCTCTTACTATTTAAAGTTTCAGAAATATATAAATGTATACTAAAATTAGATACATGTATCATTAGAATGGCTTTAAAATGTGTTTTGCGATCAGTCTGTCGTGTGCAGACCGATAATGGTATGAGACTCTTTTCCTTGAATCGTGCAAAGAAATATTCTTTGAAGTAGGTATTCAGAATTGATTTAATTACATTAACAATATCTGCTGTATGTTCGTCATTCCATTCGGTTTCCGTTCGTCTGATAAGCTAGACCATGTGATACTTCAAGAACAGCAGATCGTATCAAATGAAACTTGTTTTGTGTAAAATAGGCAATATAAAGATTATGCCCGGTGCTTCAATTGTTTTGTCAGACAAAAATTGTGGTTTTTTGACAACAAATATAACAAGGATTCTGTATACAAAGTAGGATCATGAGCCTTGACATACAGAGGATGATGTGAGGATTATGCACACTAAACATGGGTACAATTACATTTAAAATGTAATTAATAAAACTACAATAACATCACACATATAATTAATTGAATCACAATTTAATTTGAGTTTCTAAATTTGTTTTTTCAAATTATACATAAAATTACTGTGTTTTATTTTGACCAAATACACTTGGCTTTAAAGTTTAATGTGGAGTTTGGCTTTTGTACCAAAAGCTATCAAAAACCGTGTATATATGACACTCGTCAGACCCCAGTTAGATAATACTTCCTAAATTTGGAGCCAGTACTCCAAAGCTGACACGAACATGTTGTAAATGATGCAGAGGACGGTGGATACGTGGTATTGTAAGTGCTACAGGAACAAGAGTTACGTTGCGGAAATGTTTGGAGAACCTTTCTTGGCCAACCCTGCAACATCGCAGATAAAAGTATAGTTTTCTTTTACAAAATTCATACTGGTTTGGTAATATGGTAAATAATCGGGCGAATGCTCTCACGACTGGGCTAATCGGTGACTACACAATTTATCCCCAATTGTGTACGTACTGTGACATGTGCATCAGGAAAACAAACTTCATCCTTGTTTTTATTAAACAATATATTAATAGTGACCGTTATTCACTGGTCGAGAAAGTATAGTTACTCTCATAATTAACATCAGTTTGGAGGTAACGACATACTATTTTGATAGATATGAACTGTTTACGTACTAAAATTATTCATGAAAGAATGAAAACGCAAGAGTAGGTTTTTTTATCTTTAATATTGCCTTTCAGATACAAGGAGCCAAGAACTCGCCCTGCCTTCTGTTAGGGCCACCTACATTTTCTTTAAAAATTGTTTTGCCTTATCTCATTTATGTGCCAACGAAGCGACCGTATTAGATGATATCGTTTTGCGTTTGTTAGTATAGTTTCCTTTAATTCAGGATACAACTTAATGTACCCTTTGACTTTAACATTGGAACACACGTCAAACAACTATGCTGTTCTGTTAGCTCTCACGGATTTACATTAAATGTATTGGTGATACAATATTTACAGAGGTGACCACTATCCCTAGATTCGAACGAAATTTATATAAAGTTTATCGAAGGTCTTGCCAAATAAAACAATAGTCGAGTCAAGGTTTTTATCTTTATTTTTTTATACAATATAATTCCGTCTATATATTAACTTTCTGTAGGACTTTCATGTTTGAATTGTGAAAAAAACATCTAGAAAAACATCTACTCGTTGTATTCTACGCCGTTTGAGCCGACTTAAACAATTTCGTACTAGACCAAGGGTCAGTCTAGTCGTTACTCAGAATTTATACATAAAAATTTACTGTCTAAATAACTCTTTATGTAGATACGGTAAGTGTATTTCGTATGCTTTTTCATACAGATACAGTTAGTATTTATGGCATCTTTGACAAAAATTTAAAAAAAACAATTCGTGTCAAAGAGTTAAATCATGAAAGAAGGATAACAACGGTCTAACAAATGTGAAATCTTTAAGTTACAATATCGGAATAACAACGGCATAACGTAACCGATGTAACATGTTTGACTTTCGATTTCGGAATAAATTTATGTTTTGGGATATTTGGGATAACTGCGAGCAAGAAGAATTGACAAAGAAAACGCGAGCAAGAAGAATTGACAAAGAAAACGCGAGCAAGAAGAATTGACAAAGAAAACGCGAGCAAGAAGTATTGACAAAGAAAACGCTGAGTATGGTGCAATTACAGCTAACTAGGTAAAATCATAACATGATGATCTAGAATTATAGAGAAGCGGTTACAAATGTACCATATCCGCTTAATTACTCCCTCCAACTTGTGTACAAAAATGAAAAATTTGACTTTGACTAATAAACAAAAGTCTTTCTCAAATGAAAAATAGTAACTACAAAAGAGTTTGTTCCTTATTCATTGTGTACCGCGCTCCTGTCATGTGTATCAGATTACCTAAACGCAAATTTTCCTAGACATTTTCCATAACTTACTTACCTAGAATGACCTCTCGGCCTCGAACCTAGTGTTTCAGAAACTGTTACTTTTGTAAGTAGCATGTCTGCAAAATTACATCATCTATATTTTTACAGCAACTGATTAACATAATTATACTTTCACAATTGTCTACCTAGTGATTTGCTAGCAATTGCAACAAGAATCTTTGAAATGTATAATGCAATATGAAAATACTTTATGTGTATGTACCTTCAAATTGATGTATAAGGCTATACAAAGGAAACGTCGGGCACGATCTATCCAATCGCTCGTTCTGATACTCTTTCGATTCCAGCAGGAACGGAATCTATAAATTTATTCGAGTTTCCGTCAGTACGGTAGTACTGCCTCATGTTTTGAAATTATTAATGTTCTGCTCTAAGTCGAATAGCAACAGACGAAGAGTTCGACTTTACATTAGACTAAGTATTAAAATGATCAATTTCGGCATTGGCAGTATCAAAATGATGTAGGTTCTAACAATGGTTAGATGCTTATTTGTGAGTTTCTCTTCGGAATCCCGAAACTGATTGGCTAAGGTGTTACGGTACCAAATCCATGCCGATATATATGTTCATTTGTTTGAACCCGTAAAATACTGATAACTGCCATATCATTTACCCGAATTCAGCTTTTAATATTATTGCATAATTAATTTCATATCTAAATAATAAGGCATGATAGAGAATAACATCATTTTTCAAGACGCCAAGTTCATTATTTTACGTAAATGAGAAAAATCGAATTCAAGAGAGATAATCATAAGATGACAATAATTTTAGATTTAAATTTATTAGTTAAAAATCGTATCTTTAGTAGCCTAGCTGAAACACATTTTGTTTAGGCACATATAAACTATATTAATTTTTACAAACGTTTTACCGTGTAATATTTATTTCAACTTTTTAAGTTGGCATCGGGACAGAACGGTACGTATTTCGATTTTATTTTATATAGTAATGATAACTGGTATCGGGGAATATCGAAGTAAATGCTTCACATCGTTTATCTGTTAGAAAACATAGCAAATAATTAGTGAGAATAGTTCAGTTGTTCAAACATTGAGATATTTTTTGTCAATTGATCTCATTACCAAACAATGTAAAGCGAAATTTAGTAGCCACCATCGGCTGCAAGGATGCCTCATTCGTAGATAAGTTCCGACATTGCCGTCCATTTATTGCGATTACTTTAATGTGGTTCATGTTTTGACGGGACTGTATGCATATACATAGGTATACTGTATTGGGCTTTAAATCTGCGTTGCCAAATATTAGCGTTTTTTAAAAGTGTTTTGAATTGACGGTGTCATAAATTGGCGAACATTACATCGGCCGACAAAATAAAACCTTGACATAAAATGCAGGTTTACAGCGACTTAATATTTTATATAAATCGTATGCATGCCATTATAAACAAATTAGGAAGTATGTCTATTGCAAGCATTTGCTTATATAAACAAATAATAAATAATTGTATGAAAGGGTTTGTCACAGTTATTGACATATAAAAGAGATAAGTATGTTAGAGTTTTATCATATCACAGGATTATTTTCAACGGTAACAATATTTTATTCCAGTTTGGTACAATGTAGTTACTATACTAATTTTAATGTGACTGGGCCAATTCACAAAAGATGCAAACAATAAACTATAGTACCGGTATTTCAAATTTCATCAAATGATTCAAACATACATGACTTGAAAGTCATCAGCTGTGTTTCGGAAGACAAAAGTACATGTGTTACAGTGATTATCTGGTTATATCATGGTAAACACAGGCAGTGATGCGCAGTAAAACCATGTAAGCAAACATATAAGTAGCTGACATAAATACCATAATACGAATACTAACTATATAAAATCCAAGAAGAAAGACAACTTTGGTGTGTCTTCACTCAAGAAGGACGGGTTGGCATACAGCGATGGTAAACAGAAAGCTGAACTTCTGAACGACCAGGTCACCTCTGTCTTCACCAAAGAGGACATGGCTCAACGTCCTACTTTTCCACCTAGCCGCTTACCAACTCTAAACTCTATACATGTCACGATTAAGGGCGTCCAGAAGCTTCTGTCGAGCCTCAAACCACACAAGGCTCCAGGCACAGACAAGATACCTACTAGACTCCTCAAACTTGCCTCAGCAGAGTTGTCTCCAGGCCTAGCAAACCTATTTCAACTGTCTCTGGACCAAGGCCAGATTACACTTGACTGGAAAACCGCCCTTGTCTCACCTGTCTTCAAAATGGGAAAGCGTTCTTCACCATCCAACTACAGACCCATCTCTCTAACATCAGTCTCATGCAAGATGATGGAACACATCATCTTCAGCAACATCATGTCTCACCTTGACTCACACAACATCCTCTCTGACTACCAACATGGGTTCAGAAAAAAACGCTCCTGCGACACTCAACTCCTAATGACCATTAATAACTTAGCTAAAGGAATAGATAACAACCATCAAATTGAAGCTGTTCTACTCGACTTCTCAAGAGCATTTGATAAAGTTCCACACTCACGTCTACTTCAGAAACTGGACCATTATGGAATAAGAGGAACAACACACTCCTGGATTGAAGACTTTCTCTCGTCGCGCACACAGCAGGTTGTCCTTGAGGGCTCCTTTTCAGCTACCTCACCTGTCACCTCTGGCCTCCCTCAGAGCAGCGTCCTTGGCCCTCTTCTCTTCCTGGCCTACATCAATAATTTACCGTCCAAAGTCCAAAAAACGACTCGACTCTTCGCCGATGATTGCCTCCTGTATCTAATCATCCGTAGCCCTGACGACTCACGCCAACTTCAACATGACCTTGATAGTCTCCAATCCTGGGAGAATGACTGGCAGATGGCTTTTAATCCCAAAAATGTGAAGACATCCACATCCCCACAAAAAGAAAACCTAACCCCAACACCTATAGTATCCACGGAAAAGTACTCAACACCGCAGATTATGCCAAATATCTTAATGTTACCATTTCTTCAGACCTCTCTTGGAAAAAACACATTGACAACATCACCAAAAAAGCCAATTCCGCCATCCTTTTAATAGTAATTGTAAATAGTGGAACTTTTTATTTTTGAAAAAAGTCAGTCCTGTCTGCTGCGTATGTATATACGGTTTAAGCCAATTGCGAGTATACTCCTTGCGGAGTGGTGCAATCACTGGAGATGATGATGATGATGATGATGATGATGAATGCAGGATAAAGCAGTAAAAAGATTATGCTTGAGTTATATTGTGGCTTGATTTATAGAGCGTGGAGTCGTCTGCATAAAGATCAAAATTGGCAGAATTGTTGCAAGTGCAATGTCATTAATATAAATAAGAAATAAAAGGAGACCAAGTATGGATCCTTGCGGAACACCTAATTTTACAATTTTGGTTTTAGAGAAATGATTGTTAATATTAATTGTCTATGTCCGGTTCCTTAGATATGATTCATTCAGATAGTTTTAATGACTGAATGATATCTGTGTCTTTGCTATGATATCTGTGTCTCTGATATATGATGTCTGTGTCTTTGCTCAAGGTTTGCTTTTTATATATTCATACACGAGCATTTTTGTGTTTTACATACCATGCCTTTTGTTTCCATTGCGTGTGTTAGAGATTCACCTAGCAGGGATTACTTTTATTTACACTGTCCTGTGACTTTGGAACATGGTGGGGGTAAGAGTGAGGTTGGGTGCGCACCATAAACCGGTTTAAGCTCCCCAGTGGTGTTTTTGCCACTGACCGTTCCAAGGCGGTGCCCCACTGTGTTCCTTTAATTGTTCGTTTTGTCCTCGTGTGTTTGCTTTGTATGCTAGTGTGTGTTGGTAGTGTATGTGTGTGTGTGTACATGATTGTGTGTGTTGTTGTGTGTGTGTGTGTTGTGTGTGTTGTTGTGTGTGTTTGTGTTTTTGTGTTTTGTTTTTTTTTTTTTTTTGTGTGTGTGTGTGTGTGTGTGTGTGTTGGTGGTGTGCACTTCTGGGTGCTATGGGGCTCGTTTTGGGGAGGCTGCGTTTTTGGTATGTGGCATTCCCTGTTTGATATTATTTTTGTTTTTTTGAAATAATTGTGAATTTGATTAGCAATATTACGCTCAGATACTCTAGAAATTGTGTTTAGAATTGATATAGGCCTGTTTCTATGTTGAGCAGATTTACACCTTGTTTGAAAATGGAATAACGAAGGCTTGATTAAGAGTATCTGGAAATAAACCATGTTGGATGCTACAATTAACTGTATAATTTATGCTATCCCTGGTGTAATATAATCACCGCAATAGTTTAAGTTCTTCCGCCAAATTGCATGTAGACTGGTTGATTTTAATGTATCTTATTTATCTATAATCAACTAAAGTTAGTATGATGATATGAATTCAATATCAAATTGTTTAAATAGAGTAGTTTAGTTAGTGTAAATACATCTGTATATAATATAATGGTGGCTTATTTCCGCCATGTCGTGTTTTGGACATTTCGAGGCGAAAAGTCGAAAACACGAAAACTCACCAATTAGCTATTTTATCGTGTTTTCGACTTTTCGAGTTGGCGTGGCGAAAAGTTGAAAAAACACGACACCAAAAGGGCGAAACACGACGTGTTTTTTCGTCGTGTTTTCGAGTTGGTGGGTTTTGAAACATCGTGTTTTCGCCCTTTATTTGACATGGTTCCGACTTTCGGGGCAAAAAGTCGAAAACTCAAAAACTCGCCAAATAGTCGTGTTTTTGTGTTTTCGCCTTTAATCTGTCGTGTTTTCGATTTTTCGCATGACATGGCAGAAATCAGCCACCATAAAATATAGAGCGGCACGCTATTGGATGCTTTCACAATACCCGGGTAAATTAAACCGCAAATACCTGAACGTAGCAGACGATGTATATTTAACATACATTGAATTTAGATATCGATTTGGTAAAGTTTACTTCCTTTTGAAGAATTTTAACGTATGATTAATTATCTGTTTTATAAATGTATCGACTGGTACTTGTTTTACATAAACTGATCTTATTGGTTTTTATGACAAAGCGATATACGACTTAGACGTAAACAAACAATGTTTGTTTAAAAATAAGGTAGTTTCAAGTACCAAGATGTATACTTTCGGTTTAAATTGCGTGTGACTAAATTCGTTTGGAACTAAATAGAAAGGAGAAGGAGAACTCTATGGTAAGTTCTCGCTTTTGTTACACACATTTAAGCAAACAAAAAAAGGAGAAAAAGAAAACTAGTCGTAATAATATTTATGTACATGTATTAAGAAAGTACATGACTTCATAATTTTTACTTAAATCAGCTAAAGCTTTAACATAAACAAGTAGTACCCATTCGTTTTAAACAGCTGAAAATACTGGTACATACAAACAGTAATAAAATACATATTTCTGATGACATGCATGCTTCATTGTTGCTGGTTGCTGGTTCGATTTTAGGTCCTCTTCTCTTTATTGTCTTCATAAATTTTATTGTACTTTATATTCGTTTCATAATTTGTCTCTTTGATGATGACGCTAGTCTCTATATAATTGCTGCAGCAACACTTAATATAAAATTAATTGAAGAATATTTCAGACTGGGCGGAAAGGTGGCTTATTGATTTCAATCCCACAATAAGACCATATTCCTCTTAGTATCACGAAATATCCACAAACCATTCCTTCCTCCTATTATTACTGGCATGGACATATGGATATAATAAAATCTAAAGCCTGGCAACGCATCAATATGAAAAAATTAAAGTCGGTTCTTGATTGAAAATCCGTTGGAACAAACGATATATATATATACACACACACACATATATATATATATATATATATATATATAATATATATATATATACATATATATATACAACACTGTAACATATACTCATCCTCTCTTAGAAAAATCTGATGATGTATGGTGCAAAATTACACGATAGGACGAGTTTGAATAGGAGAAAGTGCAGATAGAGGCATGCATGATCATAACCGGTACAACTAAACTTGAATCCTTTGCCAGTCTCTATAAGGAAGCGGCTTTGAACAGCTCTTAACTAGCACACAAAAACACAAGCTTACTCTTTTGTACAAACTGAAGTATCTTTCTTCTTGTAGGTCAAGCATCTAATTATAATCTTAGAAATGCTATTAATCCTTTAATCTTATGACAACATCAATAAATTGAAGACCAAACTAATAAGATACGTAAGGTTTAGGGGCATGCTTCAAGATATAGTTGGTCATCTCTGATATTACTGGTACATGTGTCCATTTTATAGTACTATACTGAAACTCAGGATTGAACAGTATGGTCTCACCAGAAAGACAATTAGTAAAAGCTGATGCAGTGCGAAATTTCAAACCTGAAACCCATCGATTTCTAGTCTAGGGATTCAAGGATACATTCTCACGATAACAGTTATGCGGTGAACGTTCATTGAAATTTACAGTTAATTGATCCTTTTGCAGCAAAAAAGATACAAGAGAGTGTGCATTTACAATATGAGTAAATCTATTAATTTAATGATCGTGCTACGTTTATGCACCCTTTCGAAGAGATGGTGTATATTGCTCTGCAGAATTCGGTCGGAAGAGCCTTGGTTTCCGCTCAATACCACGAGAATACTCTGACACAGAAGTCTCAAACTAGAGAATCTGATGTTGGTTATGTATAGAAAATGAGCCCTGAAATTGATTTCGGTGTCACTGGGTAAATGGTCAAGGTCACAGTGACATTGCATTTTAAAAACCGTTTCCGCCATATAACGTTACAGAGTTTTAATCTAGAGGCTTCAGACTTGGTATTACTAAGTACATTGGGTTACTGAGTCAAAAGTTAAAGTCACAACGACCTTGCACTTTCGAACGGTTTTCGCTCAATAACTTAGACGGCTTTGACCTAGTAAAATAATTACTCGTGGGTAGTAAATAAAACTTACTGCTTTTAGTGTCAATGGGTCAGTGGTGAATGTCACAGTGACAACGTTTCCACTGACAGTGTTTTAACCTAAATCTTCAAACTTGCTATTTTTATAATTTAAGAAAATTAATTTTAAATTAGCTCTATCGATTTTAGGTCAAAGGTCAAGGTCAAAATGCCCTTGCTTTTAAAATTTTTTCCGCTTAACTAGTTAAAAAACCTTTTAGCTACGGTCTTCAAACTTACCAGGAGTAAAGCTTGTGGAAAGGCAATGACTCATAAAGACATATGGCGCAAAAGATAAAAGTTCCACGTCCCAATGACTTTGCATTGAAACCGTTTCTGTTCAATGACTCAAATGCATAAAAGTCTCAGTAACATTTGTTTTAATATACTGTTTCCGTTTTATTACTCAACAACCCTTTGGTATTGTGTCTTTAAACTTGCTAGGATTATTTGTTTATGAAAATTAGATACCTCAAATTTATCTCGAATCTCTCCAGGGTCGCAAAATAATCAGCAATGTATTGCATTCCATTTACTCTTAGGTGTGTGTATGTGTGTGTATGGGGGTGCTTAAGTGTTTTACAATATATTATCCACACACTATAATGTACACTGAACCCAAGTATATCTTATGGCAAACATAGAGCCTAAATGTGAAAAAATGCATGACACATACCAGATCTATAATAAACTCGTTTAAACAGTATGAAAATGGTAAATCTGATCAAACACTTTTCTGCTATTAAACCCTTTCTTAAAATGTTGCTCCGGGAAGTTGACTGCTTAAAATGCATCAAATGGGTTATGCTGCATGGGTAGCATTCATGAACATAACGTGACAGCCATGATCACCATATAAGCTCACCTGAAATGGAACCCGTGAGACAAGCTGGTGCTGAGAGAAGAATTTATTCTTATAAGAAATGAAATTTACTCAATTTATCGTATACATACAAGTTGCCTGATTAAAATGCATACATGGGTTATGCTGCATAGGTAGCATGCATGGATATGACGAGAGAGCCACGATGACCATAATTATAAGCTTACTAGAAGTTGAGAACGTCAACGTGTTTGGCATTTAAGCCATGTTTTGGGGAATGCATGCTGATTCTTTTCTTTTGATCAGTATTGATGGGAATGTAGACTAGTTACTAGTCTGATAAAATTTATGTTTTTTAAATATATTATATTTCATGCACTATTTCCAGTCTATTTTATATGATTTTGCTTTGTATACTGGGGCAGTTTTATCAGACTAGTAAAAGGCGATTTGGCCAGAGAAGCATGATTGACACCTAACAGCTATAAAATAAACCATGGCTAATTCCTCTGATTGCTGATAACATCTTGTGGTCAGTAATTCATTTGTATAACTGCTGTGAAGTCATTTATCAAGATGCAGAATGAACTTCACAAATGTTCTCTGGTGAGATATTGTATAATATTCTAGGAAAGATTGTAAGGCCTACTCTAAAATTTCAGGATTATGCTACATACAGTTCACCACGGAAGTATAATGTATATGGGCTATTTTCAAAATTCACAGGTTTTTTGTCCTCCGATGGTAATTTAAAAATAAAGTATAAGAAAACTGATTATTAAAAGTCTGATGAGTTAATATCAATGAAGTGTTGTTATGAAATATTAAAACACGACCTTTAATAAAAGTTTATAGTATTTTTTACACTTTGTATAGCCAAAACTTCAAAATTCTTCTGTCACAGTGCTTAGGTGTCCCGTTTTGAACAGTAATTATCAATAATTCAACCAACTTATGTAATTGTTTTAATTCAACATTATTTCGTACTTATTTTTTCAAAAATTGGAAAATTGTATACCAATGAGTCTTGCAACAAGTATCTGTTTCTGTGCTGTAACAAAGCCACTTAGGTACCACAAACGATAATTCAAGCCAAACAATAACTGAAATAATTTTCTAAGCATCCACTAAAATCTTATTTCCTAAACCCACGTTAGTATTATATTGTAATTATATATGTGAGTCTTTAAAATGTTAAAAGCCATTTTAATTTAAAGAAGACTAATATAATTAACTGTTACATGTACCATGTATTATTTATTGTATGTGGTATGCGTGAGGATGTCAGTGTGTTGCATCTACCTGTCCTATGTAGTAGTTAAACCATGTCAGGTAAAAAAGTACTCAGTCAAAGCACATAATTCTAAAATTATCGCAAGTCATGTTACTATTTATTCCAAAAGATGCATCTTTCTAATTTTAAAGTGACATCTTTCAATAACTTTCTAATTTAAAGTGATATTTTTCGTTTAAATAGAGATATCTCTTTCACGCTGAGAGATATCTTTGTATCACAGAAAGATATCTCATGAATTTTAAGACATATCTTCTACTCGCAGAGATATCTGTTAAACATCATTTGAGAGATATGTTTCTGTTCTCAAAGTTACAGAGGTATCTCTTTAAGTGTAAGCTGATATCTATTTTCAATAGATTTCTCTTTTACAGAGATATCTTTTGAGAAAGGAGAGATATCTCTGCATTTTAGAGAGATATATCTTTTGCATTGAGAGAAATCTCTTTATTATTGGGAGATATCTTTGAAAACAAAAGAAATATCTCTACTGCCGGTAAAAGAAAGATATCTTCTACTTTACAGAGATTTCTCAGACTTGAAAAGATGTCTCCCATATTTTAGGAAATATCTTTATGAAATAATCTAGAGAATTCTTTTTTTGATTAAATAGTAAATTGTCTTGCCATATTAATCTTTTTTTGCCTTCTACATGCTTCATATTTTGTATTGAATATCATAAATTTTGTCAGTTGGTACTATTCTACATACTATGTGATTACTATACTGGACAATGTTCCCACTTCATCAATTTATGTTTATTGTAAACATGTTCTGCAAAATATATTAATACTCTACCACGATTTATTTTTCATTTGATTTTCAGAAAACTTTAATTGATGATATTATTTTGAGTCTGCATGATCTGTATAGAAACTGGGCAACTTCCCCACTTCACCAGGTTATTGCCTAGTACACCAATACACGCCATTTTATTGTCAATACTCAAAACAATTCTTGCACAAACTTTGATAGATTTGATAAATGTAAATGTCTTTAAATATAACTACGTAAATCAGGAAGTTTTACCTATATGGTTAAAGTATCCCGCAGGCCAGGTTTGTTAAAAGGTAGTTACATCCAAAGTAACATTAGCAGTTCAAAATGTAATCAGGATGTTTTGCGCAAAGACCCATATATGTTAACATAAGTTTTAAGTCATGTGAAAAGTGTTCTACTGTGCATCTTCATAAAAAAAAATACTGGCACACTTTATGCATAAGGCAACAAATGTAACTATGGAGTCATATCAAAAAGTAAACTCTTATCACTGCCAGTCTGTGAACAAAATAAAACATAATTTCCATTCAAGATTTTCATCATGTAAATCCTATCTTCTAGTTTCAAGGTTCTAATGACAACTGACCACTAGTTACCACAAGAGATTTTATCGGCTGTATATTATAAACACCAGGCAATAAAATTTAATCACCTGCTGGGAGAGAACGGTCAAGATTTGGCATTGATTGAAGACATCTCAGTTTTCTGAGGTGTTTTGAATCGCCTTTTACCAGGCCCTGAAATCAGCGCTGGATAGTAGACTGGCTCTAGAACAAAACTGATAGATATTTATTAGTAAAAGAGATATTTCAGGGCCTGGTGACCAGGCTAATGGGAATGGATCGCATGAGAAAGGTTGATGCAATTCTTTCTCATAAAAAATGAAAATTAAACTTAACATACTGTAACAGAATCAAACGGACGAACGGCCGGACACATATATGTATATTGGTTCATGATTGGGATTAGAAAAGGTTCCATCTAGTATTATTTTATAACATGTGTTAATTTTACGTACAAAAATGTCATTTCTAATTACGTATAGTTGCCACAAAACAGCGAAATACTAAGTATTTTTTACAGTTTAACGCTCGGGGATAGACGCTTTGATGATTGACTCACTATTTGCATTAAAGCATTAAAGAAACTCATTACACGGTAATTCCCTCGGGGGCATTAACCCAAAAAGTGGTTGTGCATACAAGTGTTTTGTTTGTACGAAAAAGGTTAAAAAATTATGGTATACTTATGTTCGAGAAACAAAACATAGCAATGTCCTTTACCTCGATATTTTTCTAATCAGGTTTTGCGACACGTTGGTGTATTTCATTATATCTAATGACGGAAGAGCTCTGTATGAATGTTATAAAAATTTCAATAAGCAGATCAAGGATTAGATATCAAATGAGTAATTACACCTAATGTTGTAAATTAAAATATAAATTAACTCATGATTTTCTATTTTATTTTTATCTTAGATTGAATTATAAAACCATTTATGAAAGACTGAAACGCAAGAGAATCCATGCGGTAAATAAGTAAACTTTTCAATCCAAAAAGGGCTCCATACATTTTACTTATCATGAAACGTTAAAAGTGAGCTTAATACGGCTGCGTCGAAAAACAAAAACATTATTGCGTCACACAATAGTATTCGGATGTGTTTAACCTTTCGGTGTGCGATTTTATCGTTTTCATAATAATTCCTTTAAAAGGTTACGAATAAAACCTATTTCCAGCACAAATAGGATAGAAGTAACGCATGTCCGGGCTCATAAGGTACATTGTGATTCCCATAGTCAGCTTGCTTTTATTATCTAAAATAACCAAAACAAATAGAATAGCTTCATGTTTACATTTACATATTTCAGACTCAAGCTACACCCAGCACAACCGATCTCGACCGAGTGTTCGATGCAGTACGAGAAAATGATTATAAGGAACTCTCTGAAATCCTCGAAAGAAATCAAAATATCGATCTCAATATAAAAAAGGCAAGTTCGATTGTGTGTGATAATGTGTAGTTTGAAATGACATCCTCGTCGTTGCAATTTCATAATGACAAAAATCTTATTTTCTCACTTTTTAGGAGTAACAAAAAAAAAAGTGATTTACCATTTATGAAAAGATATTCGCCTAATTAATACATGTATGTGAAACGAAACAGACACTTTTAGTTTAGGCATGCGTGCCTTCTATTTAAGAAACAGTGATTTGTTTATTTGACAGTCTGTGAGAAGTGTTGTATGTGGCGAGGTGTTGAGGCCAAACAATAGTGTTTGCGAATAAAGAGTCATTATGTTTTGACTGTATCGCATGATGTATATACCGGAAATTAATATTTGCAGAGCTACGATCTTTTGGCATATCCACATCTTTGCAATCCCTTGATGTCAAAATGTCACTTTTGCTTATAATCGAGTTGCGACATTTTGACTTTACAACGGCGATAGTTCTGGTAAACTCAAATTAATCGTGGCTGTGTATTATATTTACTATTGCAAATTAACCTGACACGAAGCATTTTGTTGTTAAATGTTTAATCCTAACCAAGCTTAGTAGATACAATTTATTCGTCCTCCATTTTGCACCCGTCGTCTATCTTTCAAGTATCATAACTTGTCCAAAGGGGCGTTTATTAAAAACTTACTGACTAAATAACAGTTTAGAACATGCGTGCAGACGAGAATGGAAAATCACATACCACCAGAATGACAGTAGTTAAGGAAAGGTTTCAGAATATATAAATTTAAAATTATTGATTTTACAAAGTTTTGTGTAAACTGTCATATTCATTTATATAACTACTATATCTAATTACAGGATGGTACATACCCTTTGCATATGTGCATTGGGTATGTGGAATGTGTCAAAATTCTGCTTGAGTACGGTGCCCAACCAAATCAAAAGAATGAGGTAAATGTGTATATACAAAAGCTTTCTTTTAAATTTACAGTGTACACAAAGTTGCAGTTGTTGCTTAGTTGCATAACAACAATAAATAAATAGCAGCTGCAGACGTTTCTGATGCAAATGCCTTATGCTTTGTAGCCTTATCATAGTATGTTCAAGTTTACATGTTGTGTTAAATCATCACATAGTTAAGATAATTTTAAGGACTTGACATATTGGTATCAAGAAAGTAAAAACACCTGCTATGATATATTCACTGGCTCCTGTTTTGCTCGATAAACTTATTACTAAGCTCCGACTACTTTATGTTTACATTATGTGATAGAACGCTTTGAAATGTTTTTTTACCAAACCTGTTACAGAACAACAAGGAACCCATTCACTTGGCAGTAGAGCGTGATTTTGTCGAGACATTGATGTTTCTAATCATTCATGGGGCGAACTTTAATGCTGTGGTAAGAGTTAAAATGATAAATAACCTCTATTCTACTAGATTCATATTCGGCAGGAGACTCGGTGTAGGTGTTGACCTTCGGACGCCAAACCCGAAGGTCTCGGCTATTTATCCTACCATCACTGCTTTATTTGTACAAAATCGGCCTGTCGTATAAACATGAGGCAAGCTTTACACGACATGGCAACGGTCTGCCATACTGACATTCTTTTTTTAGCCACCATTTTTTAACTTTTAATCGGCTATCAAAGTGATTTTAAAACGCTACAACTCATATCAATGTGCCATTTTACACATGCTTTTATAGCTAGTACTTATATTGTCATTTTGTACAAAATCAAAGATGAATGACAAGTCTTAAATCATTTAGGACAGCTTTAAGAAAAACTTTCCTCACTGGCCTTAGCAACAGCTGATGACGGACTACTTTCATGACCTAGTTTGTCGGTCATGAAGTGCATGTAAACAAAAATGCTGACACAATAAAAATACAAACATGAGTTTTCTTTTGTATACTCTGGGACGAATATATACTAATATTATTGCTCCAGGTATACTGCAGTAATTATTTAATTTTCAACATCAACAAATGTCATTTTCAAAATACATAAATACTGGTAGATCCAATCATGATTTTTTCTCAATTAAGAAACTGCTGTATTAAATTGTCAAAATTAATTGTTTCACTGTTTTTAATCTTTCTCTCTCTGCCAAAATGTAGAGTAAATGTATCTGAATTTAACTAGAATGAACTGTGGAGAAGATTGAATGTTTGTGCACTTTAACACTCATGATGTTGCAAGTTTGTGTAAATTTATTTAATTCTTGAAAAACTGCGAATTTTAAGAATAGTTGCAGTCTTCTGATCACCATTGCATGTTGTTGCATTCAAAGGGTTTATCCCAAGCATGATGTTTTTATTATTAGACCCTGACCAAATGGTTAAATATCCAAGTTTTGATTGAAAATGAATGTCTGTGCACTTTAACACCCATGGTGTTGCAGTTTGTATAAATATTTTATCTTGAAAACTGAATATTTAAGAAAGATGCATGCTTGATCTGCTGATAAACTATTGTTGTTGAATTTAAAGGGTTTATCTCAAGCATGATCTTTTTATTATATAGACCCTGGCAAATGGTTAAATATCCAAGTATGTGATTGAAACATGAACTGTGATAGGGCCTACAACCAAAGAGTCACTCAGTGATCATTTTCAGAAAATATTAACTCCATGCATCACAAACATATACCAGAACTTATCAACATTTAGTCATTTTAGTCATAAAGTCACTAATCAGCTCCTGTGTCTTACTTCTTTCAAGTTCTTTCTAATAATTTTCAGCTTATCATACATTGTAAGTTATGATAGGTAGGTGATATTAGATCAACAAGTTAGCCTATTGATTGAGTATTGAAATATTTGTTTTTGTCACTGGTTGTCAGTATTGCAAGATTTGAAGTCCTTTCTTTTAATATGATCTTGTACAATATTGTTTATTTGAGTCATTCAACAACTGTGTCAATCATTCCATCAGAAAACATCTGGTCCAGAAATTACGGGATCACAGTATTTCTTGAATAAAAGATGTTATCCCAAAGCTATCATTGAATACAGTTTGTATCTTTGTATATCTGGCACGAATGACTCATATTTGAATCTATGTTCCACTTGTTTTTTTTTACCACAGTCAACTCCAGTCCAGGGTTCAGTTCAGCGACACCCCACCCACTCGCACTTATAGCACATATTAGAATCTATACAGTTTTATGGTGCAGTCTTCAGTGTTCAAAATGTCCATATTTATAAATGCAATCAGTAAGTAATCGTGGTTATCACCTGAATGGCTAACAAGGTTTAAAATCCGGTATTTTTAGTGAATATTTCACGTCATCACTGTTCATGACACATGTTGTATTGCTGACGTCACTTATATGACTAGCACAGTAGCAGAAATTAATAAATTCATTCAGTTTAGAATAGCTTAAAATAACAGTTTTAGGTGTTTTTGCGTGTTGTTTCACTTCAGTCTAACACGGACGTGTTTGTGTAGTGTATTAACTTGATCGAAATAAATGTGTAACTGGGTTGTGATGTAATGTATTCATACGCGTCATAGCGACAGACAGTTTTAAAGCTGGAATTTAATCTTAATTAATAAAAAAAAACGAAAAAGACATTTTTTATGTAAAAGGTAGGATAAAAAGAATATTAGGTTACCGTCTTAGTGTGATTGAATTTATTAGGCTCGTCTCCGAAATGTTTATACGGCTCGGCAGAGCCTCGCCGTATAAACTTTTCTCCAACTCGCCTAATAAATTCAATCACACTAAGACAGTAACCTAATATTCTCTATATCTCAGCAGCGTATTATGACAGCGACTTCCGCAATGCCGCCTTTAGGCAAGATCCAGGACAAAATTCATTGAGGGTAGTGAAAACAAATTGCGAGAACGTGTTCTACAGTCGATTTGAAATAAACAAGTTTAAATCAAGTAGAATCAGATTCTTAAACGACTTACGCATAAGTACGTTAAATGACGCACAAGTTATTCTGTTAATAGTTATAGCCGCCTATGGTATTGGCGAGTTCGCCATGGGAGAAATCCAACGGTTGGTCGGGACTATTAACAATCAAAGAAAAAAGTTATAGACGTCGCTCCTACATGGAAGAAAAGATGGGAAAAGAAACTAGCTAGAAGCCAACGCTTATCTTTCAAAATATTAAAGTATGGTTTATACATGTGTTAGGAGACTAAACATGTTGATTTTAACCGTTAGCCTGAATTCAAAATTCGGCGTGCTCAACCCTGTTTTTTATTTTGGTTAAAACGTGATGCCCAGTTTCGTAAGAATATCTAGTGTAGCAAACTAACTGTTGTTATATTGTTATTTGTTTATTGTTTTTATCATTCCTTCTATCAAAGTATAGCATGAATTCTATGTTTTTGTCTTATTTCTAGGCAAATGGAAAGACACCATTACAAATTGCCATGGAAGAACATTCACAAACCTGTCAAGATTTCCTGCATTTTATTGGAGCAGAAGTAAAACTATTCATTTCAGATACATTTTATCGAATAAATCGTAATTTATGTTCTGCTTTGCTTTTATTTTTTACTCGATGTAGGAATGTTACTCTTAATCCTACTTGATGTATGTAACTGACAAATTGTATTTAAAATATGTAGAGAAATACAGAAAAATACAATAGTTTCAGCAAATATTGTTACACAAATCTCGGTATAAACCCTCTTATATTTCAACAAGGTGCCAGATGATCACTTAAATAAAATTGATAAAGATGCGAAAGACAAATATGACATTATGAAGCAAGGATTTGCAGATAGGTAAGCAATTATTTTGTTAATACCAAGCAAACTACCGTGACCGTATTAAAAACAATTTTTACTTAAACTTATAGTTTCTTAAATTCATTTTAAGCTGTTTTCTAGTAAATTGGTCAATGGATGACCTTATTACGAATCCACACTCTTTTTAGCGTTACTTTTGTAGTTTAATGTTTAATTAATGGAAAGTAATTTATCGGAAATTTCCATTCCTTCACATTTGACAAATATTCATTTTTCTAACCACCAATCAAAGGTCTGTCTGACCAATATATCGATATGAACTAGCAAAGAATAAAAACCAGCAAGAAAGTAAACATTTAATTTACAGTAGTTTACAAAATCATTACATTTGTAACACTTGAGTAATACTGAAAGAATATTACAACAACGCATCTTTTAATTTCTTTAGGTGTACAATCGACAGTTCAGTTCAGAACGTAAGGTCTCTTCAAGCTAGTAAAAGTAATTTTAAATATCTGTCACGAATATATTTCAAGGAAAATAGTAAGTGGCTGGGCGGAAATTCCAGCGAAATGCGATGGTCCAATACCTGTTAAAAGGTCAAGTGACGAACATGTGGTTATCAGCATTCAAGGGTATGATGACTCTTTCATCGTGTTTGTTCGAAAGATGACGGCTGAATTTCAGCAAAGCAGCACGCGAGTACCAGAGGTAAGAAACATAATTCTTTACTGGAATGTCTTTTCAAATGAAAGTAAAGGGCGGCTCCCAGATTGAAAAGTCCAGTCAATGTAAACCATCTTATATAAAAAAAATTGTATACACTAAAATGCATTATCCTGGTTTTTGAGGAATAGCAACTTACCTACCTAGGCTTTATTAGAGTTTAGTTTAAATTCATTCAAGATGTACTCTACATTGCAACTATTTGTTTTGATCGGTGTAGCTTGTAGCAGAACATTAGAATTATTCAACAAAAATGAATATGAAAATAATTTGATACGGACATACGGAATACAAGATGTTACTGTAAGTAAAATAATTTCTGTATGTTGGATGAGCAGCTATACTGAACAAAATAAGTAACTTCCGCTGTGTTTAAGTGCAGATGTACGTAAATATGAAAAGAAGGGTTAAATTATTTTTATATGTATTCTAAGAGTATTTCAATTTGAATTTGTGTGTAAATTTTTATCTCTCTACATGTGGTAGGGGTCATAGACCAAAATTACACATTAATACCGGGTATGGACACCTTGATCATTGAGAACTGCTTGGCATCGTTGGCGCATAGAACCGACAAGTGTGTTCATTTCGGCCTGTGGAATGTTATTGGCGCCGCCGATGACGGCGGCGGCCTATTATGGAATAGTTTTTCCGGAAGTACATGCTAGGAGCGGTTATTAGAATGCGAAGAAAAATGGTTTTAACTGTATGCTAAAATAATACGAAATTAAATTATTGATTACACACATTCCCTTCATTAAAACGTAATTGTTTAATTGTAATGTTCCTTTTCATATCTTTTAGAAAAAATACGAAAATGTAAAACAACTTCTACCTTATCGGTTTTGCAAAATTATAGAATATGAGCTTATTTTTTACCACGTGCTTTAAAGTCAGTCTCCGTGGTGTAGTGGGTAGACTGATGACCGCCTAATTTTACGAGTGGAGTTCGAATCCCGGTCAAACCCAATTTTTTAAAATAATTTTTCTTCCGTTTTTTTTCAGCTTTAAAAACACCATGATTTTAAATGTTTTCTGCAAATATTCATAAAATTTTTCATTCAAATCAAACTAATAATGATTGCTTATCAAAAAGCTAATTTTAGCTATTTAACGCCACACATGTACAAAACTATTTTCGGCGCCCTTTGATGCTTTGCATCAATGGTATTCTTGTTCTACTCCTGGATTAAGGCTTGTTTAAGTTCATTGATGTTCGAAGGTGGAATAGGACGACGTTTAACACGCTGGTCTAAATTATTCCACAGGTGTTCGAACCTTGCCATCAATTCGATGAATGCAAAATCTCGACTTGTCGGAAAACAGAACGCTATTCCATTGTTGCCTTATCCAGCAAAGGTGTGTACCTGTCGAATTAACACGATTTAGGCGGTGACGTCGCGTAAAAACACAGCCAACGTAAGGACGATGTCCACGAAGACCACCCTCGTGCAGACGATTGCATACATTTTGGTCAGATATTCGGTTGCTGTGTGTACCAGGGGTGTTAGCAGCAGTGGCAGTGGTAGTTTGAAAACGATTGCGTAGGTGTGTGTTCATCATATAGCGGTCTTGACCGTGCGTTGTGAACCGCGGACGTCCACTATGTGGTAAATCTTCCGTACGCCCTGTTGCTTGAAAACGTTGCCTAAGGTTTCGATTAGCACGACTAGAACCAGCATTAAGAAAACTTAATTTATTTTTTTATTTTTTCAACGTCTTTTTCTTATTGACAACAAAGTCTATAAAATCAGACTGAAAGGTTTGATTTTATAAACACGGTTATACTGGTCCGTGCTGCCGAGAAAATCTATTTTAACTTTTTCTTTTTGTGTAATGCGTACATCCAATTATAATTGGTTTTATTTGCACAGAATCGTTCCCCGAACAGTGTAGTGCTTGGCATGTTGTTATTTTCAAACTAATTATGTTGAAATGAAGTTTTTTTGTTCAGTATATATTCCATCTTGATATATTTATTTTCTGGCAATGCGCTTTAAAACATGCGATTGTATTTATGTATTAAATACATTGAATAAAACAATTATAGTCAACAATCTATCTGGTTAGGTACGATTCTGATTAAACAGGTTCCTATACCAGACGGAATGAATCTCATCAGCGACATTTATCAATACAGAGTAGACAAAAATGTTACCTGTGACTTACATAATATACCTGTGTCAGGTGTTGACACGTCGGATAAATACAAGGAGTTGGTCGTTGTACAGATGAGTTTTGGACCGAATAATAAAGATGTCTGTGTGAATGTAAATATACAAAATAACACGGTATGTCCAATTCGGTTTCTTTCTCGCCGCTACTTGTCTGATATGTTTTGATTAATGAAGTTGAATACGGCTAGTAGTAATTTCATTTTCTTGCAATGGTTAGGCAAAGTGGAAAAAGTAGAAATTATAATTATCAAGCACACAAAATTGGTCCTAGATGTTGAACTATTGTGGGTTTGTTATAGATAGTTAGTGATGCAAAAAAGAAACATGATACATCTAAATTGTCTTAAGAATAGAAAGGTTAATTCTTTTTCGAAACTGGACGAAGGTCAATAAATAGCACATTGACATGCTAGATCTGTTCTTCACTTTTCTGGTAGATTTTCTTCTATCATATTCATTTTTATTTAACCAATATCTATTGAATATAAACGGTATAGAACATCAAACATTCCATTGATCGTTTACTGTTATGCAGACAATACCTACTTCCATGGCCAAAAAATGTCACAAATCAAACAGTTAAAGTTGAGGATAGTTTCAATAAGGGTGACACATCAAGACGGAAATAAAACATGGGAGGCTTTTCTGGTAAAAAAAGTGTAGTTGCATATTAAATAGTTTCCAGTTGAACAAATATCACGACGTAACTGAATGAATTGTGATTCTTTTAGTCCTGGCATCGGATCTACATGGCATTTTCAGTTGGATTGTTGTAGTAAAACTGCTCATGTGCTCAAAATGGCTTTTTTGAATAATGAAGAAAGCTTGCATAATTATTGCGCATAGTATGTCAGTACTATGCATTAGATATTCTATTACTTTTCTGTTTATAATAAGGTGTAAATTGGTTCAAATTTGGTCGTTGTTTTGGACGAAACGTTCAGTGCTTTGATTTTAAATGCAAACTTCGTATATGTTTTAATATTCTTCTTTGGAGATTGAATATAGTCAGATCCGAATATTTTCCAATTATATATCTGTCAATGCACCTTTTTAACATTTTACGGTTAAAGCTATTATAATTTACTACATATTCAAAATAAGTTCAGTTATTTTGAAATGTATGGTTATGGTTTCAAATTAAATACAGTGTATGCGTTTCAGGCTGTCATTAAAGGGATCCATCTGTATGCACATGGAAGTAGTCCGTTCGTTGCTTTTGGGATATTTTCTAGCATTAAAACTGATAAAAAGGTTGTTGATCCAAACCAGGATCTCAAAATACAGTCGTCGGTTGAAGATTTGTTTAAGGTTGAAGTTAAGGCAGGTTGTGCACCAGCCGACACGGAAATACATTTACAGGTAACGCTAAGAAAACAACAGTAAACGTGTATATATGAACAAGGAAAGAAAAGAAATACTTAGCAGCCGTTTGAGTAGAACTAGATCATGTTGCAATGCCTATTGCAATATTATTTATATGTGCAGTCCGGTGTTATGTAAATTCTGTTGACGATAAATATATTGTACTAGGTCATGAACGTCCATAGAGTTTAACATTTATATTTTCTTTTCTTCGATACCAGAAAATCTAAAGAAAACTACAAGTTTCCAACCTATGACATTTAAACATAAAAAGAGTTATAACCTATTCAAAAACAACCCAGTGGCTAATAAATTTATGATCAAAAGTGTGAGAGTTCATTTTCACAATCAATTTGTTGCTATGAGTATGACAGGAAAATGTTTAAATTATAGACCATAACTTTGGTACATGTATAATAAAATTGATGTTTGTATTCTAAATATTTAGGTTATAAAGGCTGAAAGAAAAAGTGAGTCCAGAGACAGCGGTATCGGGAGTCATACCGATTTCCACTCGGTATCAAGTATTGGCGCACCAACTAGCGACGAGAGTTCTGATGGCTTGTCACAAGGACCTGTTACAAATCTGAGCCGCCCAGCATCAGCTTCAAGCAGAAAAACTGGTACAGGTGATGATGTTTATATAAGGTTACCAAAGCCAGTTGTAGTAGCTGGTTCACAGCTCGTCGTAATGGACTGTGGACAAGGTATATTATCTAATGTATTTTCTGTGTTCAAATATATTTTGTATACATGTAAATATTAAGTATCAAAACCTCGTTGTATAATTTAGATTCTGCACATGACATCTAAGAATATGAGATGAACAGTGCTTAAAAAGTGTCGACAATTTAACGCATCAACAATTTTTCACATATTTTATTTTTATTTGCATTTTTACTTCTCTTCGATGAGCTCCATTAAACATCAAACATTTTGTTTATTTACTGTAAATGGATAATCAAACGCATGTGATGTGATCGTGTGAGCATATTGATCGATTGTTTGTAATTGGCAATATCCCAACCCGCCCCAAACACTCGATACACTAAAATAAGGACTATCAGTCGCTTCGTTAAACGTAGATAATGAGGAAACATAAATTAAAATCGAATAACACTTACATATATCGAATGAGAATTCACTGTTCAATAATTATACGTAAAATTATTATGAATTGCGAGTTTTTAGTGATTTAAACCTAGTTATAAACAATTTTTGACTATATAAAGTGGGAGTAACTGCTTGGAGAATATGTTAAACGTTAGTAGACAGTACCTTCATGTCAACGTACATCGTAGAACGAAATTCATGTGCACAATGACATTGCAATTTAAAAATAACAATCGTTTCAAATCATCAATTGACGTACATTTATTTAATGTTACATAAAGACAGGTTTAATTTGCAGATATACCTAAAAACCGTGGGTTTATTGATCAGCCTGTCTTCTCATAGATCTATACGAGTTGCATATGAACGATTACGGGCTGTATAGCATATTAGATAGAGGATAATTGTTGATTTCGGTGTAAGATCATGTTATAATTTCACGGACTTGGCACCAAAAGTGATATTTTCACGAGTGGCTCAGCCAAGAAAGGAAATAACTACTTTTTGTGTTCACGAATGAAATTTTCGTGATATGACATCGATACCAACAATTTTTCTGTTTATTTTGTGTCTCAAACTCTTTTTTATTGAATTTATTTCAATAAAATGTCGAAAACACAGATACTCACGACTTTTTAAAAACTAATGAAATACAAAGAATACACGGTACAACTACAAATTTGACACAGAATGAAACAAGATTAAAGAAAGTATACCAAAACCGTTTATCGATCGCTTAAAGAAACAAAACTTACATGGAGATAACAGAAGTAAAATCTCAAGAGTCAATCTTCATATCAAAACCAAACGGGGCACAGGTATGCACCCTAGTGAATTAAAAATGCGAACAATACTAAATCAAATTGTTATGAGTAATGCAAAATCCTCAAGGGCCGAGATTAAGTGGCAAGAACGGTTAAATGTAACAAATCGTATCTTCTTGTCAAAAGTTTGGTCAAATACAAGTTTTTCTTCTTTTTAAAATTTCGTTATAATACGTTATTTACTGAGGATAAATTGGTGTATTTAGGGATATCTAATGGCCTGTGTACAGTTTGTAAAAGTCAGCGCGAAACCCTGCAGCATCTTTATTTTGGTTGTTGCAAAATTCAGCCACTTATACAAAGTGCCCGATCATTAATCAATAACGTTATTTAAGAATGTAACAGTAATACGCACATTCATTACTAAAATTAATACAAACACAAAGTCCTTGGTGTATGTTACTTAAACTTATCTTGTATAATAAATACCGTAATATTTAAGACCAAATGGAGCATATGGAAATTTCGAAATACATGTAAATACATGTACTGAGAACAGGAACAAAACGTACTACAATTTGTATATTTATCAAAACAAAATTTGAAGATTCAACTCAATTACAGCAAAGCATCATGATTACATTGTCCGAACATCGCAGAAGACACTGTTATGGCGTCTATCTTAATATGAACTTTCGTATATCCGACCGTGCTACCTTAAACTTTTGTTTCTCTTAAGGTTAAGCACTTTTGTGTGGCGATTTTTTTATAATTTTGATGATTTCAAATTAATTGTTAACTGTATGTAACTGAAATTGTATCTGACAAATTCTTACATGAAGCGAAAGACTGTAAATTAACATCGGTATACTTTTTATGTTAATCCGGGTAACTAATTTTGACAAACAGTGAGTTTATCAAAATATAATCCACCATTATATTTCGATAAACCACTGAAAAACATAAAATAAATTTGTGCAATCCCATATACGAAGGTGATTGAAAATAATAATCACCTTCCAGCCAACATGTTTCGTAATAAAGTCACGCATTCGTATTGACGTATAGAAACACAGTGGACTCAAAACCCGTGTTTGTACTAGCTCTAGCAGCGTCTGATAAAAAAGGGTAAACGTGGTAATAGATACTAGTATATATATATTCGGAAACCTATGAATATGAATGAAATTTCGTAAGCAGTTTTTGTATATGCATAGTAGAAAACTATAATCTAGATCGATATTTCCGTATCATATCAAAACTCAATGTTGCATATCGTATACAGTGGTTACAGTGTACTTCAATACACATTCTTAATGTGAGCAGATTCTATTCTCCAAACATAGATTATGTGTTCAATGAACGTAAAATGATGAATAAATACAATTTCAAAGAAGAACCTTTTGTGAAAAATGCCTCATTTTACCACAATTAATAAATGTAGAGGCCGTGTGTAATAAATCGCATCCACCCATTAATTGTACAACAACTCTACATAGATTATTGAATGGTTTACGTTACTGTGGTATATTTTAAACCGCTGATTTTACCGATAATGACTGGGAATGCAGAGCTGAAACCTTAAGGTTAAATGATAATACTTCCAAAGATTCTATTATTTATATTTTGGAGGTTATTTGTTTGGCATCAGTTATAGGGTATGTTTCGTTAATGTTATAACATTGTACTAATGCTGCTTTATCTCATATTTTGGAGATTCATGCTTCTGTAGATAAGTCTGACCGTTAGCGAGTGTTGTGTTAAATGGTGATGAGGGAATTAATTTTTAATCTTTTCACATCATTACTCAGGTAAAGACGGTTCCGATCCAAGCAACTGGAATAGACTTGAAAATGTGACGGAAATTGGAAACACAATGGAATGCAAAAATGCAGACTACGCAAAGTGAGTTATTATGCCCCCTTCGAAAAAGAGGGGTATATTGATTGGCAGATGGTCGGTCGGTGGGTCGGTATGTCTGTCCGTACATGCCCAGTATACATTACGGGGTTAGGGTTTGAGTACAACTTAGCATTGTGAGGTTCTTTGAGTTCATTCCGTCATTATGGGGTTAAATATGGCATTATGGGGTTAAATACTTTCATTGTGGGGTTAAAAAAGATCAAAGAAAGATCAAAGGGATAACCTCACAAAAGTCCGTCTGGTAAGAACGTCCGTCCGTCTGTCCGTCCGTCCGTCTACCAACTGGCTTTCGGATGATAACTCAAGAACGCTTGGGTCTAGGATCCTGAAACTTGATGTGGAGGTTGGTCATGACCAGCAGAGGACCCGTATTGTTTTTAGGTCAGTACGTCAAAGGTCAAGGTCACAGTGACCCGGAATGGTAAAACGGTTACCGGATGAAAACTTGAAAATGTTTGGACGACGTAGCATCTTCAAACTTGATGTGGAGGTTTGTCATGACTAGCAGATGAGCCCTATTGATTTTGAGGTCAGTAGGTCAAACTTCAAATTCACCGTGACCCATAATTGTAAAACAGTTTCCGAACGATAACTCGAGAACGCTTGGGCCCAACATCTTGAAACTTAATGTGGAGGTTGGTCATAACCGGTAGCAGACCCCTGACGGTTTTGAGATTAGAAGTTCAAATGTCAAGGTCACAGTGACCCGGAATTGTAGAATGGTTTCCGCTGTATAATTTAAGTTAGGAGTGACCAATTGCAATGCAACTTGGTTTGAAGGAAGTTTCGGATAAGTGTATATTTGATTCTTTTAAGTGATTTACAAAAAAAAACTAAAGAAATACATGACAACTGGCAGCTCCTGTTCTTAAAAATTATTGACCTTTATATGGATATGCATGTGGAGCTTTATCTTTAACATAAATCACACTCTTTGCAACAATGTGAAAATCAGCTTGGTGTGATTTTCAAACGTTTATGACGTGAAGACATTTATTTGCCATTACAGATGTTTATTCTAGGAACCATCGGTTTATATTTGTGACAAACGTTTCGAGAGTTCATTTGAGCACAAATTTGAGCACAAAGTTGAGCACAAAGTTGAGTACAGTTTTGTGCAGGCTTAAACGTATTCTAGTATTATTTTCGTGAAATTCTGTAGCAAATTCAGTTTGTTTTCCTTGTGTGGACAGCTGGACTCGGACGACAAACGAATCATTTCCCCATTCGGTTAAGCTTAAGCACAAATAGTTTCTACTGGTGTTCATTTTGTATTTCAGCTACATTGTTTTAAGTGTCAAGAAAATCAGCTATCTGTTGAAGGAATTTGTAAGTGACCTGTTTTCAAGATCAAAAGGTGACAAACAGAAGTGTAAACTATTTGCTATGGTAAAACATCGAGAAAATACGACACAGTACTTAGTTCAGGTCGTGCTGTGCCACTGCCGGGATTACAATGAACGAAGACAAGACTGTTTAAAAAGTAACTTTAGAGACCAAGATTGTGGACCAACAGATGACCTTGATATAGATTCTAAGTGTAGATATATGTTGAAATTGGACTTATACTACGCCAAAACGGTTGGACCAGACTCAATGCCAATACAGTACCAAGGCGAGCTCCCAAAATCTCAAACATTCACTGTTGTAACGTCTGGAGATAAACCGGCATGTGGGATGGTGTTAAGTTTCAAGAAAGATGTTCCCAAGAAAAAGGAACACTTTGGGTAAATATGTAATACTTGAATTTAATTCAGTTGTGTATATTACAAAAATATTACAATTACAATAAGATTGGTCATTTTACTGGTACAAAACGAATTCATAAAAGCATATAGGCGTGCAATAGATCGCATTATGTTTTCTCACTGTTAAACTGTTTGGAACTTTCACTAGTTCCCAGATGTGTCTGGAAGCCAGGTGTGAAACTCTTCTACTTGACAATGTAGGCATAGATTTTACGGTTTCGTGATAACACAGTTATTCTTAGAACGCTTTGTTTTGTTTTGTTAAGTACCGTAATAAACGTATGCGCAACATCGCGTATGTTTAAAACATTGATAATGGTTTGTAATTAAAAAATTTCAAAACTGTATGATTAATGTTAGCATATGTTTGAATTCGCAGGAAAAAATGTAAGGCAACATTAGCAATACAGTTTAGTGCATGCAAACTCTATTCCATCACAACAGGTAAGTGATTCAAACAACCTTGTTTTACTCTAATAGTAACAAGAAAAACTGTGATACAAAGTATCACAGCGGGCCAACAAACAGTAATCCCATGTAAATGTTTTGGAAATTAGTGATGGTTGATATTGAGGCATGGCCCCAAAAGAACTCAGGCGAGGGAACCAATTCTGACTGAACAAGCAAAACCTGACACGACACCACATCTACTGACTGACCTGTAGTATCGAAACTTTACTGTTATCAAATAATATTTATACAGTATGTCCAGGAATGCTCTATAGACCGTTCCTTGTATGTCTCAATTTTTCATACCATTTCCTTATTAATTTGCATGAATGAAGATTTGTATAATTTTTGCCGTAAATATTTAAATGGTTAAAAGCTAAAAATGATTATTAAAAGGAATTTTTTTAAAAATTGGGTGTTGTGGTTCGAACTCTTGGATTCGTAAAAGTACGTACAAAGTTTTTGAGCTATCGGCTTTATCCATTCCCACTGAGACAGACTTGTTGAAATGGGAAAAATTAGCAAGCCATATCAGTATATTTAAAAAGGCCACAAAGAATATCAGCGACTGCACTTCGTTCAGTCAAGGCTGTGTAAGGGAAAAAGCACATCCATTTTTCTCGGCGTAGTGCGACGAAACGAAGCGCTTTCTTCGCACCCCACAGAACGACAACTCAATTACAAACGACAACTCTTGCTTTTCCAAAAAAATTGACTGTGTCTTTACTTTTCATCTCAGAAGTACCTCAATTTTATAATGAAGAGAGACGCATATGCTCGATCTAGTGCTTAAGTCTCCATGCATCTTTTACTCACCACGTATTAAATATAGCGGGCCGCTGCTGCGGCCCGCAATAATAATTGTAATGCTACGGTGGCAGAAATGCTAAAAATATCTTTTACATTTTTGATTCTGTAATAAACCTCATGTAATAGAGGTTGGTTTATTAAATTTGTTTTGGGCGGATAAAAGTTGGGATATTTTGCATGCCCTTTATCAATCATTTGCAAAATTCGTTTGATACATAAAAAGTACTCAAGCTAGCTACAAGACACTTTAAGTTAAAGAATAAAACGGTATGAAATCCTGTCTGACCGTCGTCCGGAAAAACACTGGAACATGCGTTATACCAAGTGTTGGAGCTTGGTTCGTGAAATTTGGCAGGGGCATAGAGAGCAGTATTTATTGTGCATATTAATCTATTTTTGTGTTCCGTTTCGTCTGACAAAAATTCGAATTAGTGAAGAGATTAAGGATTCTGCAAAAACTCAAATATTAAAAGAGGTAGGTCTAATGATTCTGGTGTGTAAATGTTTGACATTCAGGACATTATGCTAATCAAAGGTTTCTCTAGAAGACACAACGATTTGCACTATGTGATGATAAAAAACTAAAGAAATACTTTTCATACTGCCAAAGCTTCATATAAGAAAGAGATTATAGATCTAGTAAGTTTCTTGCTAAATTTTATACAGCTAATATTTAAGCTTCGTAAACAAACATTTCCATACATTGATAAAATATAATGTAGGAATTGCTTTTAAAATGTGTTCAAACTTTGGTTACTCAGATAGCGTCTGGAGTGATAGGTTCATAGATGACGTTGCACAGACGACAGTTGGCCAGAAATGGTTTTCTCTTGGAATATATCTAGGCTTCACCTGTAGAGAACTTTGCGCTCTAGAAGATATTGAACCACTGAGACGGAGTGCAATGGTATACATTCTTTCAAGATTCATTGGTTTCTATGGAAATGATACTTTATAGTAGGATAATAACTACAATTCAAGGGGTATCAAATGGGGACGTGTGCAGAACGCATGTCTCAGCTGGCTTGACATACTCTCCGTATGCTTTTCATTCCTCCAACTGATTCAAAAATAGTTTCCCTCAAGCTACATGTACATGTATAATATAACCTTATCGGAGAGATATGCAGGGTGCATTATGTCAGCATATTTCAAAGGTAAAGTTAAACTTAAGGCTAAAAAAACGTGTGGCATGTTTCCGTTATGCATCACTTGAAACCACTTGAACCGTATTCTTTGTATGTCCTGAATAGAAATTGTAACTAACTCCATTTAAGATCAATTTTTACGATTTTGTCATGAATTAATCCATGTACATTGTACTCAATAATCTCTTGATCCCATTTTTTAAACCGAGGAAGTTGGTCTAAAGCTACAGTGTATGGTTTTAACTTTTCGCTTCTTCAGTATTTTTTTAATTATGCCATGCCCGCCCTTTTCAGGATACAGTATGTGCAAAGAGCACTTGTATTTACTTCCAGCAACTCACGGAAGTATTGCATGATATCTCTGAAAAAGTTTCCAAATGTATTTGATGATATATACTTGAAAACTTTTCACCATAAAGGAGTGATGGTCGTGACTTCACTCGCCAATATTAATTCGATATCTGGTGGGCAATTATAACGTTTGTTGTATTGATAAGGACTGTTTTATCTCTTATAACATTTTAGGTCACCTGAGCACTTCGTGCTCAAGTGTGAGCGATGTCCGTTGTTTGACTTTCTGTCCGTCCACACTTTGCTATGTGTATGCAATAGAAGCTGTATTTTTCACTGGATATTCATGAAACTTGGTCAGTACGATTGCCTTGATTAAATCTAGGTCGAGTTTGAATATGGGTTTTCTGGGCTGAAAAACTAGGCTTCCCGGTCAAATCATAGAAAACCATTGTGTATGCAGTAGAGGTTGCATTTTTCATTGTATTTTCATGAAACTTGGTCAGTATAATTGCCGTGATGAAATCTGAGTCCAGTTTGAACATGGATTATCTGGGGTCGAAAATTAGGCCATGGGATTAAATCATAGAAAAACATTGTGTATGCAGTAGAGGTTGCATTTTTCATTGGACCTTCATGAAACTTGGTCAGTATGATTGCCTTGATAAAATCTAGGTAGACTCTGAACATGGGTCATTCAGGGTCAAAATCAAGGTCACGGGGTCAAATCATAGAAAAACCGTGGATATGCAATATAGGTTCCATTTTTCATTGGACCTTCATGAAACTGGTCAGTCTGATTGCCTTGATGAAAACTTTGTCGAGTTCGAACATGTATTATCAAGGGTCAAAAGCTATGTCACGGGATAAAATTGTAGAAAAGGCATTTGTATGTAATAGAGGTTGTATTTTTCATTCTATCTTTATGAAACTTTGTCAGTATGATTGTCCTGATTAAATTTAAATCGAGTATGAATATGGGTAATCCGAGATAAAGAAAACTAGGTCACAGAGTTAAAAACATTGTGTATGTCATACAGGTGACATTTACAACCCATTCATCATGTAAAAATGGTCAAAAGTGTTGCCTTGTCAAGGTCAAACAGAGTGTTTGTGTTTATGATGTATAGTTTAAAGTTGAAGTTTGGTCACATATTGTAATAAGTCGCAGGTGAGCGATATAGTGCCATCTTGGCCCTTTTGTTTACTATCTTAAGGATTTAGAAAATTCAAAAAGAGATTCTTGATAATCATATTTTAACATTACACTATCTGTTTAAAGTAAATTACCGCTTTTAATGACACTTAATCGTTCACAACGGCATGTAGCCATTATACATTTTGTAGCCGTTGAAAAAAAAACAATAATGCGCTCGCGATGTTTTCATTTTAGACTTTGACAAAATTTAAAAATTATAAATAAATTGTGCGTTTATTAGCAATCCAATGATAAATCGTTAAAATATCTATTGTTTTTTCAAAAGTTACGACTAATAAGAAACACCACTAACAATACAAAAATTCAGATTTTCGACCGCTTCCCACCGGAGTTCTATCTTGTCAGTAGAAAAAATTGCGAAATACGACGTTTGTTTTGCAGACACGATCACTCCTTTTGTCAATAATAAATCCCTTACTGTGAATTAACGTGTATTATGAGTTATAATACACAGTACGCGCTTTTGAACGACTATCCATGATTTAATACACAGCAAGGGATTTATGATTTCGATTCTTACACGACTTTGTCTCTGAAAAATACCCTGAACTGTTTTGAAAGCGAAGCAACAATTTAGCGTAACTTATAAACACGGAATGAAATTGGACGCCAGGCGTCACTTATCGCACGTTTTGCACGTGGAAAACGTGATGTATTCTATACAAGAATAGAATGTTTTTACTGCATTTCTTTGAGGTATGAACTGTCAGAAGTTTTACACCTAATTTGCAAAATGTTAAAATTCGTTAACATTCGTTAAATTATTTAGTCATCAGGAACCCGGATTATATTTTGATGTTTCGTCATAAAATCCATATTTGGACAATATTTACTTGACACAAGAAAGTATATTTTATTTGGTTAAAATTCACGCCGTAGTGTAAACATATAGCCAGTGTAAACAACAACATGACCGTCGTTCATGACTGAAAAAGTAGCCCGTCATGAATATCAATAAGGAGCTATGAATGTCGTGTAATGAAAACTGGGCGCTGGGGCAGAAATAACCAATCAGAAAAGAGATTTTGTGCGAAAAGATTACAAGCTATCGCCTCGATAGCCTAGTGGTAGAGCGTCCGCTTCGAGTGCGGGAGGTCGTGGGTTCGCTCCCTGGCCGCGTCATACCAAGACGTAAAAAATGGTACCAGTAGCTCCCTAGCTTGGCGCTCAGCATTAAAAGGGAAACTGGCTTCTATTCTCTCATACTCTCACGGTAATGGATACCATCAGGAATGAGGTGTCGAGAGTGATTAATATAAGTTGGATAACTTGTTTCACAATCGACCTAAAATAAATTAGTATAAACTAAACTAAGTTATTTCACAGATTTTTTTCCTCTGTATGTAATAGTATTATAGGTCGTGTATTTGGTCGTGTTACAATTTTCAGCTTAATACTTTTTAATTATTATTATTTAACGTTTTCGTATCCTTTTTGTTGTGCGAAATGAAATACAATCTTCCACTTAAAAAGTATGTCTCAATTGTTCTCATTTACAGATACTCTATAAATGGAGAGATTCAGAGAGTACAATGGATGAGAAATTAGACAATTTTGTTGTAGCAACTAGACAAGCAGAATTGCCAAGACTTAGAAAAGAAATACTAGGAGACGTAATCAAGTTGTACGATGTTAAAATTCTTCTATTTTTATATTTATTTAAATATGTTCGAATCAAGTTCTTATACAAGTTCAAACATATATCATTTACAATACTTGTTATTATTTCGACTTTCTGTTTCTTTCTATTACATTTTAACATATTAATAGAAAGAACTATTACGGAAGTGTGATACGTTTTGTACAGATCTGATTATTTTGTCACAAGTAAAGAATTATGTCCTGTATAAAAGTAAAAACGGTTACAATTAATTGCAGCCGCAATGCCAACAATCAGCTCGACCAATGGGTCAGGAAGTATGAAGCAGAGGGAAGGGACGACCAAGAAATTAAATTCAGGTTAAGCTTACTTCAAACAAAACCAGGTTTGTAAAACATATATCTGCGACCGCGACTGACTAGTAACAAATCCAATTATCATATAATTTATTTTTGTTTATTTATTCTTAACTAGTAAATGCTTGACCTTACATAACAGCAGTCAAGAACATGATTATTACGTATCTATACAAGTATACTTAAAATCAAACGTTTAACAAGTTCTTGTTTGATTCCCCTTGTTTTTTCAAATTGAACACACATTTGGACACGGGAATCTCAGATTAGTCATAGAGAGTAGAAATTGACTAATGTTTTATGCACTGCTGATTTTGTTAAGTTAAAATGGCCGATTATGTGTTCCACACGGGTAGTACGTGCAAATCGATATCTACCAGAAGATATTTTGAAATTAACCGTTGCATTTTGCCCTGATATGACGATAAATCAACGTCACAAGGTCGTAGGAATGTTGCCTGATGGTAGGAAAGTAAAAAAAACGTCGCTAGACATTTTAATATGAACGTGTCCATCATTAGTCATCTAAGGATACAAGATACAAGCAGACAGGAAGCGTTGTAGATAGAACACGTTTCGGCCAGCTACTCAAAACGAATGTCGGAGAAGACATTTTTAGTGTCACGTCATCAATACGTAATCGTCTCATTTGTAGAAGGATGTTAGCACTCTATTTAAGCATTGATGTAGGCACTCTAGTTTCGGATTCTTCTGTGCGTAGGAAATTACGGCCGGAAAGGCTGAAGGGACGCCGGTTATACGTTGGAATTCCGTTGACGCAACGTGATCGTGCAGCCATTTTCTCAAATATTGATCGCCAAAGAACAGTCTCATGACTTCAGAACTTGCTAAACGTTTGACTTTCAGTATATACATTATAATCTTGGACAAAGCGCCATTGCTGGGTTATTTAAATACAACAAATTGCAACAAATGCTCCTGTCAAATTAAGACAGAGACATAACATTGTCTTCTATAAGGAGAATAAGGGCAATATTGCAACCTCTAGACTTATGGGTAGCGTAGTTACGCTTTGTGGCAACTTTATGTCGATTTGTGTGGAATTTTTAAAACATGGGAATTAAACCTAGTAAATAGTCTAGCCTAAGAACAAAACGATGTTACACTTGTTGTTAAAATTGATACTGATGGGAAACTATTAAAGTACTATGGTTTCAATGATCATGTAATGTATTGCTTCAATACAAATTTTCTTATTATTTGTGTAACTTGCAGTGAGTTTCATAATACTTAGGTGGGAAAGGTCTACCTAAACGTTGTAGATATGAAATGATTTTTAATTGAAACTTGTATTTATCAGTTTCCCCTCTGAGTGACCAGTTCTTACTGTTTATTGCACGAAAGTTATCAGCAGACGACAGACTGTTCATCGAACTTGGTCTAACAAACGTGGAAATTGAGCAAAGGATCTCCAATCAGGAACACCGCAAATGCAAGGTGAATGACAGTATGTGACTGTATCAATTGAGTTACGAATCAACTTTTAGTTTGGATTTCGTTGTTTATTCTAATTGATAATCTTTATTTCTAAACACTTTGAGGCACACAGCCGTAAGACTGATGTGCGACTCCGAAAAACGTTTTGTATAAAACATAAAACTTCATTGATTCCTAATGAGTACTAAGGGGTAATAGAGGATCTTTTGTAAAAGAGGTCTCTGACTGACGTCTGCACCATTATGAATTATAAATTAGTCTCCTATAATATATTATTGCTTAATAATACATTATTAACAGCTTCTGATGATGGCGCGGGACAAAAATCCGGAAGAAACAGCTTTCCTTAGAAAGTTTGTGAAAACTCTGTCTGGACTAAATTATAATTTGCAACTTCAAGAAATTTCAGCATGTGCTACGAATTGGTATAGTATTATTTTCTGTTATCTGAATAAAAGCTTTTAATGCGCCAAACCTTGTACAGAATACAAAGTAGATAATTATTCATCTATTGACGTAATACCTGTGTTTATGAAATGATTATTTGTTACATTTTAACTGTTTGTTTCTATCTTGAACTAACCGGACTGAAAGAGCCATCAGTTACATTTAAGCAATTAAGAACACTCAAGCAAGTCATGTGTTGTTTTTGTTTTCGGCAGTTCAAGGATTATAAACGCTTCTGATTTGTCTTATCCGGAAATGCAGCTCTGACTTATGAATAAATATCTTATACTTTTAAGGTTAAACTCGGATGAAGCGCAGAAAGCAGACGTGGATGCCAGAACAATGGAAGATCTTCGAAAACTTTTTAAGTAAAGATAGACCAACGAAAGTTTCGAACGATGTCATAAGACAATGTTTTATATGTACAGTCAAGAGCGAAACGGCTTTGCCAGTTTTCTGATATACTTGAACGAAATGTTCGTGTTAACCTTTTCGTTGCACATGTACTAACACAAGCTAGCCTACGCTTCATGAAAAACTAGAACCATACAATAGCCAGCCCAATGAGACATTGTTTGCACTTTATATGCTATGAACATGCTATAATTAGGGGATATATCCCATTTAGCGACGTAACTCATTTAACGAATTTGTATATTGCATTGACATTAACTTAACCTACCTTTAGCAATACGTAACGCTAACTTGTTATATTTACGGAATACATTGTTTTTGATATGCATATTTACTTAGTATTAGATTATAAGTTAACATTTCCACCAAGTAAACTAAAGGTTAAAATAAATATTTTGCGTTTGTTTATTTCGAAGTATATCAAATCGAAGTCTAGGCTATTCAGTATGTCTTAGTACTCAACGGTATGATTTGCGTAAAACTTGGGTTAAAATTCTTGCCATTTGCCTAAACTCGAAAAAGTGTGGCATGAATTGAAGGCGGCCATCATCAACAAGATGGACAATCATTGCCGATTTTTCGGCAAATTTAATGTTCAGAATTGTTTCAATCACAAAATTTAAAAAATAAAAACTATATCTGAAGTAAAATTGTGTTGCCTCGTCATTTGTTATAAGTACATGCATAAAAAACTTTGCACAGTACTGATGAGGTCAATGTAATGATACTAACTATAACGAGTCGAAATGAAACTAGGCTGGTTATCCGAAAAATCTTTAACCTTGAACCAATCGAAGCGCTGGAATTGCAAGGGCTCACTGTGCTTCAAAGAGCGATTTTGTAGCGGAATAATTATATTTTGTAATTTTCTATCTATATTTGCACATATCTTTCTTTTTAGAATACCTTTATTTGCTAACTAAAATGGGGAATAACTTTTTTTATTTAATTAAGATTCATTTGAAAACTATGGAAACGACTTTTAAATCATATGAAAATTCTTTTTTAAAAGCGTGCACACTTTGAAAGAATGCGAGTCGATCATATTTACGTTACTTAACTGTGATGCAAGATTGAAATCGGATACGGAAACCGTGATGCAAGAATGTATTTATAAATTACGCAAAACTCAAATTATACGGTAAATGAAGACTTGCAGTAAATATGATTATAATGTTTGGATTATCAGTTAAGCGCAGAAGTCAGACAGCTCTCATTCCGAGCATACTAGTAAGTGGACTATCGTTTGAGGCATTGAGTATCGACATACTTATTCATCAGATACTACATGACCCTGTTCTTTGACGGACCATTATCATAATAAAATCCGAGTGCATAAAAAGTATATAGCTTCTTTATCGTTGATATAAAAAGCTGCACGCCTTGCACAAGACACATACGGGTTTATGTACTGATTCATCATGATTGTGTTATTAAAAGCTATTTTAAAAAAAATAGTTGTTGGGCAATAGCACGTTTTTACTAGGACTGAAAATAGCATCTTGCTATACACTTTTATGCAACGCTGTAACATTTCATCACGTGCTAAAACTAACCAGTTTCTAGCAGGCAAAGAATAAAAATCTAAGACCAACACAATCCTTTAAAAACCTCAATGGACGGAAAACCGTTAAAATAAGTGTATCCGCTAAAGGTAGACAATGATAAACTAGCAACTACAAGATTATTACAACACATGAGACAATCTGTTTATCTTTTATAGATATGTCGTTAAAAAGGCTATCCAGAATATTGTTTACTCAGCTCCTTAGGCATTTATCAATATAGAGCCAACTGCTTTTAAAGTACACTACTGCACATAGTGCATTTATCAATTTTATAAAAGCATTTTCGGTAGCCAACTGCTTTTAAATGTGTTAAACTAATGATAACGCCGCATTAATATTTGAAGTTGGTGCTTTAAAAATTAGAAAGTACTAATAAAATAATAATTCCTTCCTTGGCGTGCCCCCCCATCTCCTTTGTTTTTTTTGTTTTCCCCGCAGTGGAGGGAAGCAACTCCGACATACAATTGTTTATTTCTTAAATTACTCCCCTCTACCCTTTTCAAACACCTATTTCACTAATTTCTTATTTAAGTAAATATCATAAATGTCGCAGGAAACTGACTTCCTAAATACAATCACTTCATGTCACCATGCTATTAAGAATACTCCATGTAACATGAATAACCATCGATCTTAAAAAGCAATTCAATGATAATGCTTGCAATTTCACATTTGCTTATACAGGTCCCGAGCATTTTTTAATACATATCTCAATATAAAGTTGATAGTAAATACAAGGATTTTGTAAGAGGAACAATAAATAAAATGATGACACAGATGTATAAAAAGCTTTTATTTGAGATTCATACACAACAATGATTTTAAAAATGACACAGTTATATGCCTTAACGTTAAAGTGCAATATCTCGTTCATAGCATGTTGTTCAAAAAGTTAACTATTGTATCCGAAGTATAATAGATACCAACTCAGAACAAACAGGAAATATTTGATAGCTTTTGCTTTAAAACAAAAAAGTTCACAATAATTTTTCATTTTTTTTCAACCTTTGAACTCTTTTACACTATCAGTGTTTAGCACATTTGTTACCGATTACATGCCCAAGTACAATCCAGATGCTGTAAAAACATGTGTCATTTTCTGAATAACCATTCATGCTTGGTTTGTACACAATGAAACATTTTCTTTATTTCAAGACTATTAGCATTTATCTTACATTTTTACTCACTGATAAATCAGTCATCATTGTGACGAATCATTTAGATTCTAAAGAAGATGTTTTCATAACGTAAAATGGTAAAGTGAATATCTTTACTAACATTTCGGGGCTTTAGATGAGCTTTATTGTTTTCTTAAATATGGCTATGTCACATAGTTTAGTTAAATTTTAGTGAAATGATACAAGCATTATTTAAAGTATGTTGTAGGCTAAATACTTTATTACTGCACTATATATTTTATATTGCATATGAACTATAAAATTTATGAAATATTTGTCATGAAATAAATACAATGGAGACGCAAATTAGAAAAATAACGTATATAATCAATAATAAAATGTATAAAAACAACATATTCGTGCAGAAATGATTTCTGTTTTATTATAAAACATTTACGTATGGCACTTATATACATATCAATTTAGACTCTACAATACAAGTACGCTAAGTTCGACTGCAAGATTAATATCATAGAAAATGTTTTCAACTGATGATGCTTATAACGTGAAATGATTCAATTATCAGAAAACTTAATCCTGCCAAACTAAAAAAACACCAACACAGTGTTCCTTAAGTTCTATTTTTATAATCCGTTTTTAGCAAAATAGCAAAACATCGCCGTGTTTTCTTTTTAGATTATCACTTTTGGCTAGAACATATACCTTTACACATGTACAAGTGATTTGTGGTGTACTGTGAAGACATGTACTGCTGAGCAATTATATTCAAACCTGTGAATCATATATGGTGAACAAATTACAATTTACTATTTCAGCATTACAAGTTTATTTAATACACATGATCTTTTCTGTATTAAGTACTTTGCAGCACTTTGGTAAACCATAACACTGACTTTTAAGCAATCCGTCAATGTGTCTGAAGCTGGATCTATTAGCATCAAAATCATTTTCAGTGCGTGAGACATCTTTCAATCAAACGCTTAAGTTTCTATTTGAATAAGCGTAAAATTATTGTCTTTGGTTAACGTAATTATACATCTTAAAGAAATCATTTATTCAGTTGTTAAATTACAACTTTTGAAATTTAACGTACAATTGTTTCAGGGTAGATATATGAGTTTGATGTCTTTATCCGTTTTCAGCTGAATCAGATATGGTTGCTAATTCAGTTTGATCTTTTACCAAAGAAATGCAAATTGTATTGAAGTAATGCCCATACGGTCCTTATAAATACCACATTGCTTCGCAATCGAACTGACAGAACAAGTCTATATCCAAGCACCTTTCTGCCTCTCAATCTAGTATGTAAGTCGCTATTTAAGTGCTTTCGAAATGTCACAAACAATTGAAAAACAACAACGCGTATTTCTTACTACATAAGACCAGATAGTAGAATTTGCTCTGTCAGAATCAATTGCAGATACACCTTGTGATGATACTGTTAGCTTGTGTAAACTAAACATTTTAAGCATCATGCGCCTGAAAATGTTACAGAATATTAATGCATAACTAAAATCATTCTTACGTAAATTGAATAGATTGTTTGATTAAAAGCCCCTGAAAAGGTTACAATATATTCATGCAAAACAAGGTTATAATGCGAAGAAAAACTAAGCGTGCTTCTCGATTTTTACTATGCAGATAGACGTTCTTTTGATGCGAAATATTCACAAGTACAGTTGTCTTGAGCAGTTGTATCGACATGCTGCATTATCGTTTGTATATATAGCAACGTGCGAAAACAATGAATCTGGGATGATACAGAATATATACCACATTCCAAAAGTTCAGATATAGTGCTGGCGATTATTTTTTACAATATTTTAAATGTGGTTTCGTCTACAGTGTTGCAACAAAAAGCAATACCATATGACACATTCTTTGAAATAAATCAAATGTCAGTCACACAGTTGTAAAAAGTAACTAAGCAAGCAAATAAAAAATAATGAACATACTGCAGCTACTACGAAAACTTACATTAGCAGCAACAAAAAAGTACGAAATGGGACTTATATATATCTCATGCTAAACACTTAATTTCAAGCAAATCAGTAATACATGGATGTTTGCAAGCAACAAACTAAGACATAGGTAAAGGAAACATTTCACAACGTACTGGCCCGTATATAAATATTTACAAACAAAACTATATCTGAAATTGGATTTGTAGCATTTAAGCGTGATATAAGAAGTGCCTAGCTAATAATATGAATTCCATACGGTCCTTTGTCACAAGTGTTTCAAGTGTAAAGTTTTCGAACGAAACAGGAAATATTTTCTTCTCCTTTTTTGATTTTGAACCATGATGCAATTCGGTCAGAATCAGAAGTCAGAAGCAGATAATTACGGCATATTTCGCCAAATTTTAAGCACAATAAAGGCAAAATTATTTTTTTGTCCAACTTGAAACAGTTCAGCGAACTCTGAACTTAAATTGTAATGTAGGGTCAGCAGGTTGCGGAAGTATACCAATTGGGAGTATTTAGGGACTAGCGAAATCTAATGCATTAATGCTGATAACTATGAAAAATATGCGAGGATGAAATAACTAAGCAATCAGAATTATCACAAGTCTTTTGATTTGATTTAGAAATTATCTAAATGGTATGCAATATTTAAGGCCCCTTGACATTACTTCCTGGTAGTCGAACTATTTGTGGCCCTCCCTGAGGGGCAAAATTACAATATTCACAATAGCCTGGTCCTCCCTGTGGGCCAGGTGAGCCACGTGGACCGTGTGTGCCTGGCATTCCCGGTGCACCCCTCTCTCCAGGTCTACCTTCTTGGCCGACGCCTGGTGGTCCAGGTTGTCCTACAATTCAATTAAACATGAAATTAGTGGTTTATTAGTATTTACTTTGTAATAACAATTGACATGTAAATAGTTTAATATTTATGAAGCTCTACGGACACTATGAATAACAAAAAAGCTTTTTTTAAAGTTGTGTATTAACGTCAATTATGCAATAATTCCTAACCTGGAGGTCCCCGTGGTCCCACTATGCCGTCTTTGCCTCTACCTCTAACTCCTCTGTCTCCTTTCATTCCTTGCTCTCCTGGTGGTCCAACTGGACCCTGTGATCCTGGTAAACCTGGGAGACCCATAAAACCTCTTTCACCAGGTTGTCCTTGTTCTCCTCGTTGACCTGAGCAATAAACAATTGTGTTATTATAAATAAATCATCATATTGACAAAGCGCTCTATTTCGTTTATCTATACTTCTTCCTGTTTAAGATTACAAGTGCAAATGAAAGTCAGTACGTACAAACTCATGCAAACATTTGACAACTTTTCTAGGGCTAATTCTAATAAAAAATAACGTCAGCTATCAATTTACGTAAAAAGGTGTTTCCTTTTCCTATTGACATTATTATTCAGTTGAACTCATTTTTAAAACTTGCTCATTTAAACACACAACAACTAAAAATCTATGGTTCGAAACAAAGACCTGTTCCATTATCCCAAGGTGCAGATGCAAATGGAAACCACATTTTTGCACCAATAACGACTAACACATTTTCGACAAAAGTATACAAACAAAGCATTTTTAAAACACTTCGTACAATTCAGGTACAGCCAACTTTATTACATTCGACAGTATCTTTACAGCCCTTTTCATGCAACATACATGTATGAAATAATAATTATCTTAAAAATTGCAATACCTTGCACTCCCTGTTGACCCGGTGGTCCCGATTTTCCTGGTTTTCCTATTCCTGGTGGGCCTGCAGGTCCGCGTAAATCTGCGACTAAATCTTCAAGCTGCTCTCGCAATATTTGAAAACATATTTGTCTGACTTCTTCATCGGAAACACTTCTGCCCTGTAGTTTGGTAATGCTACATTAGTTGGGATACATGACCATATTACATTTTGCAAAGTGATGATACTATTAAGATCTCTCGGAATGCAACCAAAGTCATGGAAAACTGTCACCATGTTATTTTGAAGAAACTTTTAAAAAATTATGAAAAAGGAATAACTGTACTGTAAATCATGTGGAAATGTTTCCAATGCCTATGTTCAACAATACTACACAGTGTGCTTAACTTGGTGTTATGTGTTTAAATAATACAACTTATATTTCAACAACGCAATTATTGAGTGTTTCGTTGTATTGCTAAACTGACTTACCGGAAGTCCAGGCATACCAGGTGAACCTGGTTGTCCTCTCTCTCCAGTGGGGCCAGGTGGTCCAGTTAGTCCAGGAATTCCAGGAGTTCCAGGAGCACCCGAACTTCCTTGAGGTCCACGTTCACCAGGTGACCCTCTCGGACCCGACTGTAAATGGTTAGTGTTTCAGAAATGTTAAAACACATGCTTTTGTCTACTTTGAAAAATAAAGAATCGCTAAAAATAACAATCTTTAGGGGAAAAGAAAACAAACAAAAACTGAAGCATCAAAATGATCAATTAACGGAGGAACAAACTAAAATCAAATAAACTGTTTAATACTATGCTATATGGCTGCTGGTATTAAAAGCTCATACTGTCATATTAACTCTAAGTAGATTTCTTGAAATCAAGAAATGCCATCTTTTATTATTAAAAAATTAGAAGTCGAATTTTCCTAATTCTCGTTTCCTTTTCAAATTAAAGCATCAAAGCCATAGCCTCATGTGTTACAACGCTAATGTTTTGTTTCTTATGAGAAACGAATAAGAATCAAATTATCCAATTAAATGAAACACACACCATGCGATCGGAATTAACAATAAACCTAGAGTCGGTTTAACATACCCACGTTCAAAGCATTCTTTACATTTTGAATAAACGATTTTAATTTACAGAAGATTTGAATAGACATGTAATCGTAGCAGTATTACATAATCTGTTATCGCTAATTAAGCGGCCTCTGTTTAATTTTCTTTGAAGAAATTTCCCATGTGTTTTTCTTAAATCTGCTTACTCACAGTTTAGGTAAAGGAATATTACTTTCTTCCTCGGAACGTTTCCAATCCTCAAACATCAAATTGAAGCGTTAATAATTACAATAAAAAAATCATATACGGAACAGTATTCGATTTTCTACTGAAAATAATTAGAAATGTCCTAAATTCAAAAGCGGTGGCAACGCTTTATGTTATTTGTGGTGCATATTTTCATGTAGTAGCTGCATTTCTGTAATATTTCCATTTGTCACTTTACATTATTGTCTCCTTCTAATTTATATACATTATACTCGTATTTGTAGAAACTCAAAAACAGCAAAATCTGCGGACGAATAGCTTTAATACATTTTAGTACGCTTATTGAAACAACAGTTACACTTTTATTTGATATTACTGAATAAAGAATGTTTGGGTATGTCAAACGTTTTGTATTGAATACTTACCAAACCAGCATTTCCTGTTGGCCCTGATGGCCCCTAAAACAGTATAAACTCATAGATAAGCAAATGTAAGATATATAGAGTTCTTAGTTTTTAATGTATATTTATCACAAACCTCTTTTTATATTCTTAATAAAGTATAGCATTAAAAGAACATCATTAAAAGCAAAAAGCTTAAAATAATTTGTACTTTTCTGTAAACTGACGTATATTCGCTCCAATTACTTAATCAAACATAATTATAGAAATTGATATCTAATAACGTTTATTTTCAATATTCGTTTATCATTTAATGCAATAGCTTCCACGGATACTGTAATTCTGTAGTGGAAAGCTTAAAGGAGTATAATAAAATTTAATCGTGTGTGAATTTATTAGGTTTACAGTACTTTGATTTACATTCACATTTTTGAGAGTACTACCCAAACTACTGTATTGCAGGCTTTTGAAGAAAATAAATCCCCCGTTTTCGAGAAATAAACCTTATATGAAATCTGTGATCAAACTTTGTGAAGATTTACTGTCACTAGGTATAATTCCGTTCTTACTAAACATAAATGCTTTAACCATTATGACGATTACATTAGAAATGAATAAAATGTATCGGGGACATTTCGCCATTCGGTACATTCCAGTGGTTATGTATATTTCAATTTTTATGATTTCTCTTTTAATCTATCCGCTTTCAGGTATTTTCTATCTACAAAGTGAATGCACCCTGTTATATATAAACATGTACTTGAAGATAGCATTAATCGGCTATTATCGTTAATTATTTCTAGTCGGTATGTATAGACTTGCTAGGCAGCACTAAAACCTACGAAACAAAATGCGAAGAGCTTACGAACAAGTTCTATGATACGTTAATGAATTCAAATCAACCATGACTTCCTATAAGAACTAATTCATTTAAAAGTGACAGTAAATCTTACAGCAACAAAAACGAAGTGGGTACATCAAAATGAACTTAAAACATAATCAACATTGTCCGATTTTGCATTAAAAAGTGAATAAAAATACATAGTATTACAACGAAAGTATTGTTTGAAATCTGAACATCCGGTTTACATTTATCTGCTGTACCAGGCTTTTGTTCTTTTTGATTTTGTATGTATGGTTTAAACTGGAAATGCATTTGAAAAATAGTTTTGTTTCTCGTGAAACGAAAACCTTTTTCACTTTTCCTGAAAAAACTAAAACAGAAATAGTTTTATCAACATTTTATATATTTATTGTAAAACAAACACAAATTTCAGATCTTCAGAATAAACTGAATCGTTAGTATAAAAAGCAAAATGAAATATTGATTAAAAATCTACTCTTGTGTGACAATACAAAGAAATTTTGGAAGAAAAATGTAATAAATTGAAATAAGTAAAATAAATGAAAGTCGAAAGGACAAGGAAAACGGTAAAAAAAATAAACTTTTGTTAAAATAAATCATTCTGTTTTACTATTTGCTACACATTACGCAATACACATATTGCAAAAAACAAAGATGGGGCGAACTCAAAAATAGTCCAAAATGAAAGCTTAGGATTAATTCCAGCAGAAGTGGTCATAGCCAGATTAATGCTTACCGGTTGTCCAGGAGGTCCCTCTTTACACAGGTCACTTACCGGAGGTCCAGATGGACCGCGCATTTCCTGTCCGTTTGATGCCAATATATCATATGAACCGAATTCCTGGAAATGACGAAAGATTGTTTATATACCTATATTGACATCAAGATTAAAGTTGTTGTTAAACAAGAGATATGTTGGACATTTTACAATAAATAACATAAAACTTTATGATATGGTTCAACCTATTTTCAGGATAAATACACCAATAATTTATGTATATACAATGTAATAGTTCTTCGATGTACTAACCAGGCCTGATCCTTTCTCGCCAGCTGGTCCAGGTGGTCCCTTAAAGAAAGAAAATAAAGTTTTACTAACCAAATCTGAATACGTAAACATCTAAACGCGCTGACGGCTTGATGAAAAAGAATTGACATTTTTTTGGTTTTACAGTCAAACGCGCAAACCAAAAAGTGTGGTCAAAAATGCATTTAAACTACATCAATTCCAATAAAGTATTAACATATAAGATAACCAAGTATCTAGTATGAATCTTTAAGTTTTATATGCATTTACATATCGTGTAACTTTCTCTGTTAATACTAAGCAAGTGCCAAATTTATATTTAAGACTTAAAGTAAATAACATACTTAATTTAGTCCCATGCTGCAATAAGAAATACGACCCCCGCACAACAGTAATTATAGAAAAAAACATATATGATTTAAATTTACTGAAATAAACAAATTGTGTAACATCAGGGGCATTTTGGATGTAAAATTTCTCGTAGCTCTTATATGAACAGGAAAGATGACAGTTATCTCTAAGAAAAGTCTACCTTCCTAGCGTTTCTTGTACATGCGATATATATAGCGCAGTATGATTTCAATGATATTGCAAAAAAAATGCCTTTTGACAAAGCTTTTCAGTGAAGAAGCACCAAACAAATGAAAGAAATGAATACGTCAATACTGTTTAAGATTAATCCGAACAGAGTTATAACATTACTCTATTCACATATTTTTTTTCTATTTAATGTGCTCTTTGTCTTTTTAACACATGAATGGTACGTAGTACATTCACAGTTTATGCAACATGTAAGGTCAATAATACACAACTGAATATAACGGCTTCATATATATAATGTATAAACATCTCACTGATTTTCACCGTAAAGGTTTAAACAGAGATATGCTCATCTTTTAACATTTGAGGTTTATGAATGAGTATTCTTCTTTTTCACATTATTTAACATATTATATATTCCAAGATTAGCAAATTGATTAACAAAAATGTCTGCACCTCAAAACTTACCTTTTCTAAGCTTCCGTGTTATTGGCATTTATAAATCAATGTGATCGTATTATGTTTATCTATGGCATTGAATGCTATCCTTAGACATGCAAATACAGTGTACAATATGTCTAAATGAAAAGGCTACATATAGATATTCAAATATATATAAAAAGCTTACTGGTTGTCCAGGTGGACCAGGTTGTCCTGCCATGCCCATAGGGCCTGGTTGTCCAGGCTGCCCAGTTGCTCCCTAGTGTGTACATAGAACGACATGCATTTTCTTGAACTGTATTTATGAATCGATCAACAATCATACCTTAAAAATCTTTTAATTTCGAAATAAGAACAAATCGTTCAACAACTACGTGTTTCAGCGACATTAAATATAAATGGATATTTAGTGCCTTGTATCACGTGTAAAATTTATCTATTTAATACTTTATTGTTTCAGTAATTCAGAATTTATCAACATGAAAAGTAAACAATTTTAACAAAGTAAACTGACTTTTATAGTTTTATAGTTAAGGATTTCTGATTTGTAACGAAGAACTTAAAACCAGGAGCAACTTTTACCATTCTTCCGTCCATCCCAGGAGGTCCACGGGTCCCTGATTCTCCTTTTTCTCCATCTGCTCCCTGTGGTTCGGAAATTATACAATACAATAGTTAACTGATTATATACTTACGTGTTACTCAACCTTATTTTGACTGAAGGTGAATTTTAGTTTCATATTTATATATGTTTGTACTTACTGTAAAAGTAGTTCCTTTAACTCTAAATTCCTTCAGTCTCCTTCTTTTGTTTTTCCTATTTTTACGTTCTTTTCTACGCTCTTTTTCTTCTGCATTAGCGGTTGTCGCCAATAAAATGACGATAAAAATGAACCATAAGTTCTTGAGCAACATATTTTTTTCAGTTTTTCCGTTCAAACACAAAATGTCCACTAGTACTTTTAAATAAAAACACACGTTTTGAGGTCTGACTGTTTGAAGAAAGGGAATGCAGACAGTGGGGGGAAACTGCTGAGGAGGGTTTATATATAAAGCGTCTCTAATAAAAAGCTGTGAATCTGTGTTAATCTAATTTATTAAATAATTGGTACGCGAGTGTCTGCTTTTTATATTAACACGAATTAGGTTACGTTTCGCCTTCTTTCATACGGAACGGCTACTTCATTTAATTCGCTTTCAAGTGGTTTTCTCGGCCTTTGTGGATTAAAAGCAGGTAAACTTCAGTAAAAGTTGGCACTAAGTTTTGTTTTAACAAACGAACAGCAAACATAAGAAACATGTATCGAAATAAAGCTGTATCATTTATCAAGACCATTTAAGACAAGAGAAAACTGATCTTTGAAAATATATTTGAATATATTTAGTGACAAACGATTTCGCGCTGGAAAATATTGATAAAAATTCCTAAATTCAAAATTGTCATGATAATTGAACAAAACGTTCTTTTAAAACATATATGTAAGTGTAACGTTGGAAAACCTCACCCTTTGGCCCTGTGCTCCTGGCCGACCTGGCGTTCCATTTTCTCCTCTAGCACCCTGAAATTTAAGCATTTAATATCATACAGTGGCGATTAAGTAAGAAACTGTTTATTTAATAAAATTGCAATTATATAACTAAGTAGTAAAATAAGTATAATGAATATCATATTAAAACCTCTTATCAAACTCATATTTTTTACAGTAAACTGTTACATTTATGTACTGTTTCCCTTGATTTTACCTCAATTGTAATAAAATAGCGCCGTATTTTATTCAGAAGAATAGTTGATTTGTATATGATATTTAAAAAATAAGAAATTATTTGAATGAAATACAAAACATGTTAATGGTAAAAGAATATCAATTTCGGCCTTCCATATAGGCATATTTTATGAAGATGCGTGTTTTACTTTTCGTGATGGGTGTTCTATTTTACGACTAGACTTTTGCTTTTCAAGGAGTGTTTTATCGACAAATAATTTCCGTCAAAGGTATGTTTCGTTTAAAACAAATTTGTACAATTTATTTTGAGTTAACCAAATTGTAAAAAACAGAAGTTCGTAATTTGCATATTTCAAAGACTACAACAGTTTACCAAAATATATTTTTTTATCAAAAGCCTCGTGTTTTTGAGTTGTTAAACAATGTAATTTGAATATGACTTTACTAAAAGATAAATGCTACAAATAACTGTATTCTTAAATATTCATCAAATGTTATCAACTCCATTTTACTAATTCATTCACTGTTCTCTAATTGTTATCAATTATTCTGGGGCCAAGCTCATTACGTAACATCCCGCTTTGAAATAAAGTTAATTGTAAACATGTTCCATGATTGACCAGAGGCAGGTGCGTTACTTCTGAGACCATTTAATTTGACATTAAAAACGAAAGCGTGTATCTGGCTTTAATGTCTTCAAAGAGTGTGGTTCTCCGGGTCACGCACATCCCGGTATTCACACGTAATTGAATCTTAATTACAAATTAAGTTAAAATGTGTCTTTAATGTTATTTTAATAAAGATTGATGGAAAGCATTGGTATAACAACTGCTCATGTAATCATGATTAACATTTTCAAGTACAAAGGGTACAATTATTCAGAATGGAACAGTCAGAAATTTTATTTTCTGTTACATTTTGTTGAAAGTCTTTATGATCTTAAATGTATTAAAACTGTTAACATAACCACTCATGTAGCAAATTTTTATTAGGTAGGTAGTATATAAAATGACATGAAAAGTTATCATAGTTCCAACATTGTTAATGCATTGTAATACACCAAAACCTCGACAAGGGGAAACTCAGTGTCATGAACGATACGGGAGAGGTAATATTAGAAATACCTTTGTAAGACGGTATTCTTGTTTTCCATTTAAACTGATGAATTCGAAATTCTGAATATATGTAGCTACGACGCCCAAAACGAAACATTCACCGAAGATCTAAGCCAAATGTTAGTACAATTGTACACAACAAAAGTTTTCTTTGATATTACAAAAGTTAAATCATAAGCAGATAAAATAAACGTATTCAAAAATCAAAACTTGGTTTGACTGTTCATGCCTAAAATAAACTTCTGCGTACTTGATTTCACCAGTTGAAATGCAGGTTTTGAAAATGTAAACAAATTGTCACTAATATTACTGGTCTTATAAACGAAAACGATTTCGTTGAGTCCTATTAATGTGTAAAATTTATTTCTAGGCAGTTACTGTATTTCCTGGTTAGTATTCAAATGTAAGGAGATTTCAGACGTTAATTGCTGCTTCAAGAAATATAAAAAGTAAGAAAACGTACCGTATATAAAATGAAAACGAACTGCCATGCTGATGTCCATTAAAATACAACAAAATCACCAGAGTAGATGACTTACTTATGACCCAATGTAATCGAAATTCAAAGAAGGTTAATTTATATTTGACCGTTTGACCAATTTGTAGACCCTAGGTGACCCATATTCGAACTTTAAGATAAACATTCATAATAATTATTTAACAAATGTGACTTCTAGAGTGTTAACAAGGATTACTTTATTTGACCATGTGACATATTTTTTAATTTCAGGTGATCCAGATTCAAAGAAAATCTAGCAAATATTGAGATAAACATTATACTTAATTTTCAAGGAGATTGGATGTCAAATGTGGCCTCTATAGTGTTAATTAGCCAAGTGTGAACAGACAACTGGTGACTCACCTTCGAGTACTTCGTGTTTAAAAGAGCTAAAACGTGTTGATTAACACACCTTGACACAATGCAAGTGTATAGTAATTTGACATTTGAATCGGCAATCACTTTAACAATAATAATTTTGCACAACAGTACGCAGGCTCATGTACAAAATATAAAGGAAAGGGGCTAAAACCGCTTAAAACATCATGAAATATAAAGTAAGCATAACGCGTGTAATGTCTGTTCAGGGACAAGTGAAGGACTTGAAGAAACACCATATTTCGGAAATTTAAAATATTACGCTCTTACAAACAACCAGGAAATAATTGCAAACCATATTCTGTAAGGAGTCATTCATAGTGTTCTAAATCACTTTACTTAGCACTTCATACTTACAGGTGGACCTCTCGCACCGTCAGCTCCTGGAAATCCAGCTTCACCTGGTGGACCCTAAATAACGGATACAAATGAATGATCAATGCAAAGCAACAATTAAAATGCTAACTTAATTAGTCATTTAACGTAGCTGAACTGTTCTTTTTTAGACCGGCTAATTAGAATGTAACAATAGTTTCTCCTTACACATTCAAATAAACACGCCTACTTATTTTAAAGCAGCATATTGTCTAAATTCTGTCAACTGTTTGGACGATTCTATGTCACCTTTTGTAAAAGCAAGCCAAAGATTTTTTTTGTAATACCAGTATAACTTAACTATGTATATTTCTTTATTACCCTTCATAATTACAGGAGGATAGATGTCTTTCCTCACAAAAATTAAGCATTGATAAATAGCGATTTTGCATACTTATATGGAATTACATATAACAGTTTCGATGTAACTGAATTAATTGTATTAACGGAAACTGATGAGAATAAAGACTAATAGAAGGACACAAATAACTGAATCAAAGATTGGTAGAAATACACTTACTGCTTGGCCAGGTTCTCCGTCCGTGCCATCCCTTCCAGATGGACCCTAAAAAGCTACTATATATTATATCAACTCTTTTATCAAAGTTGCTACATATTATTTTAATCTTATTACTAACATTTTATGTTTCTTTGGAAAGTGTTTTATCTTTAAAATATATATCGATGCTGATATCACAGCCTACATAAATGTTTTTAGTTCGTTTTTTTACAGTTAACACCAGAACGTGCCTAATGCGAAAGTTTGTTCTTACTGAAATAGATTTATTAATTCCAAAACTTCTTACCGGCTCGCCGACTTTACCACTCTTTCCTGGTGATCCTGGCATTCCGGGCGAACCCTTTATTTAAAGCAAAACAATATACACGTGCCCAAAACAACATCGCCTGAATGTGGTTCATTATTTAGTTTGATGTGTAACATTCACTAGCAGGTACTGTGGTCTATTGGTTCTTTTATCATATCCTAGACTAAGAGCTCAATGCTTTGATACTTATTTCTTACATGTTTTAATTGTTTTTATACCAAACGGATGTAGTTATTGGATAAACATAGATATACGATTAATTGCATTAAGTGTCATTAAATACTTTTGAACAATATAAAAGAGCCCCGTCATTATAAATCGAGTACTTTTGACACAAAATATAAAACAATAAAATTTAATATTGTTGTTATAATTACCGATTCTCCACGTGTCCCTTGTTCACCACGGGGTCCTGGTGCTCCTGAAGGTCCCTTGAGAATTAAGAATAAATGCAAGAATAATGATCAAAGTAAAATATGATAGACTTCTGCAATTTTCAGTGCTTAGAAGCAAAAATAAAATGTAATTTAACCTGATTAAAGAAAATATTCAACTTGATTTTGGAAAAAAAGTATAATTTGATCAATGATTTTCCGTTATATATTAATTTTACTCAAGTGTCAAAAAAGTCTACATAATATGGAAACAGCAGAAAATAAACACCAATAAGGAGAGGACGAACAAATCACACTTGTCAAGCGAACGTGTATAATTGGGAGAAATTTGATGTTTTAACAGTTTTACAGAATTATGTGTGTACATTAGTTACTAGAATATCATCAGTATTGCTTATTTATTTTTTTCTAAAAAATAAAAATCAGTGCTAAATGTTTTCCTAAATAATATAATATTATTTAATATTATTAATATATAATGGTTATATCAGTTGTAAAATTTGTCATTTTATCGTGCAATTATAAATAGTTCATCCAATCCTTATAAGTTACGTTTTCTTAAACAAGCAGCAAACATTTATCAAAATTAAATAAAGCAAAAAGAAAGAAACGTCTTAGAGCATATGCGCTGAAGCGTCTTATATGTTTCTTTGGTTATTGGATATCGCTGCATAGGCAATCGTTTAACGCGCTTCGCCGTGCGTATATTACAATACTTTAACCAAGTGCTTTACTCTGAGCAAGAATTAATTTCACTATGCTTATAATCGCATCGTGTTAAGATTCGACTGAATGGTTATTCTTGAAAATGTTTTCTTAAAACTATACTCAAATACCTTTTTATTTTTCCCTGTCGCTAATGAGAATTAGCTGCAAAATTATTTTTTAAAAGGTAAATGTGGTATTATACATATTTTTTGTAGGAACTGAACCAGATTCGTAAAATTAAGTGATACTTAGTTGTATAAAATGACCTATTTAGGCATTTTATGAAAATAGTGCTCAACTATCTACCACTGGAAACAGTTCTGATTGAACAAAGCTTGCCGCCATTCTGATTTCGCGTCTTCCCCTGTTCAAAGGATGTGAATTACGGCACATAATTTTGCCTGAGTTTTCAACAGCATTTGTGACAGAGAAGTATACACGAAGTCGAACAAACGGCGGTTAAATGTACGTCTCTACCATTTCACAAATTTATAACAAAAGGTTACACACCGATTGACAATATTTTGTCGGGATATGCTTTAAGACTGAATCTTGTAAACCAAATACTACTCCATCTCATTACTCACAGGGTAACTAGACTCTAATGTGTAACTAAAATTGAACTAAAAATAATTGAATGTAAGTACATGGATGTTTGCCAGGGTTTGTTTTGTATTTTACTTACTGTTGTAAGCGTTTAAGCGTGTAAACGAAATTGTAACTTACCAATTACTCTCAAATAGCATCCGCTTGCATGTTTTGAAAATAAATGACACAATGTTATCAGACAATGAACAATCTAACAGTTATTTTTGTGGAACAAAGCAAACGCACAATGCATTGGGAAAGCCACCATTAGACGGACGAAAACAAGAGTTATACAAAACACATACCTTTTAAGCACATTGCTTGCGTGTAAAATAAAGTATTTTGCATTAAATCTAAAGCTCTTTTACACAGATACGTAACGTGAAAATTGAACAAACGTGTAATATTTTGTGCAACGGTGGAAACACAATTAAGTAAACCAATGCATAAATAACATTTTCCGTATATAAGGGTTATATATGTTTGACTGGTGTGTATACATATATGTCTGTTTCATGCAAGAATTACAATGGAGTAGTACTCGGAATTGTCGTTTATATTCTTCAAGTACCGCGTCCTCCATATCCCTCATTGTGAGAACCTCTCCCGGTGGCCCAGGCAAACCCTACAAGACAGAGTAAAAGCAATTTTTATCGACTTGAATACATGTACTTTCATGAATCATTGTTCTCAAGATACAAATAGGGCACCAAACTCAGTACAGAATTTTTCAATTCACTGTATTTGAGATATTAACATTTTCATTTGAACTACAAGTATTGTTTTCAACTCACCCGTTCACCACGGTCCCCCTTTTCTCCGCTTTGCCCAGGTTCCCCGTGTCTACCATCAGCACCCTGAAGTATTTAATTGTCGTAGTAATTATTTAGTATGAAAACAAATTCATACCTATTACAAAGCTTTTTAACGTACACGAAATTGCACACTGGATATTCTAAAAGGTGGTCACTGCACCAGAATGCTCGTTGAATACAAGTGTCCTTACAAAAATGAAAAATGAGGACAGTCTTTCAAGCATTCGTTTATAGAAACAAACAAACTGTATCTTTTCAAAAGGTTTACATTAAGCGATGTTCCACAAGCGCTCAGACGTCTTTACTTTCACTTAAATTTCTAAGAAGAAATATACATCTGGAAAAAATCACGATGACAGGATCGCACTTACCGGAGGTCCTTCTAATCCCATAGCACCTTGGTCACCCTACAATAAGTCATTTAATTTGAATTAATTTGGTATTAATATCAGATTTTAAATTTAAGTGGCTTAAAACAGGAACGAATTACAGTAGATATTCAAGAAAAAAGGTCAACAGTATCAAAAATGATTACAGATAAGAACTGATCCATGATTATATTGAATTGTGCATTGCTACAGTAACACATTGAAGGTCCTTTCGACATATTATTAACTTAAGTTCTAATTTAAATGAATAAAGACAATATATAAACGTACATGTTCTCCTTTAATTCCAGCAGGTCCTTCGGATCCTCGTTCTCCTGGTCGCCCCTAAAATGTTTTTACTTTACGTGTTTGAATTTTACAAAGCATGAATAATAAACTTAAATAATTGCTTTCCAAAAAATACAATGATTTCAAATTGTCAAAATTTACTAAGGACATTTATTTTTCAATCATGTGTAGTACTATTTATGACGCATCACTATCACAAAGACAATGATAAGCTTCAGTTTGAACTTACGGGAATTCCGTCAACTCCATCCCTTCCTGCGGGACCTCGTTCCCCTGCCAATCCCTGAAAACAGAAAACTTCTTGGTGTTTTGCATTGACTGGTGATTTACAATAAATACCTTTGTTTAAGTAAAAGAATTGTATTGATAATTCGACGATAATCTTAATGGATTGTGCACTGTTTAATGATAATCTGTTGCAGAATTAAACATTGCTGTTTTATGATACACTTTTTTCTGAATTAATCAGACTACCGTTTATACAAGGGAAGTTATCCAAATAATATCTTTCGATTTTAAATCTGTCGTATTACCTACCCTTTCTCCTGGTACACCTGGTTCTCCCGGGACTCCTGGTTCGCCCTGAATGTTTAAAATAGTACGTTAAATAGAAATTAATATTCCGGATGAAATAATATAAAATTAGTTTTACGGAATATAAAGTATCAAAAGTACAAAGATATAGTTTTAAAAAGACGAATATACACTTCCTACGTCACTTGTGTTACAACCTTTTTGTTATTGCTTCAAGAAAGCAATTCCGACAGAACACATTTGAAACTCATCTACTAATACATACGGATATTCCTGATGGACCTTGTAATCCTTGAAGTCCTTGTGGGCCCGGTGGACCCTAAAATCAACAAAATACACATTTACATTACAATGTATTGTGGTGAACTAGCATTCGTGGTATAAAATTGGGACTTATTTCGTAGCTAAATAGATAGACGAAAAATAAGGAAAAGTAAGTGACTAACATTCACGGTAGACGACCTGCTGTTTTTAATACATATTTAAATAAAAACATCGTATGCAACGTATAAAAAACTCTATCAAAACTATTGTTACTGAGAAAGTTAAACACATGTAAAACAGTTTCCTGCTATTTTTTATGTAATTGTGACCTCAATGGAACAGTGTGATAGATTTACTTATCTTGTTAATGCATATTTATAGCTGAAAAGACAAACTGACTTACAGGTACTTGAACCTCCTCTTGTATTTCGTTAGACATGACCGCCTATAAAAATGGTGAAAAAAAAAACATTACTATCTTGAGCCTCGACTTTAACACTACAAAATTACTAATAATATTCAGTTCCTATTTGGTCTTTTGCATAATAAAGTTTTATATTTCGTCTTACATATTGATATAATACTAATTCTAGTTTTAAACGAAATTTGCAGACAAAACAGTGTATCGGTATATTGAAATTTCGATATAAACATTAACAAAGATAATTTGATAATTATTTTCTCTTGTGTCCTCTGATGTTCTTTCCGTTAACTTTGAAGCTGAAGCAAATATGTATGTTTTAAAAGCTTGTTACACATTACCTTTGGTCCTGGGGGACCAGGTGGACCCTGAATACCTTGTATACCAGCACTACCATCACGACCCTGAATTCATTTGAAATATACGGCGATGAAAAGGTGCAGAAAAAGCTACACAGCTAGATTCTACATTTTTGTCTCATTAATACTTGCATTATATTTATTTATAGATAAATAATTATTCTCATTTAATATTTTTGTTCTTTTAGCTTGTTTTAACAATTATCTCTTAAAAACGATGTTAAATTGATTCAATATGTGTACTTCAATTTTGTTTTCTAAGATTTTGCGAAAGTATTACCGGTGTTCCCGATGGACCACGCTCTCCTCTAGATCCAGGCTCTCCCTTTTCACCCTGAAAGTAAATAAATAAAAAATTATCAATTACAGAATACGTCAAACCTTGAATGTTTTTACATGTATAGTTTATACAAGGTTAAAGAATCTTGATATGAGGGAACATCAATATGGACCTGTGTATTCTATTTGCAAAGAAACAATAAAAGTTATCGATCTTTTACAGAGTGTCTTTGCTGTAATACAAATGCTTGCCTGTACTAAAAATATTATATGAATATTGTATTTAAAATAAGTACTGTTCCACAGCATAATGCCAAGAGCTGTCATCAAAACTTATCTCAAGTTCATTTCATATTGAAATGAAATAGACATATCTTTTTTTAATAACAAATGTTTCATATAATCATAATATGTATGGCAACAAGACTAAGAATTATAAGTTTAAGAAACATATTCTATTCAATGTGATGTTTTAACAATTTGATATACATAATGGGTAGGTTTGAAATAAAAGAGATACCCCAGGAATCATGCCTGTTCAAATTTGTTTTATGTAGTTTATATTTTATTTCTACAATACATGCGATACTTAGTTTGTTAACTCTTTGTCACTCCAGTCAAGCAAACGAATATTTCATTTCGAATTAGTGTTAACACGATAAATATACTTCTTTCGGGTACTAAATGAGGTGTACTATATAATTTAAAAAAGATTACAATAGCGTAGCAACAATCGCGCGACACAATTTTAAAGAAATGTTAATAGCCATGAATACATTTAAGGTAAAATTGAAAAAATAACGCTAATAATATTAATTTTAAGATTTGAAATGAAACTTGAATATCACATTACTTATAAGTATCTTAATAGTGAGATTCTTGCACTTTATTGATTAACTGGACAACATTAAATTAAATGTAAAAGTAGAAAACGGGCGTTGCTAATAGGAGGTGAAGAAATTAAAATGCAATATTATGTGAGCAATACTAGTATATAGCAAGTTCAATTTGATACATTTTATACGCTGTCCATTTAATAAAAATGTAAATAAAAATGTTACAAAAAAAGTCCGGAAACAAAAGAGACAAAGAGGTTTTAACGGTATAGGACTAAGTAACTTTTTCTACGTGTAAATTTAAGTTAAAAGAACTAGATAACGTCAGTACAATAGCACTTATTATTAGGAATTAAAACCGACCAAAAATGCTTGGTTTCGTCATATCAATTGCTGTGATAAATCATGTATTTTACTGTTGTACACCTTTTATTGCAACATACTCTATAGTTAGTGTTTACTTCAAAGTTCTCAATAATTTCTTCCAATCTCAAACTTCACTTTTCGTTTATATAATCATTTCCTGAGCCGATAGTTTTCCCTACTCCAATGTCTATGAAAACTACCGAAGAAAAAGATGCAAAAAACGGTTAATATAATATGACATGCTTTTAACAAATTCCTTAAAGTTTTGTAAATTTGATTTATATTTATTGGACACATTTACTTTGACAGTTTTACGAGTTCAAAATTATGAAAATATTTGTAAAATAATTTGAAGAAAACACTCTCACAGAACAAGACAAAAATGTCCAAAACGCAAAATAGCATATAGGTTTTTGTTATTGTTTGTGGGGCTACAATCTCCTATTTACTATCCATCTTTTATCGGATACATTTACCATAAATTTACTGTTATTGAAACTTTGAAGCAGAAGTACCCTTATAGCTACACCAAGTTTGTCAAAGATGTGATTAATGTATTGGAAAATAAATCATCTTCTTATCGCTTTACAGTAACTAGCCACAAGAAATCGGTGCTTTGTATTTTGTGTTTACATACTAGTATACATCTATTACTGTTTATAAGTGAGATTGCTTCGCCTGAAGTCTTGCACAAGAACGAAGCCAGTTACATACGAAATACACAAAATCGAAATAATAAAAGAATCATCAAAACCACATGACTGATTTGTGTCTTCTTAAATTGTCATAAAGAGATCAAAGTAACACAATAGGTGAATCATTTTAAGGAGTTAATGACTGCATACACGATAAGAGTGTAAGATAGATGACTGATAAACGATCGATGAAAGATAATCATGTTGGCGTATAATACGCTAAATGAAACACCAAACCGTTAAAACCTTTTATTTACGAGTGTCCCCCTTCATTGAAGCAAACCCTATAATTATCTGAATTTGCTTAATCATTCTGTTGGGTATGTTAGTAACAAAATATTCAATGTTATAAATGGTTTTTGAAAGGCAGAGGTATGATCTATTTGGTATGCAACACGTTACATATGCAAACACTTGTTTTGTTTAAATGACATACCCTTTCTCCGGGAATTCCATCTTCACCATGCTTTCCGGGGTTGCCCTTTAGAATGTAAAAAGAACAAGTGCTTCATTTCAAGGGAAAAATATCTCGTTAAAACAAATGAAAATCAGTTCTCATGTTGTTAGGCGTATAAAAGGAGTGTTGAAATATTTTTAAGCGGAAACTGACATTTAGTTGTACATTTTGTAATCATCTACTTCGACCAGACACATTATCTATTCTTTTACAGAAAGAAACACAATATCAATTATCATTTGACCTAACTGAACTCTCAATTCTATTTAGAAAATAAATCGATGGTTTCAACAGTAAAATATTTACAATAAAACATGTAAAGCATCAAATATTTACATCATAGCCGGGAGTTCCAGGCTCTCCAACGGGTCCGCGTGGTCCGGAAGGTCCCATAACCTTAAAGAAAAACGCTTACGATGTTCTTACATTATATCTTACAATAACAGCATTTTCAAAACAAAGATGTATATAAAAGCTAAACTAAAAATCGTCAACTTTGCAAATCAGACTCCTTCGACAACTTACACTAGGTCATAGTATACATCTCCTATCTAAGAAACTTCAGGCTCTGATTCATTTACTAATGCAGGATGCTGTACTACAAGAAGCTTTAATGTAGTTACTCACACTTTCTCCAGGGATTCCAGGGTCACCACGGTCGCCTGTCCTACCGGCTTCTCCACGCAAACCCTAAGTTAAGACAAATTTAAAATCTATAACTGTGGCTTACATAATGAAAACTCAAACTCTGTCAATTAAATTATTTTTCTGTTATCAAGTGTGTATGCAGCGATATAATAATTTTATAAATTCTACAATGTGACAAAAATAAACTATAATGTAAATCTGATTTTTTTATATTACTAAAGTGCAAACGTTTTTAAGGTGAATGTATGTTATTTTGTCATCGCTAATAGACATACAACATTTTCCCTAAAACCAAAAGAATGTCAAGAATAATATTCTACGACATAACATGTATGTACACGTATATCAGGAATTATTCTTGAGGAGACATGTAAGTCTGGCTATCAAACAACATAGACCATAACCAGTATGCGGTGATATCCTTTCTTAGCACAGTCTTCACCTTTCTTTTCTCTAGGGTTATAGCTTGCTCAGAAGACATAGAAACTTTTACTTAAACAGAAAATGTTACAACTTACTCTCTTCCCTGCAACTCCAGGTTCGCCTGGAATACCAGGCTCTCCCGTAAAACCCTAAATGTAAGAAGAAAATCAAAGTTGGGTATTTACTTTTATGTCATTATTTTGTACGTTTATACATTGCTGCAAATGAACGGGTTTGTTAGTACCAGTTTTGCTGCAAAGATGCATACAAGTAGGAAAACAGAATTTTAAAGCCGTTAAGCTTGACTGTGTAGCCTGGTTTTTCATATTCTCAGGGATTTAAGGACAAACTGTCCTCAAGCAATTTCAAATAACCTGATAGAAATTCTTTTGTGTAAAAAGATAACCAAAACTTCCAACTAAGCATTGTAATGAACGAAATCTACGTATAACTACAGTGTTTCAACATTAAAATAAGAAACTTTCATACTCTGAACATAAATTTCTCAAATTTCAGGGACTCTATTCTTGGCTGTGAATGAATGCAGAGTCATAAAGTAAACTACCAAGTATCAGATACCTTTTGCAGCTGACTGCTCTGGCTTCTGTAAAATTTTGGCTTATACCTACTTCTGCTGCATTTCATTGCGGAAATAGGTAATCAGTGAACAGTTCAGAAAATATAAATGTGTAACAAGATAATACCGAATGTCACAAACATTGAGTCAAATCTTTTATATTATGACACTAGAAAAACGAGAAACCCTGATAATAAAGAAAAGGGTGTACTGTTGTAAAGGTGCTTTAAAGACCTCTTAACATTTGTAGCTACTTCTTTTCTTTTACGGAGAATTCTAAAATTGGTCCCGAATAATTTACATAGCTCAATCACGTTGGTTGCTGTATTATGTAGATAACATGTATCTAGAAAATCATAACATACATGCGTCACACAATGTCCTCATCTTTTACTTCACATTAGTACAATCGGCACCTTCCGAATATCTTGTATTTTGTCAGAGTTTTAAAAACTTTCAAAGAACTGTATTGTTTTTGAAAAAATTAACTGTTCCATAACATCAATTAATTTTAGAGAAGGTCGCTTAGTATCGAAGTTATTATCATCTGTTAGCATATTATAAGAAAGTTCACCGAACCTACCCTTTTTCCTTGGAGTCCGTCAATACCAGGTAAACCGTCCTCTCCGGGGAAACCCTAGATACAAATATAATCATGAGATATGTACATGTATACTCATTGCAAACATTTGATAACGCAAAGCTTTACAGTACAAAGTTTCTTTCTTATCCAAATAAAGTTGCATGTGTTTATTACTTTTTTAAAAAGAAAAGATATGTGATGCATAAAAATTTTAGACTGCATTTTCGATGAATATTTAAAAACAATTAAGTGGATATGTATAATCTGACGTAGTAAAGCTGAAAGCAATAACTTAGCATACATATTGACTTACCCTTTCACCGGATGCTCCTGGCAGTCCTGGCTGTCCAGGCTGGCCATCTGTGCCCTGAAATAAAGATTACAATACTCACAGATTGTCACAAAAATACGCTCTTCAGTGGACAACTATAGATTGCTTCAATTTTGGCAATAAAATGGCAATAACTTCAGAGTGACTGAATCGATTTGGCTAGTTATCGAACTTGATTGAAATATTAGGCCTATAAACATGTACAGCAAGTTAGTAAAGATTAATTAAGAAAGATTTAAGTTAAAGACTTAAACATAAGTGGACGCTGCCCACCGCAGGTGATCCCACAATTCGGCCCGTTGCGACGGGCATATAAAAAGAGAGGAGGAAATTTGAACTTGTTTAGCCATCGCTTCGCCCTAAAAAAGACCCTTACAATGGCATATTAATTTGTTTTGTTTAGTATTGCATGAAAATTATCATTCACCCTTTAACTTTAGCTAAATCCGCAAGATATATGTGTATAGCAAGCTAATAATTACTCACGTCTCTTCCACTCTTTCCGGCAGGTCCTGGTTTTCCGGGAGTTCCAGCTGCTCCATCAATTCCGGGTACCCCGGAGGCTCCTTGTAGACCCTGAGGACCCATAGGTCCCTTAAAACAGTATAAAATATGTTAGAAGTTCATAATCTTAGCAATTACTTCCTTAAAAACCGTTCTTACTGTGAGTATAATCAACGACATATTAGAAACACAACCAAATGATCTACATGTAGTAACTAATTCATATCTGTCTCTCTTCTCACTGTTATCAATTACATTCCTAAACAAAACAAGTCGTCTGTTCAGCAATAGAAACATTGCTCTTACAAATGCTTCGTGTCTTCAATTGTGACATTGTGCAATTCCCTGGGTTTTGATATAAACAAAGATAATTATGAAAGTAGCCAAGCAGTTTCCGCTAAATAGATATCTGCCTTTATTTCAAATACATATGAAAGTGTTATTGGATGTTTTGAATATGTACCATTTCTCCCTTGGGTCCTTCTGCTCCAGGGGGACAGGTCATAGACGCGCACACATTTGTGTTTGGTTGGTCCCCGCGACGACGGCTTCCCTATTAAAATTTTAATATGTTTACTAAATAAATCATGCATTTTATGCGTGTACAGCATCAAGGTTATAAGACAGACACATAAAAGTCTAATGCACATTTAATATTATGTGTGGTACATAGTAATTCTTTAAGAAAAATGGAAAGGCAAACTTAACAGGTACATTAGCATCCCAATTAATATTGTGTATTTCAGCTTGAAATGTCATTTACGCCAGCAGAGATGATATAACACATTAGGTTAAGTGGGAATTATTTTTTTCTTAAGTGCAATGGTTTAATTTAAATAATAAATACATTAATATAAACTTGAAACTAATGCAGTCTAGTTATTAGAGAAATTAATATTGATCAATTTACAAGAACTGCTTTTTTCTGACAACAAGTGTTAATTTCAGCTATTTGAACAAGATGTTATAATCGAATTTAAGTATAAACAAAATGTAGATGTAAAAAATCAACATGTTTGGTTTATTTCAAGAGCAAGATCCATGCAACTTTTAAAACTAAAAAACGCAAGTGCATACACACGCCCAAGGGCATCTGAATTTCAAATGAACGCTAATCGGCTTCTAGAAATAGTAGATGCAATATCGCTAGTCCCACATTTTCTAACATAGTATTATGTATATCAACTATTATAGTATAGTATATTATATTATAAATGTATTATAACAATAGCCATACAATGAGGGTTTGATAAGAGCTGAAAATTCAATAATATTACGTCAGTATACATGATGCCTTCAATTACAGGAATAACTTTTAACATGATTATAATATCGCGTATTGTACGAGATTGAATATATTTAATAAATATGTGTTGTACATGAGATCATGTTAATGATATATCATCAACGTTTGTCTGATTATGCGATATGATATTTCAATATAATTATGAAAGTGTCAATTAAAAGCGAAAGAGAAATAAAGGGAAATAACAGCAAAACGAGAAAGATGCAAAAATATACAAAAAACCAACGAACAAATAACATGTATTCACAAAGTAGATCAACTTTAACACAACAAAATATTTTTAACACACTATAACAGGTACTATCTATAATGATTACCTATCATGAACATATTGAGAGAAAAATTGTTCAGTAGAGGAAGGGGTATTAACTAAGTACCTCTTTATCTTTGATTGGTCGTTCCTATTATTAAGAAACCATTACAATACAATAATTAAGCGTAGGTTGTTCGTCTTGTGCCTAGGTGACTTTCAATATTCTCTTAATTTAAAAAATTAGTCATAGGAAAAGAGACACATCTATAAGAATAAAGTATAACTCATGAACTAACTTGTAAGCAGGTGCACGGATACTAAATGTAGATAAGATCTATAAAACTTACTTATTGTCCAAGCCAAATGCTCACATAAATTACAAATATACGTTATTCTTACATACAAAGAGAAAGGTAAGAATGAGTAGTAAGAAGTTTAGCACACAGCATACAAACATACCGAGTCTTTCATTTCCTTGTAATGATTTGCCTAGAAAACAGACGGTGTACACATAAACACAAGTAGTAAAGTAGATTTCCAAATCAATGGTGAAAGTGTGCATTAGTACACACACAATTCTATTGCAACATTCTCCATTATTCAGATGGTTATTCACACTAAAGCTTTCGAATATATCATTCAGAGCAACAATCAATTGCTACGAAATTTGCGTGTAAGAAATGTTCAATAAAACAACATACACAAACAAAGCTTTGAATGCCAGCAGTTTTTGTGCAGTAAAAGATGAATTGCAATGAAAAGTGAGAACATGTTCTTGTTCGACAGTGCTTAAAAGATTTAATATTAGCTATGAGACACATATTTTAAATATAAAATACTTAATTTTCACAGGAGGTAAGGAAACAAGGTAACTTAGAATTGCTGTTCATCTTAATTTCTTTATATATGAAGAATTAATACCTGCTGTATTTCTGAGCAATCTCTCTTTATGTTTGGATTACAGTGGAATAACATCCAGGATAACTTCATCTGAAATATATAATGCATACAAAACTATTTATTGTAAATAACTAAATACTCATAAATTGTTTATTCTGTTGAACGATAGTCTTGAATCAGCTAGTTTAAAAATATTGTTATATGCTTGATAAAGACTATGTCGATCTAAACCGCAAAACGTAGAACGTCGTTCTGCTACCTCGCGTGGCAATATCTCTCCTACATTTGTTCTCAACGAAAATGTCCAGTTACTTACAGACTGACGTTTTCAACACCCAACGCCAAAATACTATTTTCGAGATAAAATGTATAACATTATGTTGGATTTTACCATTTAATATGCGATTAAGTGCCTCTATTTTATGTATATTTTATAACACTCATTAATAATTTTGTAAGTGTCATATTCTATCAAATTTTATACTTTGAAAGCTTAGATTACATGTAATTTTGAATCCCCCTATATTACCCTATGTGATTTTCCATTTATATCCTTTGCAATTGAGGTATAGCCGGTTGGTGCAAGATAATCTTCTCGTCTTTTGTCTAGTGATTGTTTATCCGTATAATTACAGTCTACATTTATAGTTGCAACATCAATATTTTCTAGGTATCCCTCTTTGTTTTCCGTCTCTGTCTGCACTAAGCTCAAGTAGATTTTGTGCCATGCTTTGGTACGCAACGCCTGAAATGAAAATAAAGAAATACGTTCCATGTGTTCCAAAGAAAAGGCTGTGACCGCATGTTCTTTAAATACTTGGAATGAGAGCTAATTCAAAATGAGGGCTATTATGCTGTCTCCTTTTGCTCTTAGTATGACTTTAATCTATGAGACCACCTTCAAAACAATTCTAAATATATTTAACGTTATGACTGAGAAAAACGCTTTTGATGTGTTAAGCATAATGGCTCACTAAAAACTAAGTACAGTGTATGACTAGGACCTGATTTCGAGCCCTGGCTTCTGCCATATAATAATTGTGATGCTACTCCTCTCTATTGACATTCTACTGATATTAACGAAGTTATATCTCAGACACTGACATTTGCTGTCTAGAAAAGCGCACGATAGAACAGACAATAACAGAGCCATAAACAATAGTTATAATAAACTAGTGACTAATGTGTGAGCATTCAGAAATGATGCAAATCTATGGCAACTTAGTATGACCTTGATTTTCTATAATACGGTATATTTGAACAGTAAGGAAATCATTTCGCTTATCAGAATATTTTAGATTAATCAGTCACAAGAACTCGAATACCAGTTTGTACTCGTGTATGTAGGATATGTAGGCACTAAACGTGCTATCAAAAGTGATAGAACAGTGCCATTTTACCAGAAGCATTAGAACATTGACTGTAAGGATCGAATATACACGAATATGAACGTAGGTTCAGATTAATGCTATCAGTTTAGGTATAATCAATTAGTTATAAGAATCACAAGAAAATGATATGTCAACATCTTTTACCTTGAATTTGCGTCATAATATTTTTACAGCTTTCAGAGGAAATAAATACATATCAAAGTAAATGCACTTTACCATAGGTTTTATTTTGATTTAATAACGATGTCTGCAATATGATCTTATTACCGTCTGAATCTTGTTGTGGGATTAGTATAATCTTGTTCATGAAACTTACGCTTTACTCATAATTGCTTCAGACATGCTTCAGACAAGCTTCTCTACTAAATCATCAACATTTTATTACAGATAGATTACTTTGTTCATCCAGTATCCGTTTAACGACAGTTTAAAACTGCTAAAGATATTTCAAATTTAAACAGAAGCATAAAGATGTTATTTCTGAACGCCCACGCCCGATGGGATTATTTCTGTCAGTACCTGTTTGGCAATTTTCTTTTTAAACACTACACGTCTTTCTTCTCGGTTTTGATTTTTGTAGACCAAGACAATATCTTTTTTTGCACCATTAAACTCCAAAGCTAGGTACGTTTCTCCTGCATCGTCACTAATCCTGAATAAATTCCATGTTTGCTTCCGTTGATTTATTTGATATATCGCTACAAAAACAAATTTCTTCGGAAGTGCCTTGTCAAATAAAACCCTGAAATGGAAAATTAATATGCAATGTTTTATTTACGTGAAGTAGCAATGAAAACATACAATCCAAAAAGTTCGTGACCGTTAATAACTTGTCATTTCACCAGACAGTGTGCGTGCTAGGCCGGTGCATGCGTGCGTTTGTGTCTTACACTTTACAAGATAAGCGGAGATGAATGCCTTGACAATATTTCAAGCATAGCCGATGGTGAAAGAGGCTTTAGACTCAAGATGACATTTTTTGTGCTGAACACTCGTGGCAAATATGATTGAAATCCATGCAACATGTCCCGAGATAATGATCGGAAACCACAAATTGAGATAAAGGGCCATAATTTCTGTAAAAATTACTGGATTGTAAACTTAATCAAACTTGACCTGTATTAAAGTTTCCTTCACGTACATGTAAAATCGTAATCAAATCCGTGCAACCTTTCAAACGTTATTAATCGGAAACTTACCTTTCGCTGAAATTTAAGTCGTAAAGGGGCCGTTTCTCAGTTTAACAATTAAGGGATTGTAACCACGATCGAACTTAACCTGTTTTTATATGATCATACATCTACGCTGTACATCTTAATCAAATAAATGCATTCTTTGAAAAGTTATGGATCGGAAACCACCATTTTGCAATAATATAAATCAAAAAGGGAAATTCAGTAACGTTTGTAGATTGTGACCGAAATCGAACTTTGAACTGCATTATATGTTCTCCAACATCCTTGTAAAATCTTAATAAAATCTAGTAAACCTTTAAAAAAAAACATTGTTGTAAAATAAAAGGGTGGCACGGACGCACACGCGGACGGACACTTTTTGCATATCGGATCGGCATTTCCGGTGATTTTGTGCATGCCGAAAAAGCCGGTCTGACACCCCTCCTATGCCAGACGACTTTCGTGAATAAATTATGACGTAACGTTATAAACATTGTGACGTCAATTTCCCTAACACAACGGCGGAAAATCGTTTGTTTTACATGATAATTCATCATTTGGGTAAGTTTGCATTTAGAAATCTACTTTAAAGTGCAAGACGGTACGCAAGAAAAAGTTTTCATCATGAGACACTTGGCTCAGATGGAAATATCCGTCACCTCGAGTAACTGTTTTACGGGAACTCGGCAGAGCCTCGTTCCCGGCAAAACAGTCACCCTCGGTGACGGATATTTCGATCTCAAGCTCGTGCTCATGACAGAAACTATTATTCTAAATTATTCGAATGATGTGAGCATAAAAATATTAATTTTTTAATGAATCATTATTAAGAGGAAAGCGTAACTTTTCAAGCCTGCTGTTACTATCTTACCTTGTACATTACATAGTTAACGGGAGGCCACATTTAAAATAAATACCAATTTCTTTCGTCCTTCAGGATTTCCTTTTTCGTAACTGAATACGCTGTTCCATATTCCCCATAGCTGTTCTCCTTCTTCAGTTTTCGAACATTGAACTTCGTTAAAAAGTCAAACTCTGAAAACAATAAATGTTAATTTTAACAAACAGACGGTACTTTCTGATGGCTACCTTATTAATGAAAAGTATTTAGTGAATACTTAAAGGTGAACTTGTTGTAGTTTATTGGGTTGGCAATGAGACTGTAACCACTTGAACATGACATCAACAATCGTAGTAAGTTGCTGGTAAATTCAGCTGTTGAATCTCCACAATGTTACAAATTGAGACATTACATATAATAATCATCGATATAATCACAGTAACTGATTTGCGTGTAATATTCGGCAAAAGGAAATGAAATATACTAATTAAATACATATAATATATAAAACTGTTCTATAAACTCGTATTTTAAGTTACTGTACCTAACATGCATTTCGGTAATCAAATTATTACATTGTATCGTACTATATTAAGAAAGTTAACGAGTTCCCTAATTCAATTATTTATCTTATTCTAGAGATTAGAGAAATGTTTATCTTGTCTTGGCTATCAAACAACTAGTGTTTTCCCTGCATGAAGTTTTTAGGAGATATTACACCGGTCTACATTGTAATATTTGTAATCAAGTGTTTGTTTTTTTGCTAATTGATACCGCCACATACCGGGATTCCTTTACCTATGGAGAGACGCCATCTAAATGTTCTCTTGTAAGTGCTACGCTACATTTGTGAAACTGTTACTATGTGTAAAAACAATTCAGGTCAAACCTAGGACGGCTGATAGAATAATTTCTCTTTACAAACCAAATTTCTAGCAGAACAACTAAATTTCTGTTGCCAAAATATCGCAATGCTACTAAGTTGCGTTATAGATGGCCAGAAAAAGGTGCTGAACAACCCGAAGGACAAACTTTCGAAAAGGTGTGTTACAAAAAATGCAATTATTGCTAAAAGACTGTCGTGAATAGTCCCAGAGAAGGTAGTTATAAGAAATGTTAAAACAAGTCTGACGTATAAAACAAGATTAGATTTAATATTGGTTTTGTTAGTGAGAGTCATATCTGCCTTAGCTATCCTGTCGTTCTTGCGGCAAAGGCAAAAATTTGTCTGTCTCAGCTGCCAAAAATGAAGGAAAAACATCTGAAGTATGTGTTGTAGTTCCATAGAATTTTGTTGGCCCAGCAAGTGTCGTGTTGTGTTTATCAGGCGACAGAACAACATAACCACGGATAGAACACGTTCAAGTTAAGGTTGACAATATACATTATCTGACCGGTCGTAATGTCATCTGACCCAACAGCGTACTGGGAGAATGACCAGACGTCGTTTCATAGATGGATGCCGTTTACGATGAGCACATTTTCAGTTTCTTGCTATTAGCTCTGCCGTCAAGTTGGGGGCGTTAGAACTCACATTCAGTTGACAAAAGTCAAAAGTATCGTCTATAATTTTAGAAGACACAACACAACCAGAGAACTAAAACATCAAAATTAGGGTAACTGTTCAACAGGATGACAATAAGAAAGACAAATACGTTAACACATGTAAATAAAAGGGATGACTGATACAGTATATGACTGAATCATACCGGAAATGGAAAGGAATATATCAATCATAAAAAATATATAAATGTTCGATCGCTGTTGTGCAGAAGTTTTACACATTGAACATTGGCCGAATTATTCCGGTATTCTCAAACTTAAAATGCACCAACTCTCAACAATTCTAATATCGTAACAAACAATTCCGCACATTTCCATTTAATCCGTACAGATATTTTGTATCTGTTATTGGCCACAATGTATGTTTTATGTTTAATTTTTCCTCGAAGTTTTCTTGATATGTGGTACATGTAGAATGTACTAAAAAGTTGATAACTGACGATACAATGATCCTCGGGCTTACACAAAATCAAGATCTAACTGGCATTGAACTTACTTGGAAATATTCGCCTTAATTCCTATGAACTATGCCCTGAAGGGTTTTAATCTTACCTTTGACATCATAGCTTTCGCTATCTAGGTTGCCCTCTGGACACACAAATTTTCCCTCTGAAATGATAGAAGTTTGAATGGTTTGTAATAAGGATGAACAAATCTGTGCATTAACTCACCTATATAAATCTTAATTACCCAATCCATCTTATTTATCTTCCAATTAAGATCATCTGACTTAACAATTAAGTCTGCTGATAAACGCATTTTTTTCTGGGGGTATTAGTGGGGGTTTACACCTTCCAAGTTTCTTGTACAAGACATTAAGATAAGTACTATTTATGTCTTGTACAAGAATTTTTCATATGTAAACACCCACATTGGAGCAACTTTTGTCAGAATTTATGTGACATAATATGCGATAATTTTCTTGCATGAGAATAGAGCCTGTTCTATTTTTTCACAATTTCTTGGCCGTCAAATTGCTGATAAGAAGTGTTTAATGGGAAAAACAGGTGTGGGAGAGGTAATTCAGGTACATTTTTTTAAATTTTGTATACAATGGTTTGGTCAAAGGACAAAGTTGACCAACTGATTAATTTATACCTAAAAGGGAACATTTATATGATACAAGTGCAAAGTACTATCACACTGAACAAAAAAGAGAGGGTTTGAAAATGAAATTTAAAAGCCATTTTAATATGTATTGGTCATTCAATTAAAGATTTTTCTCGATAAGAACATTTAATGCATTTTTTTTAAAACATAATCCATTAATTTCATATTTTCTTTAAAAAATCAGAAACTCGTCTGCATGCTAAAGACAATATTATGTGCTGAAGACATCTTCCCGCTATTTTGTGATTAATTACCAAAGCAATTCTTGCTAGATCTTGTGTAGAAAAATTTCTTGTACAAGTCATAACTTTGCCTTATCTTTAATGTCTTGTACAAGAAACTTGTTGTATGTAAACGAAGCCTTAGATAACATTCTCTAAAGAAATGATCATCAGATAAAAATTCAGATGCACTTTTGCAATTTTGACGTGATTTTGTTTTACTTACTAGGCTTTTTCATGATAATTTTTATTAATACCCTTCAATTTACATGTCTATATATATTAATCTATTGCGCAAAGTCATACGCGTGCGATATACCAACAATTTGTTACATACATGGCAACTCTTCTTGTAAACGTAAACAGGTGCAAAGTACCGCGAAAAAGTGTAAGAAATAAGATAATAATCTTAGACAAGCCCGCTGCACTATCTTGGTACGATCCTTTGTCTTCTGAACATGATAGAGATGTTGCTTTTTTTTTCAAAGGATTTTTGACAATCGGCTGCGTGTGAGCTCCATAAATTAAATTACTCACACGGCAAATTAAACATAGTCTTCATGATTGTTTAATTCATGTGTGAACCCAAGTAATTAGAAAGCATTCCAGCGAATAACACGCTACTGAGTAAGGAGGATTCACGAGAATAACTGCATTAGTGTAGATCATAATGTGCATAATCAGGATATCAATTTCAAACTTGAAACGGCATGAAAGAAATACTACAAATGCACAATATAGTTTTCAAGATTACGCCATTTGTGACATAATTAATACGTATCACCATTGTTTTGATCTGAATATTTTTGGTGCAGAACGCAATTTTTTTTGTTCAGCCATGACTAATTTTGATAATGATATGAAGATCTTACAAAAGATACTGGGAAAGGTTTCATGGGTTCACTTGGGAACTTAAGATAAAAGACAACTTTATTCACATAGTTATTAATTATTAGTGTATGATAATGTCAGTTTTGTAGCTCAAATGATTAAGGCCTATTTCTATGGTCTACATACCCAGCTGTTGACTGTATTACAATAAGATTGGCGTTATAGTGATCTCAGCAAATATTCAATACAAACTTGATGCACTTTGAATAGTTTTTCTTCATACTATGCATGTTACGCGTTTAACGAACTTGTTTCGTGAAATTGTTAGACCACGTGTAACACTAATACGGTTCATTCTTCGAATTTGCAGTAAGAGATAACACAGCAGAAAAAAATTGTTTTCATTTATCAATTATTCTTTATTTAAGTCTCATTAATACACAATATTATAAAACACATTATCAAATATGAAAAACAAAATATACGAGGGAAAATCAGAAAAAAATAGGCTTTAACATCGCCATCCCAGTGTATAGGTATAATTTCTAGTTACTTATAGTTTGTTATTTGTTATGTACATGTATTACTACGTAGTTATTAGTTTCCTAAATCATCTAACAGTTTTAGATTGTTTTCAAATCTAGTTATGCCATCAGTCAGTAAGCCCATCTCGTACTACTAGCCCATCAACTTATCAAATCCAAAATAAGATTGGATATTTTACACTGCATACATGAAGTGGTAACCGCCAACATTTACGAAAGGTGACGGGTTAGAAAATTCCTTCCAAATCTGTGCTAGCTGAAGTATGCAAATAGGTCTTAAACATTCGATAATTGTCGTTATAATTGACTGACATTGTGACACGAGTAATTGACATCGTGGTTTACGAGATATTGATAGGTCTCTCGCTCAATAGAAAACTGATAGCTCTTTCACTTGACCACCCAAATTCTAAAGAATACGGTTAGACCACGGTTATCTGTGTTATCTACGGACTTCTCCGACAGATTTTATTTCAATGGGAAGACAAAAGAAATCAATATACGATAACATCTTATTTGACTTAACAAACTAGGCATAACAAAAACCAATTTTGGACTTGAGACGTGTCTGACGTCTGTACTTCAAAAATGATAGAGAAGAGACAGTTATGGACAGTTTATGTGATTTACGCAAATAATTCTGGAATTTTAACTTGAGTGGATTGGATTACAAAAGTCAAAGACTTTCTTAAGATTCTTTTTATTGATTCGTTTTTGTATTCGAAAATTAATAAAACAGTTATGGTTTTTGTCACGAAGGTCTGGTCGGTCATTATTTGAAAACAAATGCAATGTAGTTATCACAAAAGGTATTACTCTATTAAGCTCAAATTAGGGAAACACAGATCAGGGAAGCATTGAAATACTGATAAGTGAGAATAGCCTTTACTGACTATCGCCCATACTGGGCGTAAAACAATTCGTCAGTACAAGCATGTTTAAAGCAACACTTTTTGTGTACATTTTGTACTATACAGTTACATAATTATATTAAATTATTATGGTGAAATATCAAAATTTGCTATTTTACACGGCGATCTTAACCTGCAACAGGCAGAGCTGCAACAGAAGTGTAAGACTGAGATCTAAAACACGCACCTGCTTTCAAATCAAATGCTGTTTCGTCATCGGTGCAACAACATGCTGTGCAACAACTGCCGTTGCTAAATTCAGAAATATCTACATCGGCGCAACAACATGCTGTGCAACAACTGCCGTTGCTAAATTCAGAAATATCTACATTAAAATAGGCTTAAAAAGAAGTAAAATAATACTCTATTAAAAAGAATTACAATACTATATGTAATATGAAAAACACTTACGAGAGATTACGGAAGGTATATTCACAAGTAAAAGTACACATATAATCGACTGCATCTTTGCTGAAATGCAAAAAAACGTGATTAAACATAGTGATTTGTATTTTAACAATAGAACGGCTTTATAAATATAATACTTTAATGTACGTGCATAAAATATATTTAGAGTGTAATAATTTAATTAGATAACAGAAAGTAACAATACAAATGTACCAGTGAAATTGTACAGTTGGATAACCTAAAATGGTGTGCTCATCAAAAGACGCATGATTTGCGGTTATCTTAAATTATGTCCATGGCAAAACTTTCCACTTAAGACCAAACGGATTCAAACTCATTCCATTATAGTCCAATAGCATCCGTTAATAATTGAAAATTTTGGTAAATTACTCTTAAAACCGTCCAATATTTAATGCTACGTCCAAATTTGTAATTGATGACAATATATCACCCTTGAATGTTTAACAGAGAATAGACTGCAGAAGCTAGAAAATAGTTAACATGTTAATTACAGCTATAATCACTTACTGTTTACCATTTTACCTACTCGTATTAGTTAAAGTTCATTTCCAAAAAATGTTAAGTTTGAACTGATTCCAATAAATCTTAAATAGGTTTACTATTTCGTAATACTACACAACCTTAGTGTGATAACTCAACTCAGATCACCACGGTTTGTATCTCTTTATCTTTTACACATGTCTAAAGTAACATTAAACAAGAGGACCTAGATGGCCCTATATCACTCATCTGGCTATCACTGCTTATAATACAACGTCACTTAGGATCAGTTTTGACACTGGGTCCTGGTTTGAACAATCTTTGTAAAGGTCCACTACACAATGGTACATTCCAAATATCTAAAGTCTGAGCCTTGTGGTTTTAGACAAGACGAATTTTGCATTTTTCCCAAAATAAGCAATAATAAGAAGCCGAGTGACCCACTAGGTGGTGTAAATGTTTACCAGGGTGTAATGCTTTGAACAATCTGGAAGAGGTCAAATAGATACATGATAAATGATACATGCCAAATATAAATAGGTTCGAGGCCTTGTGTTTTCTGGGAATATTTAAAAGATTTCTGAAATAATGTTTTATCTGAGGCTCATGATTTTAACACTGTTGGTAGAGGGTAACTAGGCAATGCCATATGCTAAATATCTAGGCCTTGTAGTTTCAGATAACAAGATTTTAAAGTTTTTTCTATATAAGCGTGTTTAAAATGAAATATCCGACGGGGTCAACTTTAACCCTGGGGTCATGATTTGAACACTCTTGGCACAGGTCAACTAGGTAATGTTACATGCCAAATATCTAACCTCTGGGCCTTCCGGTTTTGTGAGAAGATTTTGCCATTTGTTGCAATTGCAACCAGAGCTCTGCATGGAATGGTAATGATTGATTTAGATGAGCTTCATGCAAGGATCATCCCTGTAAAGTTCAGAGGAGATGTTGTTTGAAGGAAGAAGGAAATGATGACACTTTATGCCAGGTTAGCTAAAACATTAGGTCTGCCTAAACTGGACTGCGAATGTAACAGGTAAAGTAACCATGACATAAGAATCATGTACGGAAGGAATTGTTTCTCGCATATATATTAGTCTTGTTTTCTTTTTCATGAATGCTTAGAAACATATAATGTCTCATATGTTTTGCCGTAGATGTAGACTGACGAATAATTTAGCGGAACACGGATGGATGGTCCTCGTTTCTTGAAATGGCAGATCAGATCCTTGTGAAATATGAACTGAATTAAAGTTGCAAGACATTAAAGCAAAACATTACAATTCTCTTTTATCACCATGGCAATTGCCTGACCTTTTCACTTTTTTAGCATTTCCACAATGTTCAGAAACAGTTTAGCTTCTTAAGAATAAATTAATTGTTGTAGGAAAGCGTGATAATGTTCATTCGTGATCGTGTTGCAAATAATAACTTCAGGACAAAGCCATCAACACGACGTTAAACCGCAGATTCATTATTGCAGACCGAACTCAAGTATGCTTTCAGTTTACTTTGATACACATTCATAAATATAACATTACATGTTTTTGACTTTGGTATCATACATTGTGCCAAAACTTCACAAAAGATCACACAGATATAATATTGTTTAGAGGGCACAGAGCGAGTACAATTATTATTTTCTGTTTAGTGCACACCAATTGCAGTTATTTTACATTAGTACAGTTTCGACAAGTAAATAGATAACATTTGACTTTCATGACATTATGTTGAAACCTGTCCAGACTCTAAAATAATAATTGTGTATTCCGATTGTAAATGTTTTGGCAGGTTCCTTAAACAGGCCAGGAATGCACATTTAGAGTAAATCAGAACACCTGTTCGAGCGAGGTTTTTTTTGTAATAATAGTTAAATGTATTTTAAGTAACTTGTCTTGTAACTTGAAATTCGACGGCTTTACACTCGTCATTAAAGTCAATCAATTAACATTCCTGGCGTTTGCCATCGTAAATTGTTTGTAAAATATACCCTTTTAAATGACTTTCATTGTTTCATTTTTTTGGGGTTAACTGATATTGATACATTTCATAGTTAGGGAAAAATAACCCTTAGTCAGATGTTCGTTTCTTAACAATACTGAATCGCTTACCGATAAAATAGTAACTTGAGCTAAGCTCCCAGAAAACGTTGATTGAGTAACGCTTAATCATTAATTGCACAGAATTTTGTATCTTCAACAAAATATATAGCGCGTAAGGTTATTGAGATATTTTAAAAACTGAATGTTCAAGATACGCCTTACGAAATCTGACGAATTCAGTCGCTTGTCATTCTCGTCTCCATGTAAAACTGTTGGCGATGTATGTTAACACTCAGATACAGATATACTACACTACACAAACAAGTCAAAAGGAACAGAAGTTCATATAACGGTTGAACTGAAGTAAACAACCACATATTCAGCAGACTACGCATATGTAAGATCAATACCAACTCTTAAGAATATCCGGATTTCACACTAAAGTAACAGATAAAGTACTTCAGTTATCTCTTAAACCAACGTCGCTAACATCTCAACCGAATTTCACCAAAAATACACAAACTAAAAAAACAATGCTTAGTGCCCCTGACAGTGATGAATACCTCTTATAATTGTCTACAGTAACACCTATATAACAGATTCATATCTGAAGCACACAGATTGAACTTGAAAGGTGTGACTGATGTATTACCACTGTTGTAGGACATGTGTTTACAAACAATTTGTTTGTTGCCAAACAGTAGAACGTAAAATAACATAAAAGATAAAACAATCAAAGAAATTGGATGAAACAATAGCTGGCATAACTTAATAAAACACACACGGAGATTCTTGAAAATAAATTACATAACCTTGAATCGTAATTGTTGCGCTCAATGTAAAAATACCTGTGTCGGCTTAAAGCAAACCTGCATCGGTAATTGGTATCATCAAGATCTTTCTAATCACGAAAAAGTAATCTTATTTGTCTAAATTCCAGGCAGCATGATTATAAAATCGGCTGCCAAATCCTAAAAGCAGCATATAATCTGCAGGAGCCTCAACTACTTTGTCTCGGAATATGTCGGTGCCTTTACGGGTTCAGGCACACACCATCCCTCGAGGGTTCTGCAGATATTATAGCACAATAGACCGTGCGTTAACCCTATATTATAATAAGCGATTTTCCACTTTGTATGCATGGTTTGCATTTTATTTTCGGCTTCGTTATCGACTTCACTTGTAATTACTCATAATTTTAAAATCGGTTCTATTCAAATCATATACTTATTTGGTCTGCGGTCTATTGAAAATCTGTAGAACTAGTTTCCTATAATAAAAACTACCGACTCCTACGACTCAGTCCTTTTAGTGTCATAAAATGTTATATACATCAATACATCGCCGAAAAGTGGGTGTTAGTTCATGCAGTGCTTGCAGAAAAGAATCAAATAAGAAAACGCAAACTAAAAAAAACAACTTTGAATCATTTCATTCAGAACAATCCTGGCAACTTTCAGGCAGATAGATTCTGATCTTAATACCAGAAGCGGTATCGCTAGAAGGTTGGGTTACGTAAAAAGTGTTAGATGTAGACAACAGACATGCACTTTGCGTAAATTTTAGGAGCAATGGCTCATTAATCAGAAGTACAAGTTTCTATATAATAAAAAGTTCGCTGAAACAATTTCTGCGTTGTTTATTCAAATAACAAATAGTGTATGACCTTCAGCATCTACCACTTTGAGAAGCTTACATTTCTCAGGAATTCAGCAATGTCAGACGAAATTATTCTAATTGCTTTTCCCAGTGGGGGCTTGACGAAAAATAGCATTTTGTTTAGTTTTTGGAGATGAAAATAAATTAACATCTTAACGAAAAGCACTTCATCTGACACGGATTCCTAGCGTATTAAAGGCGCAGTTGCCTTGATCGCATGCAATTTATTTTGGGACTAACTCATTGTAGTATATGCAAACGCAATATTGTCTTGGTTATAGCCTCTCAAACGCTAACTATAAAACTGTCCTTCGTCTATGCATAGCACTGTTTCTGAGTATATACTCGTTTTATTTTTTAATGTTTGCCTTCTACTCAAAAATATCATAAGACTAGGACTGATAGCAAAATGAAAAAGCGACAAACTTTGATATATGTTTCATAACACATATAAACTATTCTATAAACTTTTTATCAAGCTTTCAAGCTCTCAAGATCATTCGTGTTATGGAGCCACTCCGATTGAATTATTGAATTCTTTCTATTTTGTTGAATAATAAATTTCTGTCTAGTTAAGGTTCGCATCCATCTTAATACCTCGAACACTGTAAAAAATTACCGTTACTTTTACGGTCATTGACATTAAATACTGACGGTGTGAGTCCCGTACGGCGTTTTAACGTCCTATATAGAGATTACGGTGAAATCCCGTAAAAAGAAAGGATTATGGGATACTCAGAATTTTCATTCAGAGGCACGTGGTGAGATATTTTGCACCACTTTGCCTTTTGTAATTGACATAGAGTTACTTAATTTCCCACAAATGTTCTTGTGTACCGGGTTTTTAGTTTACCAACTGGAGAGTGCATGCTTGGCTTCATGTGTTTGTACTGCAATGATAATTATACGGTATAGTACCGTAAATGTTAAGGGTTCTACGGTTGACCGTAAAAAAAATACGGTGAGATAACTGGTAACCAGCTGCCAGTTCTTTGACCGTAAATTCAACGGTAATTTTTTAGTGTATGAAGCCGTATGCAATAAACATAATGTCGAACGACAGTAAATGACATACTGTGTTATATCAAAAAAGACCTCAGAAGTCTGCGACCTACTATTTTGACATGTGCACATATATTTTGCTTGTAAATATATTTCAATGCGCCATGGATTTCAGATCATATCCCTTTTTATTATCAATTTAGATTATAATGGTGAATGTTGACTTGGGATTATTAGGCAGAATGGAATAAAAAAACAATAAAAATCTCCGTAGCTTCTCCGGAATGAACATTTACCTTTTTATTTCATTTTTTCTGGCAGACAACAGGTCTTATACCCTGTGAGGCACTACACTTGTATTTGATTTTAGCTTCCATATAACCTAGACACTTTGGCATACTTTTACTTAAAGTAGTTGAATTTTGATAGTGCTAAAGTATTTGATAGATTGCCTCTAGTCTACCGGAAAGCTCCAATAATCTAAACAATAGAAGTCGTTTAATATTACAAAATACACTTACATATATTTATTTACAGCTATCCTTTCAAATTATGTCAATGACACATAATATGCACGTATTCCTCGCCGAATCACAAGGCAGTCAAATTCTGGAACCGTTTATTTCAATGTCTTTCAAATATTCTTCTCTTTCGTTTATTTCCCTCGAATTCGTGTCAACAGTTTTCCTAACCAGTTCTATGTACGTCAGTGTTACAGCGGGAAGAATATATTATACGGCTGCACTCACACCATCGCACAAACTAACTGCAACTTCTCAAAACGGATTGCCTCTGAAAAAACAACACAGCACTAGTATATATAGACAGCCCACTGATCTTTTAAATCCAATTTTTGTTATTCAACCACCTTTTTCTGTATTCCCATTGGTTTGGTAATCTGTATACTACCGTTGACAGCTAGCAATCAATTAATCATTAATAGTCAAGTAATTAGACACAAAGGCAATTTCTTAAGCGGTTTTGCTACACGGTAACCTAATAGACCCTCTGATAAAAGATATACCTGCCTATAGATATCATATTAACAATTATTTAAAAGATCCTCTCCGTAGACTCTTTGAGCGAACACAGGCAAAGTTAATTTGTCTCAAATATACCAAACATGATAGGTAGAAAAATCATTAAGCCGAAATGTCTGTTGATCATAATGTATTTCAAATGATTTCGGTCTGAAATATCCCTACTGCTGATTTCAAGAGATAAGTTCCCTGTTCTCTAAAATAACGTCGGTACAACCAAGCACAAGAGAAATTCACCCTGCGTAAGCGATTTTGGATTTAATCTAAACATGATGTGTGCACACACTCGCTAAATTTTCATTTATAAAGGCCAGATTGATTTATAAAAGTTTTCGAAATAATAAAACAAATTAATAAAATTATCTCTATTTACTACTGTTTGTGTCTTAACTTGAAAGCCTATGTGAGAGAGAACTACAATCTCTCTATTTATACCTTGCCGAAGTAAATAATAGATCAGAGATTTTACTATGTTTTAGAAGTTACCCAAACCTTTGATTGTGATAATTTGTTTACTGTAGCGTAAATGTCGAACGTATTAACAATTCAAATTAAATTGTTATTGCAAATAAAACTTAATTTTACAACAAAGTTCGGAAGTAAAGTATAACTTTAAATGAAATTGTATTTAAATTTATTACATGACTTAACCATTACATAAACACTGCAGCCTTAACGTATAAGAAAATACAAAAGATCAAAGATTGTATAAAATAACGACAAGATGCATTACTTTTTTTATTATACTGCGGTCACGATGTAAAATCGTCTTTATTAAAGAGAAAGATAATTTGAATTTACACAGTGACTGTGGAAAAGAAGAAAGCTTTTGAGAAAGTAGAAATAAGCAACTTTCAGAAATGTACAAATGTTTAAATACAAGCATAGATTTAAAGACGTTTTGATATAAAACTATAACATAACTACATGTACTAAATAAACTAAATAAACATGTTTAAGTAAGATATACTGCTTTTTACGCTATATATAATGAAAGAAAAGGACGTCAATTCCTTATCAAAACAGCAGATCCATTATTTTCGAATTTCGAGCAGATTTAAAATCTTTAATTTTACATTTTTAAAAAATTATTTCCTATCAAAATTTCTTTAAAATGAGAAAGTATATATTACATTATACATTTTTCATACTTATTTAATCCAGTATCACGTGACGTCGCGTATTTATCTCTTCTGAAAATATCTAAACTCATTTCACAAATCTTTATTTCATATTCGATGTTTCATCTCTGATGAAATTTTCAGTATTTTCCAACATTAGTTCTATGTAAAAATATTCCACTTTGCATCAGCGATATTTGTTTTTATATGAAAATCTGTTTGAAAATCAGCAGTATTTGAGAACGTGCAATAGTGCAGAGATGCATTTATTCTTTGACACAAATAAATATACAAAGAATCACACGAAGATGCAAATGCTATTAATATTCTGCCAAGTATTTATAATACAAAACACTCGCCACAGAATGAATAGAATGATACTAACTACCAGTCTAGACAGGTGTCCTTCACCGGAAAACCGCACGAGACATTCTATGTCTTCATAAAAACGCTCTTATAATGAAACTCATAACGGTTTACACTCTACACAAAATCTTAGGAAACATACTAACAAATTAATCGTCCTTAAAATGTTGATATATTCTCAATTTATATTGCAATTATATTGTAAGTATATATGTATTAATTATGTGTTTCTTTTCTGAAAAAACCTCTTACGTCATCTCTAAGGCTCTCTATAGCTCTCACGTTTATGAGCTTAGGTAAATGAGAATATTCATAAAACTTAAATTAATACACGACTTCTTACGTTCGTCCGTTTTATGGAAGTTTGCACGTTGAACACCTAAAACGTTTTGTGTACATAAATATCATTTATTGATGTTAAGTAATAAGTACAATCATGCAAATACATTGGACGAGCTTTTTAGGTCATCATGAAACTATTTATATAACCTGTAGAAGAAGTGCCAAAATTCTCGCTTTTCTGTATAAATAAGAAGTTTTATCAGTCATAAAAATAGTATCCCGTTATATCAGACGTTGAATCACCTAGCTGGATTTGAAAAATATGATAATAGCTGATTCTCATTATATGATTCAGCCAAATTTTCAGAGAGAAGATACGTTTAGTCATGCAGTTTCTTTTATCAGATTCATTTGTGAGTAGTTATTTCTTACTTAAATGACCTGGCATTGTGTTAATACTATTGAATGTTACTTAGCGGATTTAAGATTAATGATAACAAACATTCTAATTAATGTTCATCAAGTTTGACATAATGAATGTTCATTTAGTTACCCATTTGACTTGTGTTGTTGACTTAGCTTTTTAACCCACTGTAATGCAGTTTCCAAGCCGACCTTGAAATTCAGATTCTTACAACAAAATACCAACAAATTCTTATGTAGCCTCGCCACCAGGCTAGATGATAATCTATTTTATTAAACTCCAAGCAAAATACTTGGATCCTTTTAATCTAACAGGGCTCGATCATCTTACATTTTTGGCAGCGAAGGGAGTTAATTGAGTAAGAAATAGTAAATGTAAGGACTGAATGCCAGTCTATGGATTATGATAAAGGCTATTTCAAGATTTGACGCACTAATTGTGACAATTAAAATGACTCAGTTTCGAAATCAACCTGATGGACATCAGGACAAACATTCTAACTAATGTATAGTATGTTTGAGTACAAAGGAAAAAAAAAAAATAATAATATCAAACAGGGAATGCCACAAAGTAAAGCCTACTTATTGTTATCAATGCATTTCTCTGATTTCTACAAATATGACGTAAAATCAGTCCCTATCTATTTTCTAGTCGGTATTTGTCAGCGCGCCCTAAATCTTCTTTAGCAAGGTAATCTATTTGCTTTTTGATTTGCAACTTTTAAACAAGAATTATGTAATAAGAAACACTGTACTGCAATTAAACAGCTGAATATTGATAATGCACACTAGTATACTAGTTTAACAGCTTTGAAAATTCACTAACCTATCATAGATAAGCAGGTAAAGCCTATATTAAGAGACAATCTTGATGACATTTTGTGAGAATTATTCACTGCAGATGGATGCCTTTAGAAAAATAATCAAAGTAAAACCGTATGCAGCTGTTTTATCACGAATAGATTAATGACCATTACCCTAAAGACTTTAAGATTTTTATATTATCTGATGCTCTTAGGCAGTAACCACAATTAAGCAATTACTTATTTCCCATAAGGCATTCATACCTAATTGACACCGGTATATCGTATAAATCATTAAAATCCATCTGACATTATAAACTTATAAAAGCTCTGAAGGGGCTTTTGCTTTCCCTACTACCGACTTTAGAAATGCGATGTATCACCTATTACCCACCAGCATTCTGCAAAGGTATTGATTTTTCAACAAATCAATTGTATATGCCGTTGCAAACTTGCAGATTCGCAGGTACATTATTTCGAAATTGTATGCTAAGTAAAATGACCTCTTCAATCCAGAGGTCGTGGGTTCAATTCCCGTCCGAGATGGAATCTGACGGCATCCCTAAATTCATCTCTCCGACCCGGTCTCCCGCTAAAGTAAGATTAAAAGTTCTTGCCTTTGAACTTCCAATCTGGTAGAAATGTTGGCTGTTACGTTGTGTGATTTACATCAGATCAGATAGGCTGTATCTAGAATTGCATCTGACTCAGTTATTGCATTCGAATGAGTCAGTGACAGACTGTTTTCAATATTTTACTCATGTCTCAATAATCACCAGCATTTAGAAACAATGCCTACTGAATTTAAAGACGTAAAAACGTAAACAGACGGCTTAAACGTGGGACGGTCGCAATGCGTCTATCAGCAGATCTTTAAAATCTGGCATTTAGGATATGACTGATTTAAACATTTACAATAAATGCCTGTCTCTGAAGAATTTACAATTTTCAAACTTACTGAAAGATGTTTCTCAGAACATGGGAGTTACTTATGTATAAATATGTGTTAAAACTGATGTGTCAGATGTTAATAATAACAACATATTCTGCAACATTAAACAGTTTGATGTATCTCAGTGTTGTGAACTTTCTGGCAGATATTTAAGATAAATGTAAATAGTAATCCTGTAGTATCCAGCATTATCTTAACCACTGAAATGAATTTTATTGGAAATTCGTGAAGGATGAAAGCCTCAGTATCCGCTATAAGATTGTTCACTTTATCTGCGTATCTGCATGCGAAAGCAAGTCCAAAATATTTGCATTGCAACGATAACCTTTCTGACTCAGCAACTGTATTGCAGTAATATATGAAACTCATGCAGACAAAATGCAGAGAAACGATATAAGCAAATCATATTAATCATACCCGCATTGAAGAAATTATCATCAGCATCCCCTGTATATTAGTAATGAATTAGACCTAGATACCCTGTCATAGATTGACACAACTAGAATATTAGGAGTTGTGCATATTTTTGAACTCTTTTTAAGTTATCATTTACAGCAAAACGAACAAACAGATAGTCCATATAATAACAATAGCAATAATAGCAATCAGGGTGGGTTGTGTTCGACATAGGTAGATTCGTTTGAAGTGTAACTGTAGTAAAAGATACTTTTCCAAATGTCTTTCTGCTCTTTTTCTTTTCAACATACATCTCTGGGACTTTTTTGTAGCACTCATCGTAAAGTTTATTTCCCGACTTGTTAGAAAATCTCTGTTATTCTTTTCTGGTTGTGGCAGGCTGATGTTGGCGTCAGTATGGTATAGCTGTTATTTTGAAGACCCCATTAAAATGAATTGAGTCTTTCTCTCTGTTTTTCTTCTTGCCACTAAGTCTTTCATGTTAGACCGCCTGTCATAGGAGAACTATGTTGCAGTGAGTGGTAAAATAACGGTCGTCGCAGTAGTTCAATTGAAGTTGTAAACAAGAGGGCCATGATGGCCCTTTATCGCTCACCCGAGTACAACTGCTTTTAACAAAGTTGCTCGAAATCATCGAAACAACCTTTCTTACATATTTCCAGGATATTTGGGCTGAAAATGTTACCTCTAGAATGTTAACAAGGTTTTTTTCCATATTTGGGCTCTGTGACCTAGTTTTTGACCCCAGATGACCCATATTCGAACTTGAGCTAGAAATCATAGAAACAACCTTTCTGACAAATTTCCAGGATATTTGGACTAAAAATGTTACCTCTAGAGTTTTAACAAGGCTTTTCTATATTTGGGCTCTGTGACCTAGTTTTTGACCCCAGATGACCCATATTGAAACTTGAGCTAGAAATCATCGAAACAACCTTTCTGACATATTTTCAGGATATTTGGGCTGAAAATGTAACCTCTAGAGTGTTAACAAGGTTTCCAATTGGGCTGTGTGACCTAGTTTTGACCCCAGATGACCCATATTCAAACTTGAGCTAGAAATCATCGAAACAACCTTTCTGACAAATTTCCAGGATATTTGGGCTGAAAATGTAACCTCTAGAGTATTAACAAGGTTTTTCCATATTTGGGCTCTGTGACCTAGTTTTTGACCCCAGATGACCCATATTCAAACTTGGGCTAGAAATCAATCAAACAACCTTTCTGACATATTTCCAGGATATTTGGGCTGAAAATGTTACCTCTAGAGTGTTAACAAGGTTTTTCCATATTTGGGCTCTGTGACCTAGTTTTTGACCCCAGATGACCCATATTCGAACTTGAGCTAGAAATCATCTTATCAACCTTTCTGACAAATTTCTAGGATATTTGGGCTGAAAATGTTACCTCTAGAGTGTTAACAAGGTTTTTCCATATTTGGGCTGTGTGACCTAGTTTTTGACCCCAGGTGACCCATATTAACACTTGAGCTAGAAATCAATCAAACAACCTTTCTGACAAATTGCCAGGATATTTGAAACAGTAGCCTCTAGAGCCTTAACAAGATTTTTCTATTTTTGGGTCATGTGACCTAGTTTTTCATCCGAGATGACCCATATTCGAACTCGTCCGAGTAATAACTGGGACAAACATCCTGACCAAGTTTCGTGACAATTGAGGCAAAAATGTGACCATTAGAGTGTTAACGAACTAATTGTGGACGGACGACGGACGACGGACGACGGACATTCATCGATCCTAATAGCTCACCCTGAGCCAGCTCAGGTGAGCTAAAAAAGCATATCACAGACATAATCCTATATAAAACCTTGTATTCAAGATATAATGAACTGGCTATTTGAATATTTCTTCGAGGTAAAATAAATGCACAAAAGGAATGCAAGAAAACGCTATAAGTAGGGGATGAGTTGAACTGCCAGAAGTGGTTGTTTCGAAGATCCCTTTTGAATGAAAGGCTTAATCCTAAGACAATATACATGTACTTTACTCAAGATACACAGTATAACGTGTACCTTTCAACTGCTGTTGCAACTGCTTGTTCATGGACCATAACACAAAGGTAAACTTGTCTTAATTGAAAAAAAACTTTCCTATATGTGCATTGTATATCATTACTTATTAACTGATATACCACTCGTCAGATTTTAAGTATAGTAGCTTTATTCTACCCCCGTAACGTCGGCTGCCAACACAAAGGTTAGAAAACGCTTTCGAATTAGCATGCATCGGTAAGCTTCAGAACAATATGCAAGTGTGCATTTTCTCGAATTTCAAATTAAGTAATTTAAACAGCATATTGTGGAAATTAATTTGCTACAAAAATGATAAATGCACTTTACATGCAAACATGCGTAAAATGTCTTTGTTCCATTGAACCGTAAGTAGTTTTGTCGATTTCTTTGTTAATTTTTTTAAACGTTTATTTTCTTCATGTCATAGCGTTTGACTGCATGAAAGCATGTTTAAATAGTGAAAGTAGAATGCTGGTGTAAGATTTCGAGTTTGATCCCTGTGGTAGACCTCAGACACACCTTTGAACACTTTATTACACTTAGGTGCTATTTCTTTAAATAAAACTGACAGACAAACATACAGACATTAAATGGATAGAAAATAAGCATTAGTCTTCAAGTCTCGTTGAAAATTAGGTCATGTGCAACCAAAAAAAGTTGTAACTGTCACATCCAGTGTAAAACATAACAGTTACAGTTTTAATACATCTTTATTGCATATAGACAATCATGACTTTTATTGTTTAAATAAAATAGAATTGTTACCATTAAGTTTCTGTGAGAAAATAATGTTCTTCAAAGAGATAATAACTAACAAAATACGTAGCAATGCTTATAATTATGACTTCCACAAATGGATTAAGTCTGTTTCAGAAACACATGTATGCTAAAGGACGCAATCAAATAATGTCTGCACAAATACTATTTAATTATACCTTGTCATATAAGCTTCCAGGTCCTATATACTAACCTTTATTATATATCTATAATTATTTTGCCAAAAATACAGCCTATATTCAACCATCAAATACGGCCTGACAGAAAAAAATTCCGTATTGTATGTACGTGGAATACAAAAAGCGCGGCAAAATTTGTAAGAGTGCATTCAATTGGCTCTAAAATGCACATGACGTTAATAACGTCGCTTTTGACTGGGTCGTTACTATTTGTTTATACGATGACGTCAATAAAATGACGTCGAACTATATGTATATTTCGCGCTAAAGAGTTTTTCTTTAATTTTAAGCTTAAAATTTCATTTTAATTCAGTTTATTCGCGCAGACAAGTGTCAATAGGTATATAATAAAAGGGTTATTAGTATAGTAATGTGATCCATAAGCCGGATTAGCTCTCGTCGAGGTCGGATCAAACTCGTGCTACGCACTCGTATGATCCGACGCACGACTCGAGCAAATCCGGCATGCTGGATCACGCTACTATACTAATAACCCTATTATATAACTCTACACTACTCTCTATTACTGTAATCAGACGTATGAAGTATCATACTAATATATTGGTACCACACAATCCTTCACATGAACCCCTTTGTTATTGTTGTCCGCCATCATAAAGATTTACATTGCTTTGAATTAGATATATATATTCGTTATATACTAATTGATACAAAGTTGTAAGCAATCTCAAATTATACACGATTTTCATAAAATGCATTTTATTGAATTTAGCAAATAGAAAATTATGTAAATGTATCTTGGCATAATGTCTAAATTTACGGCAGAGTTCTGAAAATATCATTCGTTGTGTTGAAATGTTTAATTTTAGTGAGCTCTCAGCTGTCTGTTTAGATGTATTTTTGATATTATGTTTGATACTACTTCAGAATCTATACTTGACAATCAATTTATAAAAATTGAATATGACCGCAACTGCTACAAAAATTGGTTTTCAGCTGACAATAAAGCACGAAAAAGATACTCATATGAACGATGTACTGTAAGTTCTTTTGTCGAAAAAATGGAAATACATGTACCATGTAACAGTTTATTAGCAGGTTTCAAATTAAATGTTTATTAACACACTTCCTTTAAACAATTGCCGTTTAAGCAATACTATAGTTCATAGTGTATTGTATGACTAAATCGTTTTTTAGCAACGTGCGACTGCAGCGCCTTGCCAAAACTATGCGTGCGTCTTTTGAAGTCGTCAGAAAACGTGTCTAATTATTTTCCTTATAAATTAAGTACAGGTGTTATCGGGGTATTGTCCTCCAGCGAAGCTGTACAATTGCAATATACAAAACTGTGTCTACACCACATTGGTAGATAGTATATCGCATTTGTAAAAAATGTGCACCCCGCCAATACTAAAGATAAAACTTGAGAATTTCATTGAGAAACATTAATGAAATATAAGAAACAAAAATGCTACATATTGTATTAATCTAAGGTTAACGAGGCCATATTAGCATAAAGAATTGTGAGGTATTTTGCATGTAACACAATACGTTAAAATACAGGTGTTCATGACAGAGACTTTTTATCTTGTACAATGTGAAATCAGTTGTCTAACACACTTAAGAATGCTAATTATGAATCAAATCGGGTTACAATATGTTTGTAATAGCGGGAGAGATTTCTAAATTAGCAGATAAAAGATCACATGGTTTAAGGGTGCATGTATGCATTGTCAATCAAAATAAGTATTTGAATCTTTTAGAAAAGCTTTGAGCAAATAACCGGGCCAGAGATCATGGGATAAGGCACATTGATTTTTAAAACCGTCAATCATTTCTCTATAAGGGGAATCCATGCATAAAATGTTTAACCCTATGTAACCACAGACAATAAGAGATATTTCTCCCATACTGTACAATCGAAATATAGATTGAATGAAGACTGATAGTGTTGTCTGTTTAACACGGTGGGAGTTTTATTCTATTAGGAACAAAACTAATAGGAGAATATTGCCAACGTTTATATGCCCTTTTTAAAATGTAATTATTCGTTGCTATTGAGTGAACTAGCTGGCAGTAAGTTTTTGGTGTAGAGCTGTAATTACATCAACAGAATATGTGTAATGTATTTTGTCAATGCAGATAAATAAGTCCCAATCTTTTTTACTATTCATGTAGTATTCAGTTTAAAATGATGTGTCTTTAGACTGTCTCAAAGCAGTTACAGTTGTGCATGTCCCTCCAAAGTATAATTTAATGTAAACCCTTTGAGAGTTTATTCAGTAATAAATACATAGTTACACAGTTGTTTTGTCCGCCAAACCTGTGTACACATTTCCATACAGTATCAAACGGCTTTACTTAAAATTCGGACATATGGAAACAGTTCAAGATAAGACCAATTTAGAAAGCAATGTCATTTCAACTATATTCAGTTTTGTATCAAAAGAGTGTCCAATTCCTCATATTTGTTTCAAGCACATCCGTGGGTGGCAAATGTAGGAAATTCCACGATCTTGTCGGAGTCCGGTTAACGTATCCAAGTCTTAGTCTATACATTAATAGGAGAGTTTTCGCGGTGAAGATGTGGGGCATAAAATATAGTAACAGAAGATGTGAAGACATCTAAAGAAAGTTGTACAGGACTTTTTAAAATCAGTTTTCCAAGTTTCATCTATTTTTTTAGCAATGACAATTATGTTGTTCTCTGCTTGATACGAGACTTCGTTAGTTTTCAGAACACTTCTTTTGTAATTGAGTAAGGCTTATGCTTGCGTCAGTTTTGCATATCTTTTAGTTAGTCATACAGAAAATAATAGAGCCAATGGTATCAGGCACTATTGTCCGCAGAAAGCTTAGATAAACCTTTACAGCGTTGTACTCAATGTAAAAATGTGTACGGAGTTGCTTGCATACAGTAGAACTTACCTTGTCCGATAGTTAAATTGATTTTTTACTGTGCCGTGTACTTTGACTACTGATGGTTTCGAATCACTTTCAGTGCCATTTATCAACTTTATTTGAAATATGTAGTTTCTTTTTAACAGTTTTTTTTTCTGTCAGTATTCAAAATCTTTATAGGAACTACGGACCTATATAGGTGTATATAAGTCCTTGCTGGAACTAATAGTTGCTTTTTATTACTGAAAATTGGAACAATCGAATACAAACTGCCAATACGTAGAAAAATAATTAAGAATATGCACACGTTACTATAGAATCAGTGGTCTATTAGTTGTCAGGAAATATAGTTACGTGTACAACATAGACGGCTTATGTTACAGATGTCGATCTACTACGGCTAAAATCTTCGTAATAATCTGAAAAGCATGCCCTGACACATCCTTGACCGTATAGATTCTTACAATCTTGTATTTTGCTAAACGAGTTTCTTCAACTTTGTTGAGCAAAATAGTGTTTATACATATCTCACTTGAATACATAAAATCTCACTTTAATACACTTTATCATTTTAACAGTTTGTTCCTTGTGCAGTGTTACGTTTTGTATGTATTATTACTAGAAAGGGCTTTGCGAAGAAACCAAATGCTCTAATACAGTGCAGTTTAAGTACGAATTGGTGATTTTAGGGAGAAAACTTTATCAATTTTGTATTTGGACTGCAGTTGATAATAAAAATTAGTTAGATAAATTATTTCTCAAGCAAAAGGTAACTTCAAAATCGACAAATTAATTTTATAGATACCATATATTTGATAAAGTTAACACGATTTTAATTAGCTAGAATGAAAGATCAGTGTCTATACAAAATGTTATTCTAAAGACTTGCAAGACACTACTGTCAGATATATCTAGCTAAACAATCATCGAATCCTTGTAAAGACAACTCATCCCCGTGTCGAACTTGATGACTATCTCTCGCAAATTATTTTCTGATGTAAAAGAACACGAAACAAGGCAATACATCGTATTTAAGTACATATTTTAAAATCAAGCCACAGTTTAAAACTATTAGATAAAGAAGTCCACAAATTCATTTTTATAAAAGTGCTAGCTATGCACTATTCTTTAGTTCTCGTGAAGGCCTTATAACGATAACTAAACATTTCTATCTAACATCAATTAGACCCTTATTACTGTTCTTACTCATAAAAAGGTATCAAAATATAATACACAGTCCAAATAAATAACTTAAAGCTATTCACCGTTTGTGAGGCTGTGTGCCTTTCATAACTTTGTCTGTTTCTAAACCTGTTTCATTTTCATCATTTTAAGCCTCTATCTGATGTTTATGTAAGCTTTTCTATACATCTGCATTTTTGGTTTTGCAATAAATTATTAATTCTTGATTGCGAAATTCTTGCGATTTATATTAATCGCTCTCATGACTCGCTCCAGAGAAAGAAAGAAAGGTTTGAATTTTTGTATTCTCTGCTTTTTTATTTTTATATCGTTTTGCAATCCCTATGATGTACTTATTCGCTCTACTTCAACTACTATTTTCTTGTAAACACACGACAATAAAATTCATTTTTTCGTTGTTTTACTATTCTTTAACCATGCTATCTAAATACGAAAAATGTGTAAAGTAAATGTACAATGAATTATTCAGCATGAAAGCTTTTTTCTAACTGAATACCATACCAATTGTTTAGAGAATGCAAATACCACTGACATTAACGCTACTAAAAAACAAAGCTTGAAACAACTTTTTAAGGAGAACATTGTAAATTAAGTATTAAATTACCAGCATGATTCATGTAGCGTCTTATATCAGATAAATACTATACTCCTATTGTTTACAGTATGATTGCATTTTTATTGATGCGAATTAATTGCATTTTACAGAAAGAACTATTTAGCGTTAAGGACTGCACCGCTTTGCCAAAACTCGCGAAAACTTCTATTGAAGTATTTGTAATAGCTGTCTTATTTTTTACGTGTAATTAAATACGGATGTAATCTTAGTACTGGCTGCAATATTTTCAAACTGCGCTTTATGCCTGGACCGTACACTTTTAGGTAAATAGTATATCTCTTTTGTAAATAAAATATGCACCCCACGGATTCTAAAGATAAAACATTGGAATCTCATTGAGAAAAGTAAATGAAATGTAAGAAACAAAAAATCACATATTGTAATAATATCGATTTAACGATACAAATGTCAAGTATTTGCATGCGATATGAAACATAACAAAAACGATTGACAGAGATAATCATGTCGTCCACTTGTGTGAAATCACTTGTCGTTTACTGCAGAACGGTATCTAAGCGCTAAACAGGCAACTATCGTATGGTTTAGATGAGTATTGGACTTTTAAACAGGCTTTGATAAAATAACTAAGCCACTGATAATGGGATAAGAAAAAAAGGTTTACAAAACTGACAATCATATCTCTATTATAACGAAATCCAAGTATAAATGTTATCGTCTATGTAACCGCAGACAAAAAAAAATTTTGTCGTCATCTTGACTGGATGAAGACATAAACTGTCTTTTAACCCAGCATGCATTTCTTATGGAACGTAGATAATGTAGCATTGTTAATAAAACAGTTACCTGGTGTCTGCTTCATTGGTTTTTGGATAAGTTTTGTAACAATAAATATGTCTCTGACAACCTAACTAGCATAAGCCATTGATACTAATCTATGTTTGAATTCAGAAACTGCGTAAATCAATGACGAACCATGTGCTCTACCATGTATTTGATGACTATAAGAAACTTTTATGCTATTAAATGGAGTATAGTTTTTCAAAGATCTGTATAAGCCATAATAAGGCGAGAGATATCTTACAGTCTGAAAGACACTGCACTTTTATTGTAGTGCTACCCATTTAATGTTGTAAAAAAGTTGTGTACATTAGCATGATATTTTCTGTTATCGATTAGAAAATAACACAGAAATATTCATTGTTCTAAGAAATGTCTTTCTAATTAAAAAAAAATATCTGTCTTTTAAAGATAGTTCTAATTGAAGTATAATTTTATTTGTTAAAGATGGTTTTTAACGTTATCGTATATCATTATTTAAATATATCATGGAAAGGGACTATTCCACACAAATGGCCTACCAAACATCAGTCTTTCCATCATGGACACCATACGGTAATATACTAGCACTATGATAACGTAGCATCTTGTTATTTTTATGTGAACAATGAATTAATTGGTTTAGCTCATGTTATTTTTATGTGAACAATGAATTAATTGGTTTAGCATCATGTTATTTTTTGTGAACTGAATTAATTGGTTTAGCATCTGTTTTTTATGTGAACAATGAATTAATTGGTTTTGCATCTGAATAACAATCTTAGGACTGCTCAACTGTTCTGATTGGATGAGGTTTTTTGAAATGTTTCAAGTCGATTGACAGTAACATTATATATACTAGAAAGCATATGCTTTATATACTATTACGTCTATATTAAATCTCGACAACGTATTGCACAAATTTATTCCTGTATTTTTAAGAATCAAATAATTTCAAACTTACTGAAAATATATTCTGGAAACTTGGGAATTCTGTATTTATGATTATGTGCTAAAATTATTGCGTCGAAGGATGCTAATTTTTAAAACATATTTGCAATAAAAGTATGATATACCTCAGTATAGATACAATTGAAGATGAGAGAAATACAGCATTGCATTGACTTTAGTGGATATCAGTGATGTAGAAAGCTTTGGAGTGTTTTGTTCATTATTCAACATGCGTTTTACGTTATCTGTCTATCTGCATGCGGAAGCAATTCGAAAATATTTACATTGCAACGATAACCTTTCTGATTCAGCGAATGTCTGCTACTAACAAATGCAACTCACGCAAACAAAATGTGAAATACTTCAGTAAAATCCCCTACCACCCCCACAGTATAGCTATAAATTAGATCCAGATGTTTGAACAACTGGAATATAAGACGTTTATATCTCTTGCATATCTGTTTACGTAAATGTATGCTCCATATCATATTTTAAGGTTCCCTATGATACAATATGTGACACATGGTGGTAATATGGATGGACCTCAGGAAGCTGTTTGAATTATTCAATCAAAATTTAATAACATTTAAAAACAAGACGACCGTTTTTAATAGCTGACACCTTAGTGAGGCAAAATTGTTTAATTCTATATAAGGATGACTATATTGAAAAACAATTTACTTCTCCGACGTAATTGCTGCTACTTTTGTAATGAAAATGTCTTCCTGTTTTTTGGTAAGTAGCAATTATATAGCTCCGCACCTGATATAAATCACTGCAACATGTTACGCGGATTTAGAATATGCCAGTGTTATTCCGCTGGTATTAAGTCACGTTGATGATGTTGTCAGTGTCAAATAACCCCAAGTTTGAAGACACTTTCATTCATTGTAATTGTTAATCAGATACATTACATTTAGTAACTGCAAAATAATTTATGATGAAACGAAAATTAGGCAAAAACGTATGTCCTTGTTTGACTTGTATGCTAAGGTCAGGTCCAGACATCGAGGTAAACAATATTGTTTTCAAAAGTTGTTTGTATACGGTGGTAAAACAATTCAGAATTTGTTGTTTACAGTCTTCAGTTAAGAGACATTCTATTGTTGCATTGTTTCTGGTAGTTTATAACAATTCTAGTTGTGATCTACTAATTTGCAATCCTAAATGTCCTTGTTTACCAAAATATTCCCATTGCTTCTTTACCAAAATATTCTCATTACATTCTATACAACTGAGGTGATGTTTCGTTGTAACTTTGCAATCACGGCTCTTGTACACATGCACTGGTTTCAAATATTGTGATGGAAGCCGAGTGAATCTATGACAAAGACAGATCTATCCTATACTTATGTTAGCTTAAAGTGAAATTTCCATTCAAAATAATCATCGTGATTTCAAGAATCTCTAATTTATACTCCAAGATGAAGCAATATTACCAATGATATAACCAAAGTATACGACTCATATTATATGATCATAAATAAACAATATCTCATTTGTCAAGAACACGATTACTGAAGCATAACATAGTTCGTGTTTCACGTTTTAAGTCTTCCCGCAGTGGATATAAAGAGGTGTTGTCATGACTTTATACTGCCATAACCCTTTGCACAAAGTAAAACGTTAATGAATGCTGGTAACGTCGTCACTGTGATAATAGTGATATTAATGATAACAATAATAATGATATTATTTTAGTTTCAGATAATTATAATCCCAGTTTAAACAGTGCCCCCGATAATGTTAATAATACTAGCGTACTTACTGAAAAATATCGTCATTTGTTCTATGTTTTCTGATGACGTTTCCCGCGATTTTCAATGTTTTATAGAAACAAACTCAATAAAAATAGAGTTTTAACCATAAATAAAGAAAAATTGTTGGTACGGGTAATCACGTTAATTGCATATAATTAAACGTGATTTATTGACTCGAAACCAACAATTATCCTCTATATAATAATTTATAATAATAATAATAGACATTTGATAATGTAATAATACTATAAATATTGTCTTATTTTGCTGTATTTCAAACATGAAATACGCATTATGCAATATAATTAAACATTTTTTTTTTTGGTCGCCAGACAGTTGATTTAATGAGTTATTCACCAGAATACACCAATAATAGTGACCTCTTTTGCTGTGTATCACATCATATCTGATACCTCATGAGTCCATAACAGAAAGAGAAAATCTACGAGCATCCCTTTTGACTACCCTAGTCATGAAATGAAAATCAACCCTTACTGTTCTGTGTATTTTAACTGTCAATATGAGAAATAACTTGTTAAATCTCATCCTGTAAGTCTTTCAAAACTTCTACTGCGTGTCTTGCATCATTCTAGACATTGACTCACTATTGCACTTTAAAAGGTAATACAAACCAGAGCGATTTTAAGTATATGAAAGAGATGGGTAGATATATTTCATAGAATACAATTCTGCCAAAATTCATCTTTATGCAGTAAGAAGGCACAAAAGGCACAGGGTGAGCAAAGATGTGCATCCTGGCCGGGAGGCAAAACCCGAACCCATCACTTGAAGGGCAAATGCTCTCCGGCTGCTTACACATCTTTTGCCCAATTGCGATTGCGTCCGTTTTGTGACTAGTACATCAGGAAAAAAACTTAATCCTTGACCTTAATATTGACTGTAATTCACTGATCGAGAAAGTATAATTACTCTACACTCGTAATTAACATTAGTTTGGAGGTAGCAAGATAATATATATACATGGTTACTGATACTTACAAATACCACATGATATTGAAAAGTCACTATAATTATGTATTGTATTTGTGTGTATATGGAAGTGACTGTAATAAACTACAGACTGTATTCAATTGATAGATATTAACTATTCACGTACTAAAATTAATAAAGCATTCATGAAAGACTGAAAACGCTAGAGTATTTCATTGGCTTTTATTATGCAGTATTATCATATTTGAAAGTGCCTATAAGGTTATTTTTTTCAATCCAAAAAATGTTATACATTCTTCCAGTCGTTTTATGGGCTGTTGAAAGGTCACCAACTTTAAACCTGTAACAAAGTGGTTGGAAAGTGATAGTTTAATAACTTAATTAACTGAATAAATAATTAAGACTTTATCGATCTTTATAATTGATAACACTGCCATTATCTTTAGATTTAGTAATATGCTATTTCCAAAACATTAGACACCTCTCTGTTTCATACCTTACCAACAGATTCCTTCTTTCATGTAATTTACCATTTAGTTCCCAAGTTGTTTTGCAAAAAGACGTTGATATTACGAAACAAAATGAATTTCGCTTCCTTTCATGTTAATTTGTTTACGTGTTTTTCAACTGATATTTCCACAACGTGTATATCAGACAAAAATCCTGAATCAGACATCTTATCTGATTTAGCAGTTTTGGAAACACGGTACAGTTTTATCTACACAGCCGCATGGTCGTTGCATGGTGTTCCAGGAACATTTTGTAGGCGTTCAGAAATTTCTTCTCCTCTGCACTATCCTTTCATATTGTTTATGGCAGCGATACATTCGGAAACAATGGCTAATTTAGATTATTTCATTTCTTGTCTTTTTTATGCTGATTCTAAATTCATAATTGGAAATATTATACAAAACGGTATACCTGACTGGACACAGCTATTTTATTACATAAATACAATGGGCGCTAGAAAAGTTTCCTGAAAAGTTTCATACGGTATCTCTTTCATAACACAAACTTATTTAACAACATTTTGACTGTGCATACATTTATTATTACTGATAAGAATATTCAATCTTCAACAGATGCATTTTCATCAAACTTAAAGTAACACACATTCTATAGTCGCTATGGCGAGGTGATGTTGGCGTGGATAGGACAGCCTCAAATAACACATACGTTTTCTCATACTTCTTACTCCAACAATTTTCCCCATACTCCGTAGCCAACACCTAGATCCAAGTTTTTGTTCTTCATCAAACTTTTGAATTATTTTAATATAGTTTTTGACATCACAGTCTTATTGGTATTTTGTTTAGCGTTTCATTTACTTCTATTAAGATTCATCAATGCTTTGCTCTGGTTTCATATTCACCCCTTTTAAAAAGGTATCAGCTCTGTTTGACTGACTGAAAATTGCGTGAATGAGGGCAATAACATCCTTCTAAAAGCACAAAAATTTTGTCGTGACATTGAAAGCAATATGGCCTATTTGCTGTCCAGTGCTTTGTAACTCCACGAATTTGTCCACTTACGACTGGATGACGTTACCATAGCAAGTATAGAACGTAAATTGTGAAGGTATAGTTGAAGGAGATGCATTTAAAGTACACATACTTTGATGTGTTTAGAGGCAAAATACTTTCAAATAAATCGATTAACAAAAACAGCTATGACATTTTCTTCGGAAACACCCCTCGTGTACATATGAGTTCCGAGTTCAGAATAATTTCCTATCTATGACCAATATCTAGTCGGCAATATGAGTTCTTTTAAACAGGCCTATTCAAGATAGGTCTGATTAAATGATCCGTTCCCTTAGTGACATACATACGTAAGGAAATCACCATAGTCCTTTAGGTTTAAATATGTAATCTGCGTTGTTATCAGTGCTGAGTACAAGTTTTATACACGAAAAACAGGTAATAAGTAGCTCTTGTTAAATGATCGTAATAAACTCAGAAAATGTGCTCTATCTGACAAAGATCTACCCTTCTTGACGTCATAATAAGAGTATAATATCTAATGATAACGAGAAGTAAGTTTGTTTAAACAACATATATTTTGTTATCAGTTTCCTTTTTCTAGTTTTTATAAATCTTAACTTTGCTTGAATTGAGATCAAGTAATATATCGAAAACGATTTGAGCACACATGGAGCAGTGGGTGGCAATGCTATTCTCAAACTAGAGCACATGTAACTGAATGAGCTATTTTTATCGCACGAAAATGGAATTTTATTACATGAAAATATTGAAACTATATAAAAGATTAGTCTACAGTACAGTAACTTCCTGGTTTAATCCAACACATTCTTTTCTAATCGAATATAAAGTTTTTAATTCACACATAGTATAGTTTACACATTAAGCAGGCAACAGGGCTAAATACTGAAAAATCAACAGGCAAGCGACTGAGTGCTCCGATGCTCTGAAAATGCATTTTAGTTCGCTGGTATTTATTTACGCTACTGAACTCTTTATTTACTTAATCAACTCATTGACTAATAGTATTGATTTGTACGATAAAATATATATATCAATTGATTGTCAATGTTACCAGGTAGTACCTGTGACTGCCAGTCAATACTGATCAATGACAAAAGCATACTTATCACTAAAACACTGTTGGTGCCTTTTGATTGAATACATATATTATTCTTGAAACATCTCATTGCAAAAAAAGAATATTTTATTTCCTTTCATTTTTTGTTTTTGATGGATTATTTCCACAATGTGTTTATCACGCTGAAACAAATCTCATGAATTCGGCATTTTATCTGTTCATGCAGCTTTGAAAACGATAAAATGTATTTACAAAACTAAAATTTCTTTAATGACAGAATGTGTAGAACAAACGTGTATGATAAAGTCTGAGATCTTAGGGCTGGATCTATTCTTTTCACCGTTTCCTTGATTAGAAATACCACAAAAAGAACGAGCAACATATCAAAATATCCCGCGTTAAAAGAAAAGTGCATTTGATTCTGTAATGTGTACAAGGAACTAACTTGTTTTTAAATTCAAAAAGAATATTCGTAAAATCGCAAAAAGTTGTCTTTGACCTGAAACTCGAATTTTAAAGTAATATAGCTCTTGAAAGAAACCATCATACCTCATAATTGCAACAAGAGGGCCAAGATGGCCCTATATCGCTCACCTGGGTACAAGTCCACATGCCTGGTGGAAGATCACTAGATAATGTTATATACCAAATAAGTTTTCCTATATACGCATTTGTAAAACAAATGATCCCCCCCCGGACAAGGTCAATTTTCACCCCAGGGGCATAATTTGAACAAACTTTGAAGAGGTCTACTAGGCAATGCTACATGCCAAATATCTAAGCTCTAGGCCTTGTGGCTTCAGAGAAAAATATTTTTGAAGTTTTCCCTATATAAGCCTATGTAAAACTAAGTGATCCCCGGTGCGGGGTCAATTTTGACCCGGGGGTCATAATTTAAACAATCTTGGTAGAGGTCCACTAGCCAATGCTACATGCCAAATATCTAAGCTCTAGGCCTTGTGGTTTTAAAGAAGAAGATTTTTAAAGTTTTTACTATATAAGCCTATGTAAAACTAAGTGACCCCCCGTGCGGGGTCAATTTTGATCCGAGGGCTCATAATTTGAACTATTTTGGTAGAGGTCCACTAGCCAATGCTACATGCCATATCTAAGCTCTAGGCCTTGTGGTTTCAGAGAGAAGTTTTTAAAGTTTTCCTATATATCCTATGCAAACCTAAGTGACCCCCCTCCCCGGGGTCAATTTTGACCCGGGGTCATAATTTGAACAATCTTGGTAGAGGTCACTAGACAATGCTACATGCCAAATATCTTAGCTCTAGGCCTTGTGGTGTCAGAGAAGAAGATTTTTAAAGTTTTTCCTATATATGCCTATGCAAAACAAATGCCCACCGCAGGGTCAATTATGACCCGGGGTCATGTTTGAACAATCTTGGTAGAGGTCCTACAATGCTACATGCCAAATATCTAAGCTCTAGGCCTTGTGGTTTCACAGAAGAAGATTTTTAAAGTTTTTCCTATTTGTTGCCATAGCAACCAGAGTTCTGCATGGAATGGAATTCTTTGGTAGAGCTTCATGCAAGGAACATTCTTGCATAGTCTTATCAACATTGGCCTAGAGGTTTCAGAGGAGATGTCATTTGAATCAAAATGTTGACGGACGACGGACAATCATCGATCAGAAAAGCTCACCCTGGCGTAGCCAGGTGAGCTAATAAAAACACATTAATCACTGATGTATATTACTTGAAAATAATAAGCATTGAGAAAGTTACCCAATATAAATCCGTTTGACAGTTTTGTTTCAAATGTAGCATCAGTGAAATCTGTTTTGCCTATCCATCAATTTGAATTCATCCTTTCTTTGGGTATTTTTGTCGCTACTGATACTACCCCCCAGTTAGTTAAATGTCGCTCTTTGGGAATTAAATCTCAATGACTTTTGTTATCTTACTGTATACTCTTCTAACACTTTGTTGTGACTCTTTGTGGTGAAATGCAAAATTAAAGTATACTATCATACGGGTAACACCTCATTTTCAGTTGTTGTTGTGAATTACTGCTGAAGCAATTGGTGGCATGTACTAAACCAAACATGTTACATTGCATTTTATGATATGATGTTATTTTATATTATGAGAAGGATAGTTTTTTAGTTTTTGACACCTACCTAGCAAAATAATCTTTGTTGACATTTATTATGTTGTTGTTGTTTTTTTGCATATGATAATTTTTAAGATATGTTATGCTGTCTTTGCATAAAATGGCAGTTACATTACATGTTTATCTTCGCAATTCAGTTCCTAGTCAGTGGTTTAAATGATATCTGGTCATTTAAATGATATCGTCATTTGATAAACTGACAATTTTACATTCAAAACAAGGTGTTTTTCCTATTTTGTAACTTATCAAAAGGGAAAATCTACTTATGCTCGCGCGCTTCACACATAATGTTGTTTGCCTTTCTAAAGTCTTTAGAATGTTTGTTGAACGTTTAAGAAAAAGTACGTAACAAGACATTGATCACACTTCAGTGCTCAGTCAGTTTGCAGTTCAAAATTTCACTAGGACATATTTGATTTAATTAACTTATATTAAAGTGGGATAACATATATTATGTCGCTCAAACAACAGGTGGTCGTTCTTGCAATACAACATGATCATAGTAACAATAACGTTCAATGAAAATGATTGTCTTCATATGTCAAGGAAGCATTTACATAATTTATAACTATAAAATATATCTGATAATAAATACGGCACGTCGTGAATGTATAAAGTATTCCGAGGAAGGAAAGGGTTGCAAAACACTCTGTGTAACCGTAATCAAAGTTGTTAGGCAAATAATCACACGTATGTGTGCAACGTGTGTGAGTTTTTATTGTATTATAATTGCATTCAAGACGTTTAGCGTATAGACTTACGCAACTTTTTAATGACTGATTAACAACGCGTTTGAAGTCTGCTTCCATAGTCAAAAAAAGTATTGAATTTTCCAAAAAAAGCTGGATGTTATACTTTTAATAAGTTTTGGGAAATCATTATTTCAACCACGCATATCCTTGCAAATAATCTGATATAATTAAGACAGTCTTTGATAACGCCAGAAGATTTAGCAAATTGCGTTTTTATGTTCAGTTTTCAGTAGAGTGAGTGATTGGATTGTGCCTACATATTATTTTTGCTAGCTTATTTGCTGATGTTAATGATGATATGTAGAGCTTTTACTATTTTAGCTTGCAATTCTAATTTGCGTTGATTTTCCAACAACTTAAAAGCTCCTGACAGGATAAACACCATAACTCTATAAACCACGAGAAAATGTTTTATATGAAGTATTCCCATATGAACCACTGAATGTTTATCTAAATGAGAAAAAGTTCTAAATGCACAAAATTTCTTTGATATGGTCCACTGTAAAATCGCAATCTATCGTTCTTTCAATAATTACAAAATCTGACACGATTTCACGAGACGACGATTTACCGATATGTAGAAAGGAACCCATTTGTTAATGTCTATTCTGCTAATATAACCCACATTTCTAAGATCAAATATAAAACAGATGACATTCCACAAAGTTTGGAATATCCCGGTATAAAAATAACAAAATTGTCACTGTAATATTAGATATCATCGGCCAATGCTAAATCATAGGGTTTCCTTTAAGATTAGCTAACGATAATGCCAAGGTTTGTTATAGTGATAAACGTCCAGCTCAAATATAGGTGTGTTATATTAATGCTTGCGCACAATTCCGGACATCCTTTTTGTTAAGTATTCTCTACATATATCAAATACATTTCTGCATTGGCTATGAATTATGTTATGTTCTCTTTACGCTGTCGGCCTTCTTTCAAAAATCTATACTGCTTAAAATTGCACCCGAGGACCTGTTTTATTCTAAACTAAAGGATATTGATACGTGCAAACATCATGTTTTTATGGCAGACAAGTGATTTCTCTAAAGATAAGAACTTTTAAATGCGCTATCAATAATGCCGGCTTCTGCTGATAAGAAAACTGAATATTTTATATCAGAAAATAAATTACAGCAAATGGATTTTTAATACGGAAAGTTTAATTGTACCATATCACAAAGATACGAGAATAAATTTTACACTTCTCACTTCTAACCTTTGTACAATGAAATACAAAGGAAATGTTATAATAGTTTTTATGATAAATATTTTATGTAGTACACATAGAAAAACAAAGTGAAGGTAACAGACATTTGTTACAGGGAAACACGCAGAGTTTATGATCAATTAAAGCACAGAAATCCATGTTCCAAGCAGGTTTTACTGTCCATTAGCATACCAGGCACTCGCAGAGAAATCATTGTGTTATTATTTATGACATGGACCGAGTTTATATTCAAGGGCCGTTCAAAACGTGCAGGTATGGTCAAAGTAGCATCTGTACTTATCACATTTCTCATTTAACAGTTTTAAAATAATAAAACCCTTCCAAGTGATCATTTTAATTTTAAGAAATATATTTACCACTGATTTATACTGCATGAACAATGAACATTGCCACATGCTGTAATCCAAACAAATGAATGTGGATACAAGTTTTACTGCCATTTAACATTGAGATTAACTGAAAATCTCTTTCGACTATCCAAGTCGAATTTGAAAACCCATCCTTTCTGATATATATATAGTTTAAATTCATATCTTTCAATAAGAGAAATAACTCGGAATAACTCATTTTCAGATGTTTTCAAACCATTGCTGTGTTTTCTGTATGCTTTTTGACCATAACTCAATATAAACATTTTGCAGAGTGATATGCTATAACCAGTAAAGTTCAAAAACTAACATTATTTAACAAACTAATGTGCAGAAATAAGATATATCAGATATGATTAAATTGGAGTTCCTTTATTTTAATTATATGTAAAATTGTGTATTCACCCTTTTATTAGTCAAATACAGCCTCTTATATATTTCTTTAACAGAAAGATTTACATAATTGATTTGAAAAAGATCACTGAGTAATATATAAACATGTTAAGCAGGTAATGAATATTATTTCATGTGACGTAAGAAGTGAGACTTACATATAAATGTTGTCACTGTCATCATTACCGGCGTCTGAACGATAATCCTCTTAAGAAATAAATATTTTAAAATTGTATACCTTAGATTTAAAAACGATAGCGTGACATTGATATTTAGTATTACATCTAACATCTTTGAGGCACGTTTTAAGTGAAAGTTATGGGAAACACTGTAAGAATTTGTAATGCATTTTTGTATATTGCACCTTCGATAGCCTAGTGGTAGAGTGCCCGCTTCGAGTGCGGGAGGTCGTGGGTTCGCTCCCTGGCCGCGTCATACCAAAGACGTAAAAAATGGTACCAGTAGCTCCCTTGCTTGGCGCTCAGCATTAAGAGGGAAACTGACTTCTCTTTGTCTAATACCATCACGGCGATGGATACCATCAGGAATGAGGTTCCGAGAGTGGTACATATAAGTTGAATACTTGTTTAAAATAAATTAGTATATACTATATTACCCAATACGTCTTTCTTTAAAGAATTAGTTTACAGAAATGAAATAGTTCAGCGCCGCAGTGTACTTTATAATGATAAATTCAAAAGTTGTGCCGCGTTGCAATCAGCTAGTGGGTCATTTCAAATATACATATGTTATAGTTATAGAATTTGAAACGAGGTGTTATGTGCATATAACAGAATACATTTTATGTACCGGGGCAATATTAAGGGAAGGTCTGTGGAAAAATCTCGGCTGAAAAATAGATAATTTCCATTGAAAATTCACAAGTGCACAAATGTTCGTTCAAAAGATGTAAGCGAAGTATTAAAACTTTTTCATCCGCCCTTATCTTCATTTCAGTAAAGTGCACTCGGTTCGCCTACAAGAGGAATAGTTTGTGATTATCCCTTAAACATGCCATTAAGCGTTATGGCAGATCGGTCATTGGTCTCGGGAATCGTAGTTTCTCTCCTAATACATGTATTACGCTTAAATATTCTTCCTGATGCAACCATAATCTCCACTATACTTTAAAATGTCAATTTTGATAATTTCCAGGCTTCAGAGGCAAAACATTGTGCAACTTAACATAAAAGGTTACTACAACTTTGCATGAAGTCTCGAGCGTTGATCTGGATTGAATCTGCCATTCACATCAAAATGTAGTCAAATTTTCTTTTCTGATATCTCGAGAACATAATAGTAATTATACGTTTTAATAGACACTGTCAGTTGGGACATGATGTCGTAAATCATTTTTACTTCATTACACACGTTCATATAGATTACTTGGTGTACGTTTATAGCAAGTACCTCCACCTCGCCTGAAGTAATTACATATTTTGGTTCTAACACAATGGTATTAAGATGTTCGAATGCGTTATCAATTTTCGGCATCTTTAACGTATCACAGGTCTATCCAAAGGCCAGATGTTCGGTTCAATAATAGAGAATAGCAGGTTGATAGGCTAATATGCAATTATGACACGAAAATTGCCAGGGCACACATGCTTATATTGTTTTATAAGGTTATGAGCTAACAAGTGGCGGGGACATCTATACTTTGTAGTTTCAACAGATCTATATCACAAACACCAGAGTTTACTGAGGTGAGATTAATCTCTGATTAGGTTGATTTATATCTTTAACCTATACCCTTGATTTTTTTCCATACTGACTTGAGTTATTTGAGTCTTCTAAAATAATCATTTTGTTAACAATATTAATTGTACAACCATTTCAGAAGTTGAATAGATTAAGAGATAGGCCGAAATACCAGATACTGAATTTCAACATGAGCTGAAGTGGTATAACCCCTGATAACCTTTGTTGTCGCTAGATCGGTATTTTAGTCACGCCTTTAAAGTTTTTAAAAATCGCCTGTAGTTTAAAAGATATTGGCCATAACTGATCTCTTTTCAAACATGTCAAGTTGGACATGAGCACAGACACCTAGTTACTTTGATCATAGCAAGACCTTTTGTAAGCAAACTTGGAGGATGACCAAAGATAAAGCTAATTACCGAAAAGGACGACTAATTAGGTAACCTTCTTGAGAAGGTCAAAATAAATATTCAGGTGAACAAGCTTTTGGAACTCTTTTGACAATCATCAAGCATGAGGATTTTTGTGCCAGTGGAATGACATAAAACATCTTTTTTAATTGTTTCTCTCTGGCATACTTGGACATTTCGCAAAAAAATCTGATTTAGTAGCATGTCGTCAGAAGTGATCTACACGAACAAATCAACGAAGTGAATGTTATGCTAACATGTCAAAAAAGACTGTTTTAATTACACTGGTAATGTTTCTCTTTTTAAACTTCGCTGTTCATCGAATAATCAAAACTTGAAATGAAAAGAAACGTGCTCATGCTACTTCATTATCAATGGTCGATCAATAAAAGAAAACTAAAAGATAAATGTAGTTTATGGATTGTATCCATTAAAACCCTCGCCTTTAATTGTTCGTTGTGTGCTCCCCCCCCGTGTGTGTGTGTGTGTGTGTGTGTGTGTTGTTGTGTGTGTTTTGTTGTGTTTTGTTGTTTTATGTGATGTGTGTGTGTATATGTCTGTGTTTGTGTGTATGTGATGTCCGTGATGTATTTAACTTTTTCAGCTGTGTGTGTATATGAGCCTGCTTTTTGTAGTCATTCCCGTTTGATATTATTTTTGTTTTTGTGTTTAGATGTACCAAATTCCCCTACAAATAAGAGATTGAAGAATAAATTCTATTTAACGAAAAATTCCGTGAACTATTTTTAACATTTTCAGCTCACTGCTTATATAACACATTAGTAAGTAAGTCAGGAAGGATGCTTAGAATAGGCTAGAAATAAGTCATACAGAGGCATTTCATAAACTGACAAATGGAAATGAAAATGTACTTGACAAACAGGGTCAATTTTTAGGGTTAAATAGAAGGGAATTTTAACGTTTGACAAGGATAGTCAAAAACTATTTTTTTACAAATTTTCATAACATTCAATGGGAATATAAATTTTACACAGAATCATATATTTTTGTTATGGCATAGTATGAACTAGTGGTTGAACTGAATGTTCTATTTCTCTTACTTATCTGTCATACACTATTTTCAAGTGGGAGCTTAATACAAAAAAGCGCTATATGTTTTGAAATGTCTTATAACAATCAATTTCTGACAAGTTTGCATTCACATTCAAGTCTCACGTTGTATAGGTATTACACAAGATTTTTTAAGGAATTTGATGTTTGTATGCTTTTTTACAATGCATTACATTACTATAAATTAGTTTGTCATTGCACTGTGGACATGCTTGGATAGCTCTATCGTTTATCGACCGAATTTCAGACGCATTGAACCGTTTTTAGCTCGGCTTTTCGAAGAAAAGGGGAGCTATCCTCCTCGCCTTGGCGTCGGCGTCCGCGTCCGCGTTTGAGTCACACCTTGGTTAAGTTTTTCGTACTTTCATACTTGTTTACCACCATAACTTCATCAACAGACAAGAGTACATAACTCTGTCAAAGTTTTTGTCAGAATTATGGCCCTTTTTCGACTTAGAAAGTGCATTGAGCTTGGTTAAGTTTTTCGTACCACCCCACTATATTTCAAAACCATTACAGAAATTGCTTTGAAGCTTACTATACTTAATTACCATCATTACTTTCATCCACAGACAAGAGTATATTTTGTCCGAATTATGCCCCTTTTTTGACTTAAAAAATACATCAAATAGAGGTGAAATCCGCTATTGACTTAACTCTTTGAGATATTGCTTTGGAAGTTGGAATACTTGTTTGCACCATTACCCCCATCTGTAGGCAAGAGAAGGTAACTCTGTCAAAGATTATTTTAAAATTAGGGCCCTTTATCGACTTAGAATCTCGGTTAAGTTTTTCGTACCAGTCCACTTTTTGACTGAACTGTTTGAGATATTACTTTGAAAGTTTGGAATACTTGTTTACCATCATGAACCCCAAACATAGCAGGAGAAGGTAACTCTGTCAAGAATTTGATTTGAATTATGACCCTTTTTGACTTGGAAACTCAGTTAAAATTTTCATTCTTTTCCACTTGTTGACTTAACCATTTGAGATATTACTTTGAAAGTTGGAGTACTTGACAAATGTGTACTTTCATGACACCTATATGTAAGCAAGAGAAGATAACTCTGTGAAAATGTTTCTTGATTTGTACTTAGAAGTCTTGTGTGCAATTGGCGCTGTCATGCACATATATCAACCACTTGAAGTATTAATCTACAACTTTTAGTATTCAGGGATATCAAACATTTTAGTGTGATAACCCTTGACTTAATATATTGCTACTTTTGGCCCTTGTTTTTAAAGATCCTTGTTTGACCTTTAACTGTCAAAGTTTTGTTTAATTGGCAGGCACAAAAAAAGTCGAGCGCGCTGTCCTACTGACAGCTCTTGTTGTACATATTCTTGCTTACTTTCAGACATATCATCGCGATTTTAATCATAAATCAACACCGATACACATCAAAGATGTAACGCACGTAAAATCTCCATTTTGTCTATGAGTATACGACAGGTGAATGAAATAACCTAAGGTACACGCAAGTTTATACATATCCACTTAAGATTTCTAACCGATACACTTTGGTTTAACAGTTTTACGTGCCACATTACCATTGAGAGGCAAAGGAATTTAAACTTCATTGCACCTTTCATTACTGCGCATACGCGTGCCAGTCACAAAGCTTATTTTATTATGTAAACAGAAGAGCCAACTGGCCAATTTGTGTAATGATGAATTCATCCACAAACTCCATTAGATCTACATCTGATTGTGTACTTATTTAAGTGGTATCTTTGTTTTTCATTTGCACTACATTTCCAGTTCATTCTCTCCTATGAGGTTCATAATTGGATAAAATGTGAAAAAATATGTCGCCTTTTGAAACTGCGGATATAGTAGAATTCTTCCCAATGGCTAACAATCTGATATTTGTTTGGATGAGAAACGAAACATGTATCGGTTTTATAAGACGACACTTTTTTCTGTCTCGCTTTTAAAGGGGCACTCCCAACATTCTCAAAACATAGATTATGTGTTCAATGAACGTAAAACTTTAAAACATAGCTGAAACTTTAGGTTAAAGGGACATACCCTATAACTGACTAAAACTAAATAACCTAAAAAACATAAACAATAGGATCTTTGAAAGTATTATAGCATAGCCTAAAAGTTTCAGCTATGCATTCCCAGTCATTATTGATAAAATCAGCGGTTTTAAGTATACTGCAGTACCGTAAACCCTTCAATAATCAATGTAAAGTTGTTGTTGTACTACTATGTTGTAGTAATGGGTGGATGCTATTTATTACAGAAATCCTCTATATTGATTGATTGTGGTAAAATAAGGAATTTTCGCCATAGGTTCTTCTTTGAAATTGTATTTATCTATCATTTTACGTTCAATCTATGTTTCGCGAATACAATCTGCTAGATGCAGGGAGTGCCCCTTTAAATTTTAATACTTCCAAAGATTCTAATATTTATGTTTTGGAGGTCATGTAGTCTGACATCAGTTAAAGGGTATGGCCTTAAAGGCAAAATAATTTGGCGGGAATCTGATCACCAGAGACACCTAGCGGCAGATTTTAGAGCGAAAACTTTACACAAAGTAGTCCCGGATTGTCTCGATAAACAAAATCCTATCTAAATGATTAATTTGTCGTTTCCTGACAGGAAAACCTTCTAATATACGAGTTACACATGGCGGAGAAATAGGCATTCTTTTACCGGAGTAGCTGAATTCGACGAATACATGTAGCTATTTTCCCGAAAACAGAGTTTCATGTACGAAAATAGGTGTTTTTGGCTAAATTTTGTGTTAAATTGGTAAAACGTCAGCCCATCACGTACATAAACAATTTTGTAGATAATTGGTCAAAAATGACTGTATTAAGTATTTTAAAACAAAAAGTCGGCCTTATATTACATCTGACATTAGGATTCCGCTATACAAAGTAGTTCTCTTTAAAGCCGAGGCAATGCACTTTAACTTTAAAAGTGTACAACAGCCTTTTAAAGGTATATAATCAGATTTTGGCAATGTAACAGATTTGTTTAAAACTTTAACATCTGATCATTTACACTCATTTATGTTCACTAAGCGCTTAATTCAAGTAAGATTTTCACTGGAGGTATTTTTAAAATTTGATTTCCCTATTCTGGTTGCCCAACCAAGATAGAGTTATTTTAACATCAGTAAAAATTTGATACACCTACTTTGCCTAAGGAAAGATATAAATATAAGACCTATTGTATTATATTTGTGAAATATTTGCATTAAAAATTATATATTTAGATGAAATTCATTAGAAATTCAAGTTTAAAAAAATATTATTACCTCCCTTTACCTATCAAGATAGATTGGAAATAAAATGAATTCAGAAGCTACATGTAGTTTTAAAACTTGCATTTCGGTTCAGAATGCTATAATATTTGTATATCTATCCATTTCATTTCAAATGTAAAAGTAGAAATTATATTGAAATAAAAAAGAAATACTCAACGTTTTAAATACTTTCATATTAAAGGGGAGTAATAACACAATTTTATAAAAGTTAATAAAATATAAATTTCTAATAGGGATCTAACCCTATGTAATGGGTATTTTTGTTCATTAAATAAATCTCAAGCAGAATATACAAAAAGTAAAGATCGTCATAACATGTTGCTCAAAAGTAAATGACCACCTTTTATGCTAATTTGATCCACTTTAAAGTTGAGCTTCCCACCATAAGCATTTTCCAAACCAATTTAATGTGCATATAGATCTCTTTTTGTTCATTAATGATAGAAAGTTCGTGGCTTTTCACTACATAGTAAGTATGCTTTGTCCAAACCAATATATAATAAGTAGGTCCGTCCGCTTTATTCACTATCTAATAGTAGGTAGGTCCGTCCTCTTTGTTAACTATCTGATAGTAAGTAGGCCCGTCCGCTTTGTTCACTATCTGATAGTAAGTAGGTCCGTCCGCTTTGTTCACTATCTGATAGAGCGTCGTCCGCTTTGTCCACTATCTGATAGTAAGTAGGTCCGTCCGCTTTGTTCACTATCTGATAGTAAGTAGGTCCGTCCGCTTTGTTCACTATCTGTGATAGTAAGTAGGTCCGTCCGCTTTGTTCACTATCTGATAGTAAGTAGGTCCGTCCGCTTTGTTCACTATCTGATAGTACGTAGGTCCGTCCGCTTTTAATGCTATTTTGTTTTAATGAGAAAAGGTAAGCTGAAATGTTGAATTCGACAGCATGTTCTTGTACTAGCCTAGTTTCAAATTGTTGAATCCTGTTGACTCTCCTATAACATAGAAGAGAGAAATTTCACATATAACATCAGGGATACCTCTATATTTTATCAAATAAGGGAATAACTTGTAAAGCACCAAAATATCCCATTAGAACATTATTTAGTTCACCATTTTATACAAACTACAATTTACGTACCCCTGTATTGTGCGATATCAAAAGTTGAAGGCCTCATGATACGATCAGCAAGCTTCCGTGAAATGAGGTTTAAAGAGTGGCCATTCAGCTTATTTTGCCCTTGTAAATTTCTTGAGATCTCATATAATTGTTAAACCTTACAATTAGCAAATATTCCCTTTTGTGCAATGTGTCTAATATTTACCAAAATATAACATATATACATGTTTCGACATTGTCACAACATTTGTGTAGTCAATCTGTTATAAACGTAATTGTCTCAGTTAGTTGGTTTTTATATATATTTAAGTAAAAATATATTTAAAAGAAGCAAAATTTTGACAGTGCTACTTGTAAACAAGTCAATTTCAGTCACCATCTATGATATTGTATGAGGTCATTTCATTTTTTTCTATTACAAAGAACACTTTCTTTGTTTCATCTTATGACGATATTACAGCTTTTTTTAGTTAAATGTTTTATTTCGAACACATTTGCACAATTTAACATAACAATAAACATAAAAACAATACACGGTATGTTTTATCAGTAATTAATTGATATCTAAGCTACATAATCATTCTGTCGGGCGTGTTTCATGACTATTACGTTTCATTTATTTGCAGATATTGTTTTATTTGAAGCTGTATCAGACATCGTTGCCTAAACGGGTTTTTAAACATTAACAACTTGCATCATCGGAAATGAAATGAACACACAATCAGTTAAATTGGAACGCTTAGTATATCTGACATCTAATTTTATTTAACTACATTTTTATGTTTTCTACATTCTTCAATATTTTATGGCCTATTTGTTCCTATTTTGTTTTGTACGCTTTTGTTTATTACATTTTGAGCTTTACATGTAAAAAAAGAAATTGAAACATTTTCAGCACGCACGTGACTCATTCACACGTGACACAGTCATTCAACACTGAACTTCAAATTAAGCTAACGTTAGAAACAAACAGAGGAAAACTATTGAAACTGTTGTCTATATACGCAGAGAAGGATTTGTGCTTGATATTCCTTACAAAGTACAATACTCTAGAAATCTGGAACTAATTTTGGCTGCTGCGTAATTTTCACACAACATATATGAGGGTGCATGCGTTTATTCGATTTGATTGGCAAATGAATTCACATGAATTAATCAAGTCGTAGTAAAATTTGCTACTCTTACGGTATCGCCTATGATATCAGCAACCACATAATAATTAAGAAATAATAAATGTGTCCCTGTATTTTATCGTTTAATAAAATACAGTCAGGAATTCGGAGGCGTAGCAATTAAATCACGAGTGCGTAGCACGAGTGGTTTAATTTTTCGCATCCGAATGACTGACTGTGTTTTATTAAGCAATGAAATACAGAGATGCATTTATTATTTCGATTCTAACACGAAATAGTCTTTAAAAATACCACGAACTATGTTCGTTGCGTAACAACATTCAATAGTAACTTACAAGCATGGAATTCGATTGGACGCGTGAGATATTTACCCCACGTTTTGCCCGTGGAAAACGTGATGTATTTTATCGTTAAATAATGTATAGCTTCTTTCCCTCTATATCTATATACGAAAAGTTGCGAATCGTGGTTAGAATTACGTATAATGTTTAAATAATAGTCATAACTCCACGGAATGCAGGGAATGCCCGGAATACTACGTTTACAAAGCAGTGAGCTCGTGAAAGTGCAGCAAAAAGTACCCATTCGGACATTTTCTTTGGTTTAAATTAACGTGTTAATAAATTTTCGACCTTCGTGATAAGATTACTACGCATCTAAAGTCCATACAATGATATACTAACCGGTATATCACTCAGAAGTAAATCTTTCTTGAATAAAGAAAGTACAAAACAATTATAAGAATGATAGATATATTGTCAACATGAGATAACCGTGCGTTCCATTTGTTTTCCTGTGGGATGCTGATACAATTTGATACTACACATGTGTTACAGTTAACTTCTTGCACCGCTGGAACGTCTGGTGTTATAGACTCGGGCGGAAAGTTATCGCAGAAATTATTGAATAGATTCGGATTTTTTAAAAATTGAGACTAAAGCAAAAGTGTGTGCTCAGCAACTACTACAAATTAGTGTTGTGTCTGCGGTAGAAATTGAGGTTATTTGGTTTAAAAATTATATATCATATGAAGTTCTTATACCACGTACTATAATAGAATTCCTCTTATATCAGCAACGTTGAATAAGAGCATGACTAGTGCAACTGATGGTAAAAAAACAATTTCATCCATATACACAAAGAAGGATTTAAGCGTGATAAAACTATTAAGTATATCACGCTAGGCGTCCGGAACTATTTTGGACTGCGTGTAATTTTCACACAACATCAACGAGTGTGCATGCGCTAAAACGCTTGGATTGGTATTGTTGTGAATGAATTCACGTGATGTAAAACAAATCGTAGAAACATTTTCTACACTTCCGGTATCGCCAGCAGTATCAGAAACAACAAAATTAAGACGAATAGCGTTTTATTTGAGGAGTAAAAAGAACAGCCAAAATTTCACGAATTGCAAGGAATGCACGGAAAACTACAAGTTTCAAGACAGCGACTTCATGAAAGTGCAGCAAATAGTACCCCATCGAACATGTTTTTGTTTAGATTAACGTGTTAGAATGGAAATAGATTTTATTTTTGAATGATATACCGGTTATTATATCACTGTATGTCGTGTAGATGCTTTGTAATTAATCACTCAGGCCTTCGACCTTCGTGATTAGATTACTACGCATTTACACTCCCCACAGTGATATACTAAACGGTATACCACTCAAAAGTGAAATATATTTCCTAAATTTACAAACTCTTTTCATGTTTATCAGTGCCAAGCGAAAATTTAAAAAATCGAAAACTTTTTATTCTTTCGTTATTAATATTTCTATGCGAGAACTTTTCAATTGATGTCAATGTTCATACACGTTTAAAAGGACGAGATTCTCTCTCATTATGTAAAGCTAAATAATCTTTTTTACGTTAATTACTTGAATTCAGAAACCGAGTATACCTTAAACTGCAATTTTATACATTTGTATTCGAACAAAATTTCATATTTCCAAATAAGAAGAGCAATTTCAATAAAAGAAACGTGTAACTAAGTCTCACAATGCCTTTTAAGATTTTTAAAATTAGATATTAATTATCTTTCACACATTTGTGTGATTCTCGATATTGTTTCAATGATAGCTTTCTTTAAGAGGCTACATGTTAACGTCGTTAACCTCCTTCTCTAAGTGATGGCCGTTTCTTTTGAATTTCAGAATTCATAAGTATCGATGTTCCCGCCTTTACAAATGACTGCAATACGGTTTAAAAACGAGGCTGCTTTAATTGCAAAAAAACAACGTATAATACATTAGCTTCACTGGAACACCTGTAAAATTTTAAACTATTTTGCAGTTTTACTACAATGAAATGCATACCATACCTTACTTGAGAGTAGGTATCAAGGCCATAGCATACATCATTAACCAGACAGATAAACCTAACGTCGGAGATGGGGTTTTTGTTGATGTTTACAAAACATTTGTGAGATTTTGCTGATGCGGGAAATTCTGCAATGTTTATTTCTTGGCAAAAGATGGCGCTTGTATGTTTATTTTATGGGTGAAATATAGCAAGTGCTTAAAGATTGTTTAGATATTGAATGTAATACAATCCCGTCTCCCGTTAAATTATATATGCTTTATGCATAATGGTTAAATAAGATTTATTGCAAGCAGAAACAATATGCATCAGTTGTGAAAAGTTGTGCATATTAACATTATATATATATATGCCACTTCATATAATGAGGAGTGAGAGATGTCTTCTGTTTACTAGTAAATATTTATTGACAGTAACTGCTTGTTATTAAAGACTTCTTGTGATCAAAAGCTTTAATTACCAAATCTTAATTGTAAAGTGCTTAGTAGTCAGTCGTCCTCAGTAGCGATACTAAGATGAAAGACTTCCAAATTTAAGACCATTAAAATCTTTAACACAATGTCGAGTGATGATGTTGAAATGAAGGGTAAATTATCTGAAATTAACTAAAATGGATATCTCAGCAAGCAATCATTCTACATAACTTAAAGTAGTCAACAAAAGAAGTCAAGAAAATGACAAAATAAAAATGCCAGCTCTCTCTACCTAAACCATACAGTGTACCACCAAAGTTCATCTATAATAAAAGGTAAATTTAATGACTTTTAAAACTTGGGTTAACAGCTGATTTTATCGATAATGACTGTAAAGCATATCTGAAAATTTTAGGTTGTGTTATAATACTTTCAAAGATTATGATATTTATGTTTAAGGGTTATTTAGTTTGACATCAGTTATAGGGTTAAGGTACTATATATTTCCAATCGAGAATAATCGATCTGACTAACAAGGTAACCTGCATTATTGTACAAATCGAGAGTGAGCTTTTTCATCTGTAAAAGTTGCATTTTCATCTTGGCTAAGCAGCTCTAGTTTCGACACGATAATCCATGTTTGATGTTACATTATGCATGTGTGATTCCTAAAAAGTTGTATAATATTATGTTTATAAATTAATTTGTTCGAAAACATCAACTTTCCACAATTTTATAAAATGCCCTGTGGAACATTTATCGTCATATCTATTTTCTACTTTGAATTCAGGAATGTAAAAGTATTCAACAAGAGGTTTACTGCTGAACACAGCAACAGTGTGCTGCTTGTTTTTTTTTCGATGAAGAATAGCCACATCAACGTAATTCAGCAATAAAATAAAACTTTTTCTCCGCCTTTGGCTTTTTCTACTCTATGTTACATCTGCTTGTTTATCGGTGGTGCATCTTGCCTACGTTATGACTATCGAATTTCAGAAACTTGCAGATATTGCATTATTAGCACCAATAGAACGGCATTGTGCATACAACTATTTTAGGAAACCGCAACAAACATCACTTTAATCTTTATTGCACATACACCTGTGCATTTCACATCGAGAATAAAAACTAAAAAAAAACAATATACTTTAATGAGTCTATTACCACAGAAACCGTATATTGATACCACACGTGTTAACAATCATACTTAAGCGTCGTCTCCCGAGCTATTGCTGGTACAACTATCATCTTTTAATATTTGGGAAATTAATCACAAAATTTAATTAAGTATAAGTCTGATTATCAATTAATTAGCCTCCACAAAAAAGGCACAGACATATCGAATTCATGCATTTGATTGTGAATAATGCCTGTATTACTCATAAACATGAGCAACAGTATAGAAGGGGCATTCGGTACAACTATGACGATAAAATTGCAATGTTTTGATATGATGATAAACTCCAGGAATCTAATAACTGTTGATTAAGAGCGTTTAGAAACAAGAGGGCCATCATGGCCCTTTATCGCTCACCCGAGTACAACTGCTTTTAACAAAGTCGTTACGGACCTGGTTAATGTGTGTGAGACTAGGGCTGCGTACTGGTATGCGATATAAATCGAAAACCGGTATTATAGGTTCAATTGATACATCGTATCAAATATCAAAACAACCTTTCCAACAAATTTCCAGGATATTTGGGCTGAAAATGTTACCTCTAGAGTGTTAACAAGGTTTTTCCATATTTGGGCTCTGTGACCTAGTTATTGACCCCAGATGACCCATATTCGAACTTGAGCTAGAAATCATCTGTGACCTAGTTTTTGACCCTAGATGACCCATATTCGAACTTGGGCTAGAAATGATTAAAACAACCTTTCTGACATATTTCCAGGATATTTGGGCTGAAAATGTTACCTCTAGAGTGTTAACAAGGTTTTTCCATATTCAGGCTGTGTGACCTAGTTTTTGACCCCAGATGACCCATATTCGAACTTGAGCTAGAAATCATCTTATCAACCTTTCCGACAAATTTCAAGGATATTTGGGCTGAAAATGTTACCTCTAGAGTGTTAACAAGGTTTTTCCATATTTGGGCTCTGTGACCTAGTTTTTGACCCAAGGTGACCCATATTAAAACTTGAGCTAGAAATAAACCAAACAACCTCTCTGACAAATTGCCAGGATATTTGGACTGAAACAGAAGCCTCTAGAGCCTTAACAAGATTTTTCTATTTTTGGGTCATGTGACCTAGTTTTTCATTCGAGATGACCCATATTCGAACCCGTTTGAGTAATTACTGGGACAAACATCCTGACCAAGTTTCGTGACAATTGAGGCAAAAATGTGACCACTAGAGTGTTAACGAACTAAGTGTGGACGGACGACGGACGACAGACGACGGACATTCATCGATCCTTATAGCTCATCCTGAGCCTACAGCTCAGGTGAGCTAAAAAACCTAAATACTAGGGTCCGAAGTATGTGGCTAAATATTTGAATGAATCATTTTTCTTCTCTTATTTTTATTTTTTTTGGGGGGTGGGGGAGGGGGCAGTGATTAAGATATCTCAATAACTGCTTCTTCGATAAATGAACCCTACATTCTTCTTATTAGATGTTCATAGATTTTGAACAATAGTATTTTAGGTGGAACTTATTCGATGGTTTGCTATTTATTTTGAAAGCTTCACTTATAGATATATAAGGTATTGTAAAGTTCAAAAACTTGAATCTATACGAAATAATGTGCATAATACTAGTTTTGGAAAGCTTCAAATTATCCTGTTAAAATAACAGCTGTAACGGTTACGGATAAAAATTGGATGTAAAATAAATATGTATTTTATTTTTTCTGCCAGTGTTTTGCGTACTTAACCAGAATGTGATGACATGCATTAAAATAATGTGTTTTTGTCACAATATAATCGACACTCAGTTGGTGATGTTGTTTGAAATGCAAAAAAAAACAAAAAATCAGACACAGAATTGTTGAGTTAATGACAGTTTACGGAACTTTAAGAAGGATCAGCGTGATTGAAGGGAATCATTGCGTCTTGTTTAATGTACACCATGCACTAAATGTAAGTGTGACACATACACTGTCTAACTAAGGGCAACCGATCGGGGATTTTGCGGAAACTTAAATAACGAAATTTTACACATTCACCCAATACACACCACAGCACCATTCTTGTACAAACGTGTGCTAAATGTTAGACTCTATGTTTTATTAACTTGCAAGGCAAGTACTCTGAACATTTGATCGCATCGTATATTTGTAACCTCTGACATATTTGAAGGTCCATGAACGCATCATCCATGATGTAAATCCAACAAAACCCATAAAACATTAACAGCTCATTATTTTCAAGATTAAGATTTACTTCAAAGATTAACACACAGTGGGGAAACAATTCACCGACTTTCCGTATTGACCGGAATATTTGTTCAGATCTTATTTTTAGAAGCTTTGACATTATTATAGATATCATGTTATCATATAAAGCGACTTTTAATGTTTTTTTTATATCCGTAAAGTTGGTTTGCAGTTCTCAGTTCGCGATTCTAATCGCGAACTGCGAACTGGCAACTAATCTTCATTTGAACGGCTAACTCATTTGAACTGGCAACTAATCTTCATTTGAACGGAAACTCATGTTATGTATGCAATTCGCAAAGTTGCCTGCAGTTCTCAACTTAGTTCGAATCGCGAACTGCGAACTGGCAACTAGTCTGCAGTTCGCAGTTCGAATCGCGAACTGGCATTTAGTCTGCAGTTCGCAGTTAGCAATTCAAATCGCGAACTGGCAACTACTCTTCAGTTCGCAATTCGCAATACGAATCACGAACTGCGAACTTGCAACTAATGTATATTCAAACATCATATTGAGAACTAGTCGACTGTTCGCAATTCGCAATAAGAAACTAGTCTCTATTCAAACATCATACTGAGAACTGGGAAGTAGTCAACAGTTCTAAATTCGCGATTCGAATTGCGAACTGCGAACTGCAGAGTAGTAGCCAGTTCGCAGTTCGTTATTCGAATTGCGAACTGCGAACTGCAGACTAATTGCTAGTTCGCGATTCAAATTGCGAACTGCACACAAGTTGCCATTTCGTTGTACGCAAACCAGTTCGCGTTTGAGTTCGCGATTCAAGTTGCGAACTGCAGACAACTTTGCGAACTGCAAACCTAACATGAGTTTCCTAACTGAATAACGAAAAACAAACAACTTCTCATTCCCACTTAGCCGTTCAAATGAAGATTAGTTGCCAGTTCTCGATTCAAATTGTGAACTGCAAACATGTTCGCAGCTTGCAGTTCGAACTGTGAACTACAGACTAGTTGCCAGTTCGCAGTTCGTGATTCGAATCGCGAACTGCGAACTGCAAACCAACTTTACGGATATTGTTTTATTCTAGAACTTTCTATGTTTTATATCAGACAGTGATTGTGCCAACATTTTCAGAAAGCAAAATAATATTCAGACAACAATAATCTAGTTTCAGCAAAACATAATCCAGGTTGGATATGTTTTAAACTACAATAGCCACTTTTTCATATTTCGTTGTGTGTATTTTTATAAACACAAAACTAAATAAATATTTTTTTACCATAATACAATAGACTCTTCTGTTGAGCCACTGTATTAACTAGAGGTATCCCATACGTATTGAACAAAGGAAAGTTGCTAGTGTTGTTTACCCAAGCGGCTGGTTTGAAGGTTTCATCATATAATTTGACTGTTAATTGTATTACTTTGCCATATGCACGTACAGCAAAACATACAAAAAGATCATAGAAAATAAACTAAGTATTAAGCTTTAAAAAAACGTGAATGTACAATTGTAAAGAATAGCGACATGATTAGGACTGTCAATTGTGCTAAAAGAACTTTGTAGTTAAATTAAAGGAATCGATTACATATAGCTGATAAACTCTACGGTGTGTCTATAAGACAGAAATGTTATACGAGCAGAACGCCCAATGGCTTTGTACGCAAGTACATCAAGGTCAGATGTAGGGTAAGATCATGGTCTAGGTTCTAAACTCTAATCGACAGGGCTGTTTCACGTCGCTGCATATGTCACACCGTCTGTTTGCTTCTAATACCTCCATGGACTTGTACAATGTATATTTTTAGGGACAATTAAATTCGCTTACTTCTATTACACTTTATTTCAAAATTGAAATACCTGTATATCTGTTATCTTTGCAATTTCGTATCATATCCTTAAAAGCTTTCGAAATAAAAGACGCATTATCCTAATGAAAACACTCAATCTTTGTGTGCTAAACATATTGAGAACGTCATTAACAATATACAGACACCTGAAGTTCAGCATTAAAAGAATTATAATTCGGAATCTATAGTCAACGTGAATACAGTTTCAATGCTTCTTACCTGATAAAAATAATGAATTTTGTAATTAATGAGATTTTAATGATCCTTTTTAAAATGTGTTTCTTTTTATGTTAGAATAAAGACCTAATCTATTTATTAAAGGAGCTTATATGTACAGGCGCTGCACTACTTATTGTATTCCCATTGATAATCTGATGGTTACCGCTTTGAACAAAAGTTTGATACTACGGTGACAAGGGTCTATACTTACTGCCAGCACGTACCGTATATGATAAGGTCTTATTTAACTCAGGTATTGATACTTTAGATGGTTGAAGTTATAATGACTTAACCTGATCTTGTTTTCTCACGGCCATCACAAAACGCTTAAGAAATAGTTTAAAGATTAATTGAATATATCAGAAATCTGGAGCTTTATATCCGCCAGTCACAAATCAATCAAGAAAATGTAAATGTAACTTGACTATAGATATGAATTGTCAAAATTGAACTAACGGCGCAGTTTTACTGCCCTGTACCATGGCTCTGAAGGGAAATGATAGTTTTCGTTTACGGCTAGCACTTCAAAGCTGTAAAAATGATTTGTCCGCATTAACACATCTGTTTTGCTCTAAATTGATTTTCCTTACAACAAACGAATTTAAAACCACCTGGCTAATTAATTAAAACAAGATTCTGGTTTCAGTTAAAAAATGTTTGGTGACAATTATTGTTTGATCATTTTTACTCTTTGGTATTTCTTGTCATGGAGGAGGCGTTGATTGGGATTTTTCCTTCTTAATAATAGAAAAGCAGTCGGTCAAGTGTGGTTGGTCTACATTTTTAGCATAGTTATGATAGAATAATTCGTATTTAACAAAGCTGTTTGATGTTTTTTGTTATTTCATGGAAACATTCAAATGAGGTTTTCAATGCTTACAATTTCGGAAGAACGAAAATGACCGTCTGAAGTATGAATGCATACAATATCAACATTTTACAGGTCTTTAAAAATTACTTCATTTTCCACCAAATGTTGTATCTTTATTTCAAATATATTTATTTCGTATTATATCAATTGATTTTAACCTGCAGAAAAATTACGTTGTTCTTTTATCTGCATCATTGCATCACAGGAGAGCTACATTGTTGTTTTCACAGACATGAAAGTCGATTGGGTTATGTATGGTGGTCTCATCCGAATTTGCAATAAAATTGATACAGTCAACCGAACGTGCCAAAGTAGGCCTATGTTAACTTATGCATTGGTATCGCGCCGCTGTGTCAATGACGACGACATTTCTCGTATTTGTCGAAGTATTGTTATACATACGAGACAGTATTGCGCCTCAAGTGTCTCATGATAGAAACCTTTTCTTGTATCTATACCGTCTCGCACTTTAAACAGATTTCTAAATGCAAACTTATCGAAATAAAACATTATGGTATGAAAATAAGCAATATTCAGATGCTTTGTTTGGGGAAGTGACGTCACAATGCTTATAACGTTACGTCACAAGTAACTCACTCGATTCATATTACATGGGGGTATGTAATATAAGATTTTCCAGCACTAGTGAAAACTGCGGAAACCCCGATCCATACCGGATCCAAGAAATAATATAACTCTGCCAGAGTCTGACGCCATATTATTATGCAACGTTGCCATCCACGTCAGCATTACGTTAAGGAAAGCAACGGTTATTACATAGGTCAGAATTCAACCTCATTATTAATGAAATAATTTTATATGAAAACTGGAAGTGTAATTCCCAATGGATTTTATTCGAAGTACAAACACAGAACATGTCATTATGCAAAGTTATCACAATGGTTGTAAAGAAACGGTACAAATCTTCTATTTGTACTTTGGAAACAAGGCTCAGTAATCCTGGAGCGTAAGACAATAATATCACTTAGCAACAATTATAATCTAGGCGTTTCTCAATTACTTTGTAAGACACGTTTGACGTGAAATGTACAAGACATTGTGAAATTAATCAGACATTTACCGCTGAATGAAGAAGGTAAGTTAAGCGTCTATAAAATAATCATTGGAGACTAAATAGAGAAAAGAAATGGAAATCCAACAGAGGGAGAGACCGACTAGATATCTATGTCGTTTAATTGTTTCTATTTCAGCGTCAAACTGCTCAGTTTTTACCTAATTTAGACATTATTAGCTTATGCGTATTGCTAAACTACACATACTAAATGCATACCATATACAAACTTGACTCTATATGATTCAATAATCAGTTCTGTTCATTGCAAACAGACATGTAACAAAAATGAATTTAAGCATTTTAAATGAATAAAAATTTACAATATGACAACAAATAAAGTAAATGCGCAATTAAATGTTACTCTTAAAATGACATATCACTGATTCCAACATATCATATAACCAATGATATGACATGAACATTAGTTTTTTCCTCCGAGATAAATAGAAAGATACTTCTTTTAAGGCTCGCTCTGTTATGCAAGTGTCACATTATAATAATGGGCATTATAAGCGTGGACGTTTACTATTAGACGATACGTCTTACTGGGGTTGATCAATGAACAACGAAAGTAGCGGGAAATTGGCTCACAAAATTTTAAGTTTTACAAAATAGTATCAATTAATTCTTCCTTACACTTGTATCATGCATTGTGCAGCCTTCTATCATTTGCTATTCCTTATTTATCTATACGTTTTCATGCTTTCAACGATTTTTGTCAATAGATATGTTTTCAATTACTGCCAATCCTACGACACAGAACAGTACACATTTCGGATACAGCTGCTCCTATTAAGAAGTCTTGTTTAGTTTATGCTGATTGATGGTAAAGCAATTATTTCATGTTTGTTTGTTTCTTTACTACTCTTCTATGTATTACAGGGTGCAAAATATTTATTTATTATCGTTTCGTAATTTATTAAATGCACCACAGAATAAAAAAGTTTCAAATAGCTTATGCGCACCTCATAGACGTTTTACTGTTTTACAGATAAATACACCTGCGAGAAACCTGTTAGTACAGCATTTCATGCAAAATGTAACATAAAATCTACACCGAAATAGTTCGAAAGCATCCATATTGCTTCGGGCGCATGATTGTTTCCTATCTGATTTGTTTTTATACTCACTGTGTATTGTGCTTTGAGACCTATTGAAAGAGATAGCTATAATGAGAAACTTAAGAGTCATAAAAATGATGTCGTAAGACAAAAAGCCTCGTCAAGATAATGTCGGTTTTCGTTTATCCGTAACAAATACTACACAGATATTAGTGTCTGATGTTCAACGGGAACAGGTGGATAATTTCACCAACCGCAGGTAGTTTCCTGCATCATAATGCAGTGTCAGCAAATTTATTTCGTAATCTTAACATCTTAATGAATGGTAGTTTATATCATTTGCACGAGGGGAGAAAACTCATATTTTCACGAAAGCGGACAAAAGTCGTCAAACCGTCTCTAAATGAACTCAGTAAGGGACATAAACGTACTTGTTCGAAAACCGCGTCAGAGGTACAATGGTTGCCCTTTTATTTACAAAACGTTCTGGCTATTAAAGAAAACACACCAGCTACATAAATATATAATTACACTGAATGTAAAATTTGGCAAAAAAAACTCCACCAGTATTTGTTTCAAAAAAATCTATCTTTGCAAATGTTTCTAGAGTTCTTGAAGCAACCTTTTAGCTCTAAAAACACCAACATAATAGGATTAAACTTCCTACCTTCAAAATCGTTTTGATACTACATCTCGCAGACAATTTCAAGCACGGATTAATCGCTATCTGAAAATAAATCAAAAGTACGTTGATAATTGAAATATTTTTTTTTTCAGAAGTCTGGGGAATATAAATATGTTTATAACATTGATGATATGTCTGTTTTGATCTACAAAAACTTGCCAGATCTATAATGATAGAGGGCATATTACACTCTCTTTGCCGACTTCATTCAGACAGAGTCTACATATTTTACTGCCTCTAACAGTAAGCAGGTGGTTACTAGGCCGCTAAAAGCAGGTGACTGATTATGATTGATACAGATATATTTTTTATTCATGTGAAAAACACTGTATGTACGGTGGGGAATCACATGATCAAAATAATCTCTAAGCAAAGGTACATCTATGAAAAATGTTAGAAAATCATGAGAGTCGTTAAGCTGTAAATTAAATATATAGCCTATCTTATGGTATGAGAAGCCTAAATCTCGGAAGCAGGTTATTTTGTCTAGGGAACATGCGGACCTACACTATGTGTTTGATTACTGATTGGCTGAAAGTAAGTAGATGCATTCAAGAAAAATTCTTTTGAATGAATGGCTGGATGATATATTACAAATGAAATATGAAGAGAAAACTCTGGATATAAATTATAATCAAAATATTTGGTATTTGAAAATACTGACATATTTGGTCGGTGACCACTAAAACTGCCACAAAAATGGGGGTGGTGTCATTCAGCTCCAAATTACTGGCATAAAGTATTGGATCACATGTATAAATTTTGTTATTTTTATGTGGGACTAAAATGATTCTACAAAATAAAGTTCATTTCAGCAGTGGGTGAGATTTTGGGTAGTCGCACCGGAAGAAAACCTTATAACGTAAGTCTATGAAAATGTATTTAGGGGTCTCGTAAACATAAAAGTATTTTAGATCACAGTCAAATAAATTATGTCAGTTTCTTGAAGTGTTCAGCACAATCGGAAGGTGACTATGATTGAGACCTGTGTAGATGTAGAATACTTTTATATTGCCATAAGATAGATACAGCTAAACGGCTTTCATTATTTTCTGACATTTTTCAGAGATCTACTTGTGTTTAAAGATTATTCTGATCACGTGATTCCCCACCGTATATGGATACATAATAATTATTTTCTGCTTTAGATATTGAGTATTTTACAGATTAATCTGTCTCTGATAATCCATGCCCTGGAACAAACATTAACCTTGCCGCTATATAACGCTATCACGGAAATTCTACACAGGCAAACATTAGCCCCTTCATTTTTTGTGAAGACTTACTTCAATAATATCTCTGAATGCATTACCATCAAAACACTCTATTTTAACTTTTCCATGTTTATATTATTAAATCAAATTTTAAACCTTCAAGAGTGAAAAGACTAACGTGTTTTTAAATTCCATGAAAATAAATTTTCATGCACCTATATTTGACGTATAAAAATTTTGTAGCCATAATATTTAATGCAGGAAGTGAAACAGTCAAAAGAATTGTACCCTTCAAAATGGTAAAAAGCAAATTGAATACTCTAATGAATGGTTATAGAACCACCCCATCTTTATTGATTCTTAAAACTAATTTTCAAATAAAAGCACCGTAATGTGATGATTGCGTTATGTCATTGTCTTGCAAAATAAACGTTTTAATACAAAAATGCATTGAAATTGATAGTGAACATATGGTAAATTTACTTCTAACCCTTTTTTTTAAAAACGCATATTTAAAGATTTTATTGGGGTTATACGAACTATTTTACAAACAAAATTGTATCAATAATAAATAAATATTGGGAAAACACGTTGCAAATTATAGTCTGCACGTTTATGTGTCAATAAAATTGCTTCAAGTTTTTAAGACTATTCAGGGACCTACGCCTACTTGAACCTATCACCCTTTTATCTGCATCTTTTCAGAATTGCCATTTAATCGTAAACACTTCATGGTCTACACATTTTGCGATCTCATGCATGATGCATTTCGCATGTCAAGGCAACATATGCGTTCAATCAGCAGGGATATTCATCATCAACTTGAAAAAAACGAGAAAGTCATTTTTGAACGATAAAAACGAAATCAAAGGGGGAGAGGAAAGAAACTGAAAGATTATGTAATAGGTTGCTCGGAGATAGTCAAAATGATTTATAGTTCTGATATAGCTTCAATTCACAACTGTTATATGAGAGAATAAATAATATTCTCCCTACGTTTTAATTTTTTCTGTTCTTCCTTTTTTTTTAAAAATTGTCGCGCGATGAGAAGAAAAGCTTTTTTAACTATTATTTCTACATATACATCTTTCTTATCTATTAAGTGAATGGTTATGTTGAAAGGTCTTTTGTCATATCAACCGGCGGAAAACTGGCAACGTAAGAAATCCTACTATTTTGGGTAAATAGTTCGTCTTTACATTGATTTGATATACATGTATGTAGATATTTAATACTTGTACAAAAAAACAACAAGGATTGAAGCGTGTTGGAAACAAGAAGTAAATGCGCGCAAATTTCAAAGAAAAAAACAAACAAAAATCGTCCTTTTGAACTGCTTTGACGAGATTTACTACCCTGTCATCAGGCATTCATGTTTTCTGTCTAGTGTGGCATTGTAACACTGAGAACAGACCTTTTGGAACAGGTGCGCGGGTAAATTATAATACTAATGTTAAATTGGAAAGAAACTAATATTGTTTCAGAAGAAAGATTGTATTTTGCTAATCCTGTCTATGAGAGAAAACTTAAAATTCTTGAGTCTGGGAATGAAATCCGCTCAGCGTGTGACGGGTTACAGTGCCTAGGTTTTAAGGGAGGAACGATAATGTTTAGAGCTGAATACATTTTTATGTAAAACTTGGCACTTTTGGTGGCCCGGCATCTTATTTACGACTCAATGTGGAATACTCAAAATGCAACTGGGTTAGATATCTATTCTACGGAACTATAAACACAGATTAATGAGATACACAGTCTGGATTTTTGGGGATCATGCGAGTACGAAGACCGAGTGCGACTCCAGCCGCGCCAAGAGCAAATCCGACATTCTGAATCGCATTACTCTTAAAATAATATTTTTTTTGCCCCGAGTACTTGCCTTCTCGCTTATAGATTGGTTCTGAAATGGAGTTATAGTTATTAGGACAAAACACTAAAAAACGAAATAATTACACTGAAAGCACTTCACGGTAATTACATGTAGACGTTACAATTGGACTCTAAAGGGGTGTTGATAGTACTACCGATCTGTGTGACCTGTATCAGCCTGATAATAAACATCCATAAAGATTTAAAGGTTTGTCATCAATGCATTCAAAACCGAAAAAAAACCTTTTGTTCGTCCTCAGCTTTAAAGAGTATTCTTGCACATTTTAAGAATATTTTAGCATACTTTCGCAGTAAGTTTCTGAAATGTTGTTACATTTTGGTATGTGAATATCATATGCAATTAGTGGCTTCAGCATAACAAAATGATTATTTTGTTGTTATGTTTTGAAGCTTCCACAACTAATGAGTGTTTATATTGTGCTACATTTTTTGCTAATCTGATGTGTTCCTGTTCTACTCAAAAGCCACTTGCATCAGAATGGCGAATGCCATTTACTAATGAGAATAACAGAAGGTTTTAACTAAATTGTCAACAACAGATAATTGTGTTATTCTAGTCATAAGTTCTGCTATTATATGGTTAAATATTCTTTATTCGAAGTTAGCATCTATTGACATAAAACCACATTGCGAGTATTTCCTTACATATCTACAGCGGAGATGTACATTTTTGCAATTTCTAATGTTTAAGGCCACATTAAATTTTCTCAATGAAAACTACGATTACATCAAAAGCGTTTATAAATACAAACAAATAACTCGTCTTTCCCTAAGAGAGTATCATATTGTCAAAGTGAAGTCGTTCCGACACAAAAGAAAGGGATATCAAATTTTTACTAAACCCATTACCTGTCAAAGTTAAAGTTTATATCCTAATTCCTTTGAAATTGAATCCAGTCGTTAGAAACTCTAAACGAATATTTCACAGATAGCTTGTATTGTAACTATAAATCTCTAAACAAAGAGCTACTAAACACAACTATGAAAATGCAGTCAACGTTTTTGAAACATATTTTATTCGACCGTTATTTGCATACTATCAGTATGAGCAAACTAGTTAACAGACTTTCTGGCTACCGTAAAACCTTTTCCCCCAGGCGGTTGAATTACAACAGTTGCCACCGAATCTATATCAAACGAACAAAATAACGCTGAATACAATAAATATTTAGTTTCTTTAGTCGATTTGAATGAAATTTTTCAAAACTTAAAATTGTTTCTAAGAATGTTGCTTTTAAAGAAATTAAGGTCACTGCTGAGACAATTATTTTGATTGATTCATTGATTCATTGATTCATTCATTCGTTGATTCATTCTTGATTCATTAATTCACTAATTCATTCATTCATTCATTCATTCATTCATTCATTCATTCATTCATTCATTCATTCATTCATTCACTCATTCATTCGCTCATCCACTCACTCACTCACTCACTCAGTGATGAACCTTCTTCAGTCAGTCAGTCAGGCAGGCAGGCAGGCAGTAAATAATTCATTCATTCATTCATTCATTCATTCATTCATTCATTCTACAGAAGCCATGGAAAAAAGAAAGACTGACCTATTTCAGTTGCAGAACAAACATACGCAAAATTGTTATGCAAAATCAAATTGATTTCTTGTCATGCAATGTTTGCAAAATGCTTATCTTTAAATAAATACATTTCGTTATTTTAATTGAAAGAAAGCGTAGAAACCAACAATTTTTGCGAAGATAATGCTGTTTGTTAATCGTGATGATCTACTTCAGTTAAGCACATGGTTTAATTGATCCGTTAACTCGTAAAATTCATTAAGCAAATGTAATTCTGGATTAAGTTATTCTTTTTATTTCCACGTGTAGACTGTTCAAGCACTAGCTCGTGAATTCAGGTTTAACTTTTATAGAAACTTTTCGCTCCTATAAGATGGCGAACATGTGTTCACTATTTCCCTTCGAAGACGTGGGGGTATGTTGGTTAGCAGCTGTCGGTCGGGCGTTTTGCACTCATTACCTTGAGAAGGTTTTTACCTACAGCAGATGAACGGTAGATAAACCCTATTAATTCTGAGATCAGTAGGTCAAATTTTAAGGTCACAGTGACCTCGTATTTAAAAACAGTTTCCTCTCAATAACTTGAGAATGTTTTTGCCTACGGGTCGTAAGCTTAATTAAGACACTGGCGATGGATTAAGGTGAATAGTGTTTGTTTTGAGGTAACTGCGCCAAAAGGCAAGGGCACAGTGACCTCTCACTGCATTTAAAACGGTTTTCTCTCTATTTCTTAAGAAGGCGTTGACCTAAATGTCTCAAAATTCGAAGAGATATTGGCCGTTGACAATAGATAAACCCTCTTGATTTTGAGGTCACTGGGTCAAAAGTCAAGGTCACATTTAAAATGGTGTAAACAGTTAACATTCAAGGTCACAGTGACGTTGAGTTTGAAAACATTTCTTTTCAATAACTCGACAACATTTGGACATTAAATCTTCAAATTTGATAGAATTGTAGTTTATTAAGAGTAAATGGTCTGTATTGATTTTGAGGTAACCAGGTCAATAGACAATGTTGCAGTGATTTTAAAATATGTTTTGACCTAGCTCTGTTTCGACCTAGCGTCGACCAACCATGGAAAAAAATGGTTGATGCTTATTGATCTCTTATGTCTTCTTGGTCACTAGATCATCAGTAATGTTTTGCTCTGAACTTACGGTGGCGATAGGAGAGGGCATAAATGTTTTCCAAATATCTCTTGTTAACTGAGATTTATTGTAGATTTATTTCTCACATGTTCTTAAACTTTAAGACATTTGTAATGATATCTAGTTCATGTAGTGATGCATACGTTCACGCGTATATACAGATCGACGTATATTTGTATCGGATATATCAAACGTCTTGTTGTGCATGTTATAATTTCGGGTGTTTATCTCAAAGGTAAAGGTCGAAGGGACCTGAAAAGGAAAATCTTGTCCGCGCCCCGTGCTGGATTTTCTTATAATTCTTTCATAAGCATCACTATGAAGTCTAGTTGTGCATACACTAGCTCAAAGGCCAAGGGACATGAAAACACAAAATCTTGTCCGCGCTTCTCAAATACTCCTTGCTGGATTTCCATAAAACTTTGCAGGGAGCATCAGTATGAAGTCTAGTTGTTCATATTATAATTTGGGGTCAGTAGCTCAATGGCTAAGGTCACAGGGACATGGAGGACGAGTCTTTTGTCTTCGCTTCTACTCCGAAACCATTGCTGGATTTTCATTTACATTTTGTATCTTTGTCGGATGCATCAGCATACAAACTCAATGTGTATATTATTATGGAGTCCTCAACTCAAAGGTCAATGTCATAAGGACGGAAAACTTACTTTTTTTTCCGTGCAAAATAAAATCTAGTTATATCATGAGTTTGAAATTTATATATTCGTTATCCAGCTGGTACATATTGCCCGTCAGTGTATGTAACAGTGCGCAGTTCAGAGAAACATCTGTTACCACTGTCAATATATTTATATACAGGGGGGTGTTTATGACTTACATAGATTTTTGTTTGATGTATTCAATACAGTACAGTGTGTGAGGGACCATACTTCAGTTTCAGCGATTATTCTCGGTATGTACGTGGACAACGAACGTGGAATTCTTCCAGCAAAAGGAAGCTGACTTAGCTCAATCTGTGACAATAGGCAAACGGCGTGAATGTACATATAAGGCAAAATGAATATTTCACTAGGTTGCGTAGGACTGATTTTCTTATCAAGAAACGCGACTATGTGCATACATGTGTATAATTATGTCAGGTTAATGTCCAATCCCCAAAATCTACAATCCAATGACCTAGTTGCATCATTTTCAGAAGAGCCAGTATAATATGTTTTTTGTGATGAGTAAGTAAGGTGTCGATCAATATTGCTTATATACATATGTTGGGTCCGTTTAATAAATAAGGGTATCTGCCATGTTTAATTTATCTAAGTGACCCCAATATATGTTCGTATATGGCAAGTAGCTAACCCCATAATTATTAGTAAAACCTTGCCACTCTGATAATTGATTACTAGGTAAATAGTACGCTATGTTTCGATAGCATGTATAATCAGTTGGTGCATTACATTCGTACCGATCCTCTTCAGTAAAGACGTGGTCACAGGTGTGGTAACTTTTGTGAGATATGCTATACTTTTAAGAAGAAAACGTATTTTATTGAGTATCTGTATGAGCTTCAGGTATAAAATGCACAGAACAATGCACCAGTGATCAGAAAAGTGTCATAATTAGGCTATTTTAAATGAAACAGTATAATAATTTTGTATTGAAATATAATTGTTCCTTCACGAAATGCATGAAATAAAGTGTCATTTTGGATTTTAGCACATACTATTGTACATGATATTGTGTTAGTTAAAGGAAACGTGAAATGTACATTTGATAATGAGCACAGAGTCAGAAAGAATAGAGCAGCTGACCGACAAAGACGAAGAAAGTATTTGCCATTGCCTGGACTGTCTCAATCCAAAAAATGATAAAGAAGAATTTCTGACAGCTTTGTCAGTGATATGCATGTCATGCGGTTTTGCAATTATGTGCGTAGGCTACGTTGTTCCACGTGACTATGTTTTCGATCCTTCAAAACCTGCACGAGAAATGGAAAGAATTGAATTACATTATGCACGCATTTCGTATTATTTAGATGTGTGCATATTGTTTGGTATGGCTTTCATTGCCGCTGGCGGACTTATATCTTCGGGAGTGTTTATGTATCATTTTGTAATGGGAAACAGGCAGGTATACCGGAAGGAGGACAGACAGGACTTAAATCTTCTTGATGGTTCCCGAACTGAAATGGTTTCATATGGAACAACTTCTACTGAGTAGTGATTTGAAAATTTACTCATTTAGTGATACAAATATAATGTATTTGCTCCCGCCATACAATAATTTTATTAAACAAATACTGTCTTAGAAGACACGTATGTATGGTTTACTCCAACCTCGTACCAATGGGGTTTCGGGCGGTCCCTAATTTGATGTTTGGTACGTAATCGGTATAAGTACTATCGTTTCATTAGAAGAAAACCCACCTGAAATATATAGTATTAGTGTGATAAGTGTGTTCAAGAAGGAAACGCAAGTGTAGATTTCGTTTCAGTGTCACACGAATGTCTCTATTTCACCCTATGCAAGTTTTCAATTACAAGTATCGGATTTGGTACAATATTGAAACTCCAGTCGGTATACCCTATAATATCTGTGCATGCAAAGCTTCAAGGACACGTACATTTGTAATATGACTTGTCATTTTGTACATAGCAAATATGAAAGCAAAGCTATTGTGTCTGCACATTTATCATTTATGCATTGCACTGTTAAAGTTGTGTTTATTATTTATTTAAGCTGTGTTAAATATGTGAAGTAAAACATACTCGTCTATCCGTGTACTTTTGCACTAATAATTATTTTGCTTTGTGACAAGCGCATAAGCGGAGTTATGAAATACTTCAACTGATATCGATCGTTAAATAATTTCGTTTATAAACCAAGGAATAATGATGTACGTAGCGCTTTCGAGAGGTGGGCGGTTTACCATAATAAAAGTAATATACCAGAAAGAGGTAACAGGTAACCAATCTAACGACTACGGAGGCGAAGAGTTTACATAAACATTTACAGCTTTTATATTGTTCCTGAGTTTGCAGCACAACCACGACACAAAGAAATGGTACATGTATACTGGCTCCATAAACTGTAAAGAGTAGTTTTCTATTGGTGAAATGACTGATTAGTCCAGACAAAAATCATATAGGCTAAATAATACTTACAACAGACTACTTAGCATACCGTTTAAACATTTTCCACTCAATGACATTATTTATTGATTCAACATGATACCTTACCAGTCTACTTCCCCCCTGTGCAGAACAGTTCACACTGGACTGTAGCTTCCTAAGCAGTATGTACTGTATACTTTTCCTAATGATACTTTAAATAAGTATATATTTACTCCTCTTAATGTCATGTTTTTACCGTCTAGCATTTTCCATTAGTTATATATTGTCCAAGCTTATGATATCCATCTCTAGACCCTTTCTTAATTACACATATTTATTAGCGTAGCACTTTTCCTTAGGATATGTACATGAATGATATGAACTAAAGATTCATTAAATTATTATGCATGCAAAGGTAATTGTATATTCACCAGCAATTTAATTTCACAGACTATTAGAAACTAGTTACGCGCATTGAGGTGCACAGATAAAACGTTTTTGATACCCGCCTATCAAATGTTTTAGGTATCATTTATTCGAAAGAGAAAGGCGTATAGATTTAATAGGACATCTTAAATTATATATTTGAGATAACACAATATGTAACTAAATGCGTAACAGAATATAAATGATGGTAGTTTCGTATCTCTTTGACCCCTCAACACATGATTTGCTGTATAATTAAATTTCAGCCTTTATTTCACTTCATGCCTTTCAACGGAGAAGATTGTTGAATTTATAAAAATAGAAATACGTAAAAAAAAACTTTTCAAGTTCAAGTTTTATGTCTTAAAAATTCAATTAGCAATTCGCTTTTTAGTTCACCTGAGCAAGAGGTACAGGATGAGCGTTTAGGGCCAACGAATGTCCGTTGTTCGTCGTACGTGCGTCGTGACTCCTTCTCATATATAACGCTTCATGCGACTTCATTAAACTTTCCCAGAAGCATCCAAGAATTGAGTTCTCTTAATTTTGTTCAAATTTAAACCGGAACGGTTGAATGTTCCGGAATGGTTGAATGCACAATATAGCCGCAAGGACTAATAAATTAAAATCTCTTTGAAAACATTCGTCTTCAAAACTGCAAGCCACAGAGCTAAGATATCCCTCGAAGTGCTGGCACACATTAAGATACACATTGGTCAGACACTCGCACTGCACATGACGTCATGCTACTTTCAGTTTCACCGGATGTGTTGTAAACGTCAGCAGAAGGGCCGAGCTGAAACACGAGAATAGGATTTGCATGTGTCCCATGACAGGGTTCACGCGAAGGGTCACCCTGTCTACAAATTTACGCATGGACTTTTTTTTGCTTACGAGAGGTTGATTCTAAGTCAATATAATTGGGATTGAGCACGACATGTCTGTTTTTTGTCTATTATGAAAACATATTTGCACGCGGTCAAAACAAAAATCCCACGGGGGCCTGTAAGCGAACGAGGGTAAACTAAAAGTTTTTAGACCTGGTAAAATCGTGTCCAATGTCGTTTTCAATGTTGACTAAAACTGTCAGCCATTGCCACATGTGTCTGATTCTTCAGTATTCAGGAGCTATTGGCATAGCCTTCAAATGTTTAAAGACACAACATGTTCCGTATGCTAACTGTTGATTTTACGGCAAGCCTAACGTGTCCTTACAAGCATATACACATAAGTACGCTACGGATATATCAAAATGATATTAGGTATACAGAATCATCTTCTGGTCCCCTACCAAGTTTGTTCAAATCATTCACCTGGATCAAAATTGGCCCTTCCTGGGTGGTCACTTCTTTTTGATACAGTAATATAGGGAACTCTTTAAAATCTTCTTCGCCAAAACCACAAGGCCTAGAATTTAGATAGTTGGTGTGTAGGATTGTCTAGGTTACCAGTAACAAGTTTGTTCAAATCATACCGCTGTGGTCAAAATTGACCACACCCGAGGAAACCGGTTTTTATATAAACTTATATGTGAAAAACTGTTTAAAATATTTTCTCAAAAACCACAAAGTTTAGTGTCTGGTGGTCCTCTACCAGGTTTGTTCAAATCCTGCCCCTGGGCTCAAAATTGATCGTGGAATGTGTCTCGCTTGTCTTTATATACAGTGATAGGAACATCTTTAAAAGTCTTATTGTCTGAAACTGCGTGTCCCAGAGCCTATAGCCTTCTCTGGTGACCCTCTTAGAATCTTTTCACATTATGCTCAAACTTGCTCAAATTAACAACGCCCACGGGATTACAAGGTTGAACCAGTATAGTGTTTAATAACTCGAGAACTATCTGGCATAGGATCCCCAGACTTCATGGACAGGTTGATCTTAACCAGTAAGTAACCATTATTGATATTAATAAAATTATCATTGGGTCAAAGGTCAAAGGTGTTTGACCAACTACCTTCTTGTTTCTGCCAATACAATGAAAGTTGCACTTCAATGATTGGTTAAATGCAAATTTCAACTTTAAATTGACCTTGACTATGACCCACTTTCTGTTTTTGAAGCTACAATAATAAATTTTAGACCATGTATACAGTTTTGCATTTAAATTTATATTTGGGTAAAACTAGACATTGGACCTGACATACAATGTACTTTCTTTTTTTGAAGCTACAACGATACAGTTTGAACTACATGTATATGGATAGCAGATTTCAACTTCCACCTTGGCTGACATTGACCTTGACATACTGACTGTTTTTGACGCTAAAGCACTGTAATTTGGACCATGTATACTATTTTGCATGTACATTTAACTTCAACATACTTGCAAACTATTATTGACCTTGACCTACTGATTTATTTTTCTTGTTTTCGAAACTCCGGCAAATTTGAACCTTATGTACAGTTTTTAATGCAGACTTCAACTCTGACATTGGCTGACCTTTACATTTGACCTTTTTAAGGTGGAGAGTTTATTTAGACTATTAATGCAGTTTACAAACTTATTTGCAAAATTCTTATGACTTACCTTGATTATGACCTTTTAAAACTATTTTCTTGTTACAAACTACAATGATACTCGGGTGAGCGATATAAGGCCATCATAGCCCTCTTCTTGTTACAAACTACAATGATACTCGGGTGAGCGATACAGGGTCATCATAGCTCTCTTGTTATTACAAGCAAGCTAATTTCTTCTTTTTTTCACTTAAACATGTATTATACAAAAATGCAGTCAATATCCAACATCATTAAGGATGACCGCACTCGTCGCTACAAAATGTATTAACCATCGCAGGTATAAAGTTAAAACTTCAAACTTTAAAAAAATATATACACATATGTTACGTCGTCCTTTAAAATCGAAATATACAGTTTGAACTTCTTAAAGGCTCAGGAAAGTCGGTAACCTGTATATACAAATCACAATTATTTCAGCAAATTATACGAAGGCAGTTGTACTAGCTTATGTAATACCAATATTAACTAGACTAAGTTTGTAAGCAATTAAATTTCCAAAAAGGTATCTTGTATCATTTACCAAAGTTGATAATAGAGAAATATTTACAATTTATTGTTGTTACTGAAATATGGCTTCTATTTATCTTTACAACTTTAATTAGATGTACATTTGTACTATACACACTTTCATATCTTTTTAATAAATCATTTGCTTATGTAATGTGCCAAGACAGAGTGATTTGTTTGTTTGAAGTTGGTTCTTATAACAGACAAACTAAGTGCCTTAGCTATCTATGAATCCATCTGTCTCTATAAAACAAATCAATCTAATCAAAGAATCTCTATTTAAGAAGCTGATAGCAGATTAACATTTAATTCAGGAAAGCAGTTGTATATTGCTGTAAAATCGACAACGAATTTTAGGGGGGGGGGGGGGGAAACGGTTTGGGAGAATGTTATGACTACGCTTATGACTACGCTTATGAGAAGAAACACTTAACTGATTACTAATTTTGTTAATATAGGTCTGCCTATAGTTTTAATGATTTTGAAAATGCTGTCATAAGGGTTTTACAAAAGGCAAGGCAAGACACCTTGAAAAAACAATCAACTCGTATTAAGAAGTACTACAAGTAAATGACTAGAAAATTTGGTAGGCTTCGAGCAATATAATAAATATTTACAATACGTATAACCGCCTGCACATGTTTGGCCAATATGTTTTGTAAATGAATAATCGGAGCGCAAAAATACAATTTTTTACGTAAGATGGATATACGTAGAGTTATGTATTATTTCACCTACAATATTGGTTGATATTTTCAAATGGTTTGTTTTTGTCCAACATTGTTTGGTTATTTTAATGATATGATATTTGATCATGTAGGTATCCATGCATTAACTTTTACATGTTCACGTGAGTAACCTGCTTCCTCAAAATGAGTCTGTCTGTCTGGTTATATTTTACATAACATTACGTATACTTGTATGTGTCTACACAGATTTGGCAGAGTGAAAATGGTATAAATAGAAGCATTGTGCCCCTTTATTAGGGACAAACGAACTATCAGACACATACTTTATCAGAAATATACGAATCGAAACAAAACAAATTTTACTTTACAAAGGAAGTTATCATACAGAAACTAGATTACAACAACAGTTTAGTGTCTTAATACCGGGATGTACTTAGCATGCAGTTATAAGATATTTCAGGCATGGTGGAATTCCACCAAGTGTTGTTGTCAAACCCTGACTACTTCAACTGAGTAGATCTAGAAATATGGACATCTTTATTCAATCACTGGTAGCATACGTAACTGATATGTTTAGCAAATTTTCCTAGACTTGTATTGATATAATGCAGATAGTCTGGCAGACTTATGTTTGAAAGGACATATATCTTTATATATATACATGCAACTTAAATTGAATGGCAATAGTTCAAATAAGTACTGTTGGTAACAGAGATTCACTTAGCTTCTCAGGATAAATGCAATGGCGCTAACAAATGGTGGATTTGGAAAGATCATTAATAAGACAGAGGATATGCATATCTGAGATGTATGTTTAATTGTTTTAGTACACATCCTCTGTCTAAGTTGTTCAGTTCTCTGGTGTCAGTGGGTATGCCCTAGTGTAAAAGTGCAAGGCAGTTCAGTAATCTGGTGTCAGTGAGTATGCCCTAGTGTAAAATTGCAAGGCAGTTCAGTACTCTGGTGTCAGTGGGCATGCCCTAGTGTAAAATTACAAGGCAGTTCAGTACTCTGGTGTCAGTGGGTATGCCCTAGTGTAAAATTGCAAGGCAGTTCAGTTCTCTGGTGTCAGTGAGTATGCCCTAGTGTAAAATTGCAAGGCAGTTCAGTACTCTGGTGTCAGCGGGTACGCCCTAGTGTAAAATTTCAGGGCAGTTCAGTACTCTGGTGTCAGTGGGCATGCCCTAGTGTAAAATTGCAGGGCAGTTCAGTACTCTGGTGTCAGTGAGTATGCCCTAGTGTAAAATTGCAAGGCAGTTCATACTCTGGTGTCAGTGAGTATGCCCTAGTGTAAAATTGCAGGGCAGTTCAGTACTCTGGTGTCAGTGAGTATACCCTAGTGTAAAAGTTCAGGGCAGTTCAGTACTCTGGTGTCAGTGCGTATCACTGAGTTTAAAATTTCAGAGCAGTTCAGTACCAGTGAGTATCCTCTAGTGAAAGATTTCAGGGCAGTTCAGTTTATATTCCACTGATGTAAAGGAAATATTCGTTCCTTGATACAATGAGGACATAGGCTCCCTTGTTATAAGATGTTTTAACCAACACGTATGAAAGGATTTTTCTTATTAGTAATGAACGCATTCGAAATAATTTTTCTACAGGATAACCGCTTCAAACTAGATAGCATTTTAATCAACTGTCTTTTATGACTTTTTCATGAGCAAGGTTCAACTGCAGGAATTTATCGCCATAATTTAGCAGTTGCAAAATCTATTTTGTGTGGACTGGGGCAATGTCATCATTTCAAAACATATAAAGCATGATATCTTAAATCCAGTAAAATTGGTTTTGTGTTTTCTGTGCCGAGTACAATTATCACATACACATGTTGTTCCCATTGCCACAGGTACATGCTCTTGAAACAAACACGTTCTGATGTTATATATAGGTTCCTTATTTTTGATTTTCTTCTCATTTATTATAGTTGATTTTGCCTTATAAAATATAAAGAATAGCCTCTGCAACCATCAATTTATAACAGGTATATTAACTTTGATATATTAAAACTACCGTGCAAGTTTTATAACTCATCTGCTTAACGTGCTTAACAAATTAACATACGTAAATCTCAGTACACGGAACATGAACTGCAGAGAACAAGAGCAAATCTTCTAGGATTGGGGACAGTAGATGTCAAAGAAGTAGCAATCAAAAATATGTATTTTTCGCTGGTATGTCTGAATATCCAGTGTATGTCTGAAAGCTCTCTCCGTGGTATGCATGTTATATGGTTTTGCTAGATATGCGTAGGTTACGTTGTTCCGTCTGACTTTGTTTTCGATCCGGCAAAACCTGGTACGATGGTGATACATTAGTGCAAGTAGTCGCCAGACTAATTAACCTAATAATGTAAATTAGATGTTTTGTCTTTTACTGTTTTAGTTCATACTAATTCATTTTAGCTCGATTGTGAAGGAAGCTTTGAGCTTATCGAGTCACTCTCGAGTCCGCTTCCTGGGAAAACCAGTTCTGGTGTCATATGAGGAGGTACTGTTTGATGTTTAATAAGAACATCACATAATTCCTTAAAAGTGTATACTCAACTTTTATACGAATCACAGGAGGCTGTTTAAACAAATCACAGGCTGTTTTTAAAATATGTGTTAAACCATATTGCTGTTTATTTAAACTGGGTATGTGCATTTTTGAAAGACCCATACACATGCATTGTACTAGTCCAAGTCAGTTTGTATGTGATCATAATTGACGATTGCGATATATAGGCCCTATTCATTCTACACGTGGACACCACATGTCTTCATCTCCATCTCCATTCAGTCTCTTTATTAACTAAAGTAAATCGCTTAGTGGTCCGGTTTTTTATTCAATGCACTTTTCCCGTACATTATTTCGGTATCTTTATAAGTAGGTACTTGTTCTGTAAGTGTTATTATGATTATATATAATGTTTGTTTGTTTGTTTGTTTACGACTCTTGTTGCATGCAAGTAGTTTCCAACATCAATAGATCGTTATTATTAAATTGCGTTCAATCTTATTATGAAAAACACCGCAAAATAATTTCCAATTAACACTTTACACCAAAAATCTATCTATGATTATTAATTACTATAGTAATGACTTTGTTTACTAAAGTGAAGGTTATCTGTTTGATTAACGTAACTGGGTACTTCAGACAAGAAGCCTCTTAGCATCTTTTATTCCTGAAAGAGGAATTATGTTATATCCTCGTGAATTTGTGAAGTTGTTTACGCATGATATTAAAAAATCATTGTTTTTTGTACACTACCATGTACATGTACTTTTCCTAACAATAATTATACCTTGTACTGTTGATAATGTTAAGGGGGGAATGTTTGAATAAATGGTGTTTTAGTCCAGCAAAGTTTTGCCTCATGAGATATTAAATCATGCCTAGCAATTTCCTTTGACGATAAATATTCTAAATACATCCCCTAATACCGTAAATTCAGACGACTAGCCCTTTTTAAATGACATATATACCTAGCTCCTGTCCTATTGGTAGATATACCTAGAACTGCCAGTAATGATATTTAGGAATAATACATATCATACGTGCGGACGGGCATTTGTTAATAAATTGATATCCAAGATTTTTAAATTAACATAGGCTGAGGTGAACAATTAAACACAGCATTTTTAAACATTTCCTTTTGAAATGTATATGTAAAAACCGCACCGATTTTATATACAAACTAAAGGAAAATAATGAAATAGTGTTGGCACTGTGACCCTCCCCAGAGTTTATGTGTAGTAAATGTATGCGTTTCTTCATCAAACTATTGCATAAACAAATAGAAGTGGAATGATGGACAAATGTTTAGCGTATTTTTGAGTTATTTGCAACATTCATCATTTGAAGAGTAACTTAAACTTCATTATCTAAGATGTTGGAACTGCACCAAGTTACTTACCGTAATATTCTCTATTCTTTTGAATAAATTCATAACTATAACAAATGATATGTGATCACAACATGTTAACTGTAATTTGACGTAACCCTTTTTTCAAGTGTTTTCCATATCTTTGCCAAACCAAGACTAATTAAATATAGAAGGCATAACGGCATTTTAATTCTGTTTGCTGGTAGCATACATTAATCACATGTTCTGCAACTTTTCATTGGGTTATAAGAAGAAGAAAAAGCATTTTTGTCATTTCTGAGTGTACAAAAACACATTTGTATCTATCAACTTGAAGGTGGGGGATATTCATGTATGTGTTTGATTATTATTCTAGAATGAAACTCCGAGAGAAAGTTCCATTGATAAATTTTGATATATTCCTAATTTATGATATACATTTATAACTGTAACAACTACAACAGAAAACAACAGAAAGGAATCCTGCTCGCCCACAGGTATTGCTAAAGATAAGTTCATTCAAAATCATTTAGAGACCTAAAAATATGTAAACTGACAAATCGATGAACGGTAGAAATATCAATATGTACTGACTACATGCTTCAGTCGTCCTTCGCATAAAACAACATGTTCTTTTCAATGGATACAGCAACTGTTACAATTGAATCGATCATATATTAAATATAACAAATACATTGTTTTCCGTAGAGATATTCTTAACGCGAAATCCGGATATAAAAACAACCTGTTAATCAACATAAAATTATGCTAATAGATGTCAGAAGGATTTAATTCTTCCAAGATTTGAAAAATTCAACTGATATGAAGACAAATATTTGGTATTCGGTATCGACTTGACAACGTTGATATTAACTCATTCATGGCATACATATTACGGTATTCAAAATGCAATAAAATGTGGTTCTTTTTTACTTATGTGGCATATTTTTATTGGTTGCGCACTAGTAAAACTATCACGTGACTTTCACTAGTAGTGATATGCACAAGTGCTTGATAAAAAATACTTTTTGGTGCTATAGATGCACATTATGACTATTACGAACATTTTCATCATAGGTAAATGTCCCATATAAAAGGGGCACTCCCTACATCTAGCATATTTTATTCTCGAAACATAGATTATGTGATCATTGAACGTAAAATGATAAATAAATAAAATTTAAAAGAAGAACCTATAGCAAAAAATACATCATTTTACCACAATTAAACAAAATAGAGGCTTTCTGTAATAAATCGCATGCACCCATTAATTGTACGACAACAACTCTACATAGATTATTGAATGGATTACGATACTGCAGTTAGCCATTGGGGTCCACCAAATATCAAGCTAACATAAGTGCTCTTTTACGGACCTTGAAAAAAAAAAAACGATACTGCAGTTTATCTAAAACGGCTGATTTTATCGATAATGACTGGGAATGCATAGCTGAAACTTTTATGTAAAGTCGAAGTACTTCCAGAGATTCTATTATTTATGTTTTGGAGGTTATTTAGTTCGACATCAAATACAGGGTATGTCCCTTTAACCATAACAAGAGGGTCTTGATGACCTTTTAACACTCACCCGATTGAACAGAAAAAGCCTGACTGACTCATGTATGATTCATATAGGGTATATTAATCTGAATGTGATCACACGTCTGTGCAAGTAAATTTAAATTTCCTTAAGTAATGGTAGATTTAATCTTTATATCTAACTAGGTATGAAAATGCGTAAGGCTACGTACACACATTTGTTGCGTAATAAACTATTCTATTATCAGCCTTGGGTTGAGTCCGAAATGAGCTTGGAACGTCTCAATCGAATAACACCACGTTTTGACCAATCGGTCATTTTAGGTAGATATACGTAGAGTTATGTATTATTTCACATATAATATTGGTTGATATTTTCAAATGATTTGTTTGTGTCCATCATAGTTTCGTTATTTTCATGATATGATATTTGATCATGTTGGTATACATGTTCACGTGAGTAACCTGCTTCCTCAAAAAAGAGTATGTCTGTCTGGTTATATTTTACATAACAGTACATCTACACAGATTTAGCAGAGTGAAAATGGTATAAATAGAAGCATCTTGCCCCTTAATAAGGGACAAACGAAATATCAGACGCATACTTTAGTCGAAACAAAACAAATTTTACTTTACAAAGAGTAAGTTTAGTTATCATAGAGAAACTAAATTACAACAACAGTTTAGTGGCTTAATGCCGGAATGTATTTAGCATTCAGTTCTAAGATATTTCAGGCATGGTGGAATTCCAGGTTCTGATCTGATTCCATTTTCAGTCGGTAAAAGACAATCCAGAATATAACTGTGGATGAAATTGAAGAGCTTAGTATCACATACACACTGTTTTTATCGGCTAAAAATAAGAAGAGTAATTAGAAATCTAAAATTTAGTTAAATGCACAAGTATGCAAATTCGACATACTGTGCAGGCACGCCCCTTTTTCAAAACATTATCTTGGACCCCAATTACTCATTTTTGTGTAAATATTATCTATTGCGTTGATATTTAGCACTATGACATGTATTACAAATTTAAAATGACCGCCTTAACATACAAACTAAGTGCTACAGCTATCAATGAAGCCATCTGTCTGAGTAAAACAAATCAATCTAATCAAAGGATCTCTATTTAAGAAGCTGATAGCAGATTAACATTTAATTCAGGAAAGCATTTGTATATTTCTGTACAAATCGGCGACGAATTCAATTCATTTTAGAAGAAAAAAGGTTTGGGAGAATGTTCTGACTATGCTAATGAGAAGAAACACTTAGCTGAATATTTGTAAATACAGGTCTGTGGCTATAGTTTTAATAATTTTGAAAATACTGTCATAAAGGTTTGACGAAAGGCAAGGCAACACACTTTGAAAAAGAAAACAATCAACTCGTATTAAGAAGTACTACAAGTAAATGATTAGAAAAATTCGGTAAACTTCGAGCAATTTCATAAATATTTGCAATACGTATAACCGCCTGTACATTTTTTTGGGTAATATGTTTTGTAAATGACACCGGTATGTGTAGTAAGAGAGTATAATTAATCATCTAATTATAAAAGGAAAAATACAAATTCTTACATTTTGACCAATCGCCGATATTTTAGATCGATTTACGTAGAATTATGTGTAATTTCACCTATACTATTGGTTAAATGTTTCAAATGATTAAGTTTGTGTTTACCATAGTTTGTTTATATTAATGTAAAACTTGTAAATGTTTATGTGTGTGACCTGCTTCAACAAAAAAAGAGTTTGTGTGTCTGTCTGATAATATTTTATATAACAGTACATAGTTATACTAATACAATGACTACGCAGATTGGGCAGAATGACAGCGGTATGATAAGAAACTTATTGGCCCTTAATAAGGGACAAACGAATTATCACACACTTTAGCACGAATCGAAATAAAACAAATTCTACTTTACACAGATAGTTATTGCAGAGCAACTAAATTACAACTTAATGACGGAATGTATTTACCATGCAGTTCTGAGATATTTTAGGCATGGTGGAATTCTACAAAGTCGAGTGTTTTCCATGTTGTTGTCATGCCTAAACTACTTCAACTGAGTAGATTTAGAAATATTGACATCTTTATTCAATCACTGGTAGCATACATAACTGACATGTTAAGCATATTTTCCTGGAATTGAATTGATATATACTGCAGATAGTTTGCAAGACTAATATTTGAAAGGACATGTACCTGTATATACATGCAACTCAAATTTGTACTGCGAAAAAAAGGTATTCACTCGATAACAACAGTTCAAACAAGTACTGTTTGTTAACAAATATTCACGTACTGCAATGGCGTTTACAAAGGGTAAATTTGAAAATATCATACGTTAGACAGAGGATATGTATTTCTGTGATGTATGTTTAATTATTATAAATACACATCCTCTGTCCTATTCACAAGGCAGTTCAGTACTCTGATGCCAGTGAGTATACCCTAGCGTAAAGTTACAGGGCAGTTCAGGTCTCTAGTGCCAGTGAGTATATCCTAGTGTAAAATGTCAGGGCAGTTCAGGTCTCTTGTACTAGTGAGTATACCCTAGTGTAAAATTCCAGGGCAGTTCAGGACTCTTGTGCCGGTGAGTATACCCTAGTGTTACATTTCAGGGCAGGTCAGTACTCTGGTATCAGTGAGTATCCCCTAGTGTAAAATGTCAAAGCGTTCAGTACCCTGAAGCAAGTGAGTACCCTAGTGTAAAATTGCAGGGACGTTCAGAGTACTGAGCAAGTGAGTATACCCTAGTGTAAAATAAAAATATAATTTCCTTGATACAATGAGAACATAGACTCCCTTGTCAGAAGATGTGTTAATCAACACGTATAAACGGATTTCGCTTATCAGTAATGCTTGCATTCGAAATCATTTTTCTACAGATAACTGCTTTAAAGATAACATATTAATCGATTGTCTTTTATGACTTTTTCATGAGCAAGGTTCAACTGCAGGAATTTATCGCAATAGTTTAACAGATAGTTACTGTATTTTGTGTGGACTGGGGCTATGTCCTCGTTTCATAACATATAAACCGTGATACCTTAAATCCAGTAAAATTTGTTGTGTGTTTTCTATGCCGAGTACTATTATCACATACACCTGTTGCTCCCATTGCTACAGGTACATGATCTTGAAACATACACTTTCAGATGTTATATATAGGTTCCTTATTTTTCATGGACTTCTCGTTAATTATAGTTGTATTTGCCTTATAAAATATCAGAAATAACGTCTGCAACCATCAATTTATTACAGGTATGAATTACCTGAATGTTTTAAAACTACCGTGCAAGTTTTATTACATGTGTTTAACGTGCTTAACGAATTAACATACGCAAATCTCAGTACATGGAGAACCAGAGCAAATCTTCTTGGATTGGGGACAGTAGATGTCAAAGAAGTAGCAATAAAAACATTATGTGTTTTCGCTGGTATGTCTGAATTCAGAGTATGTCTGACAGCTCTCTCCGTGGTATGCATGTTACTTAGTGTTTTGGGAAAATTATTTACTCGCATACTAAATAATAAGCTTTCGAGTTGGTCAGAAAAATATGGTGTATATGTAGAGGCACAAGCTGGATTTAGAAAAAATATGAGCACAGTAGACAACATTTTTTATTACATGGTTTAATTACGCATTTCATTAACCAAGGGCGACAACTCTTTTGTGCTTTTTAGATTTTACGAAAGCGTTTGATTACATTGTACGTGATAATTTATGGTTTAAATTAATAAAACTAGGAATTCGTGGTCCAATTTTGAATATAATGCGTTCGATGTATACAGTTGTTAAAACAAGAGTGAAATTTGTATAGTTTAAGTGATGAATACGTTTGTACCCTTGGGGTAAGACAAGGAGAATGCTTATCCCCCTTTTTATTTTCGATGTTCCTAAATGATTTAGAAGAAAATCTTATACAAAGTGAAATGTCTGGTATCGATATTGATATGTTTAAAATGTTTTTGATTATGTATGCTGACGATATTGTCATATTTGCTAATACCAGGGAAGAGTTGCAAACTGGGTTAAATGTTCTTTCAGATTATTGCGATAGATGGAAACTCACGTAAACGCAACAAAAACAAAAATTATGATTTTTGAAAAGGGGGTAGGTTACCTAAAAATATTCAGTTTACATACAAAAATAATGTGATCGATATTGTTGAGAAATTTTCATATCTAGGAATTGTATTTACGACTGGAGGTTCTTTTGCAGACGCACAAAATACTATTGCAGGCCAGGCGATGAAAGCAATGTTTAAAATGAATAAATATTTGTATAGTTTTTGATATTTCAGTATTCATAGAGTGGAATTATTTGATAAACTCATAAGTCCAATACTAAATTACGGTGTGAAGTATGGGGTTTTATACATGGAAACGCAATAGAAAGGGTCCATATGAAATTCTGTAAAAACATTTTAAATGTTAAGAAAACTACACAAAACGATTTTATATATGGTGAGCTAGGTAGATCAACTTATAAAACACAACGCTGTTTAAATATTTTGAAGTATTGGGTAAAGATACTGAAAACTGATGATAAAAAGTATGTTAAGAAAGTGTTAGTATGTTGAAACTGTTTTGAGAATGTTCCCAATTTATCCATTGGTGTTCTTTAGTAAAATCTCTTTTATGTGATCTAGGTTTTCACGATGCTTGGTTGATGCAAAGTGTTGGCATACTTGATTTGTTTTTATGCACTGTAAAACAGAGACTCCATGATCAATTTGTGCAAAACTGGTCAAGTAGGTTGGAGAACTCTAGTAGGGCATTTTTTATAAGCAAATTTCCTATTTCAAATTTCAACCGTATCTTCGTCTGGTTAATATAAAAAGTACCGTACCGAATTGACAAAATTAAGAGTATCTTCCCACGGTTAATATTGAAACTGGTAGATGGACGAAGCCAAATAGTACCCTATAAATGAAAGAAAATGTTTTATATGTAATGTTTTAGAAGATGATACCTTTTTACTCGAGTGTCAATTATATTCTGTTTGAGAAAACGTTTGTTACCATCTTATTTTTGGAGACGACCTAATATGTTAAAATTGTTAGAATTGGTAAACTCAGAAAATGAAAATTTACAGTAAATTAGGAAAATATATTCTGTGCTTTAGAGTTGCGAAATTAGTTTGTTTGGTGACCGCAACTGAGTTTTTGTAATTATGTAATTTTGTGACTTTTCTAGCTTATTTACATTGTTGAATATATTTCATGGCACTAAATGAATTAAAATAACTAGGGCTTAATGATTTCGAACCGATTGTTGATCTTGTGTTTCGTTTCGACAAGATCAAAAGGGTCTTATTGATTAGTGTTAGTTATGAATTGTTTTGTTGTTGTTTTTTTGTTTAGATACAAAAACTTGTATTATATCGGCTTGTTAAACTCTTGTTCTTAAGAACCTTCTCCGTTTCACTGTTGTATTTGTCTCGCCATTTTCATGTTGTAAATCCTCATGGGCCATATGGCCTACAGGACTATTCGAAAATAAACTTATCAAACTTATCAAACTTATCATGTTACTAGTATATGGTTTTGCTATTATATGCATAGGTTACGTTGTTCCGTCTGACTTTGTTTTCGATCCGACAAAACCTGGTACGATGGTGATAGATTAGTGCAAGTGGTCGCCAGACTAATTCACCAAATAATGTAAATTAGATGTTTTGTCTTTTACTGTTTTATTTCATACTAATTTATTTTAGCTTGATTGTGAAGGAAGTTTTGAGCTTATCGAGTTACTTTTGAGTCCGCTTCTTGGAAAAACTAGTACTGGTGTCATATGAGGAGGTACTTTTTTTGATGTTTGTTAAATGTCCAATACTAACGAAAGCGAAAATTCAAATATACTTTAAAAAACACAGAAATAAGTTATTTTTAATAAAAAATGAAAGTTGGTATGTAGAATTTCTAAATAAACTCCAGTACATGTACAATTATTTTTCTATGGATTATGAACAAATTTAAAAAGACCTGGGTAGTCATTTTGTCGAATCACTGAGATTTCAACATAATACACATACTTTTCTTCGTGTTCCAAACACTTTCTGTAAATGTTAACCTACAAATCTTCATTATTCAGTGTCTTGCATAAGGTAATGTACATGCCATTGAAATAACTGTCACTTAATTTTCGCTTAGTAGTGGACCTTTAAGAACATCACATAATTCCTTAAAAGTGTATACCAAACTTTTATACGAATCTGTTTTAAACCATGTGTTAAACCATACTGCCGTTTATTTAAACTCGGTAAATGCATTTTTGAAAGACCCATTCATAATATTATACAAGTCAGTTTGTGTGTGATCACAGTTGACGATTGTGATATATAGGCCCTATTCATTCTACATGTGGACACCACATGTCTTCATCTCCATCTCCATTCAGTCTCTTTATTAACTAAAGTATATCGCTTAGTGGTCCGGTTTTTTATTCAATGCACTTTTCCCATACATAATTTCGGTATCTTTATAAGTAGGTACGAATCACAGGAGGCTGTTTAAACAAATCACAGGCTGTTTTTAAAATATGTGTTAAACCATATTGCTGTTTATTTAAACTGGGTATGTGCATTTTTGAAAGACCCATACCATGCATTGTACTAGTCCAAGTCAGTTTGTATGTGATCATAATTGACGATGCGATATAAGGCCCTATTCATTCTACACGTGGACCCACATGTCTTCATCTCCATCTCCATTCAGTCTCTTTTTAACTAAAGTAAATCGCTTAGTGGCCGGTTTTTTATTCAATGCCTTTTCCCATTATTTCGGTATCTTTATAAGTAGGTACTTTTTCTGTAAGTGTTATTATGATTATATATAATGTTTGTTTGTTTATTTGTTTACGACTCTTGTTGCATGCAAGTAGTTTCCAACATCAATAGATCGTTATTATTAAATTGCGTTCAATCTTATTATGAAAAACACCACCAAATAATTTTCAATTAACACTTTACACCAAAAATCTATCTATGATTATTAATTACTACAGTAATGGCTTTGTTTACTAAAGTGAAGGTTATCTGTTTGATTAACGTAACTAAAACAATGTATTAGGGTACTTCAGACAAGAAGCCTCTTAGCAGCTTTTATTCCTGAAACAGTACTTTTCCTAACAATAATTATACTTTGTACTGTTGATTATGTTAAGGGGAGAATGTTTGAATAAATGGTGTTTTAGTCCAGCAAATTTCCGTTGATAGAGTTTTGCCTAAGAAGACATTAAATCATGCCTAGCAATTTCCTTTGATGATAAATATTCCTAATACATCCCCTAATACCGTTAATTCAGACGACTAGCCCTTTTTAAATGGCATATATACCTAGCTCCTGTCCTATTGGTAGATATACCTAGAACTGCCAGTAATGATATTTAGGAATAATACATATCATACGTGCGGACGGGCATCTGTTAATAAATTGATATCCAAGATTTTCAAATTAACATAGGCTGAGGTGAACAATTAAACGCAGCATTTTTAAACATTTCCTTTTGAAATGTACATGTAAAAACCGCACAGATTTGATGTCTTTATATAAATGGCGCTAGTTTTGTGGTTATGTTCAGTTTTGTCAGTGTTTCTGTGTAGTAAATGTATGCGTTTCTTCATCAAACTATTGCATAAACAAATAGAAGTGGAATGATGGACAAATGTTTAGCGTATTTTTGAGTTAATTTGCATTCATCATTTGAAGAGTAACTTAAACTTCATTATCTCTACCTAGGTATCTAAGATGTTGGAACTGCACCAAGTTACTTACCGTAATATTCTCTATTCTTTTGAATAAATTCATAACTATAACAAATGATATGTGACTGTAATTTGACGTAACCCTTTTTTCAAGTGTTTTTCATATCTTTGCCAAACCAAGACTAATTAAATATAGAAGGCATAGCGGCATTTTAATTCTGTTTACTGGTAGCATACATTAATCACATGTTCTGCAACTTTTCATTGGGTTATAAGAAGAAAAAAAGCATTTTTGTCATTTCTGAGTGTACAAAAACACATTTGTATCTATCAACTTGAAGATGGGGGATATTTATGTATGTGTTTGATTATTATTCTAGAATGAAACTCCGAGAGAAAGTTCCATTGATAAATTTTGATACATTCCTAATTCATGATATGCATTTATAACTGTAACAACTACAACAGAAAATAACAGAAAGGAATCCTGCTCGCCCACAGCTAAATTGCTAAAAATAAGTTCATTCAAAATCATTTAGAGACCTAAAATATGTAAACTGACAAATCGATGAACGGTCGAAATATCAATATGTACTGACTACATGCTTCAGTCGTCCTTCGTATAAAACAACATGTTCTCTTCAATGGAGACAACAACAGTTACAATTGAATTGATCATATAATATATATAACAAATACATGTACCTTGTTTTCCGTAGAGATATTCTTAAAATGAAATCCGGATATAAAAGAGCCTGTTAATTAACATAAAATTATGCTTATAGATGTCAGAAGGATTTAATTCTTCCAAGATTTTAAAAATTCAACAGATATGAAGACAAATATTTGGTATTAGGTAGCCTCGCCACCAGGCTAGATGATAGGATATTTTCATTATTCAAGCAGAATATTTTCTGGCCCATATCTACTGACAGGTCTTGATCATCTAGCAACCCCATACAATTAGCCCCCTGTCTCACTATCAACACAGCCTCAGGTTGCTTTGCCTCTACATGTGTCCCCGCTGAGAAGGTGCTTGTTTTCACGGGCTTTGTTGATACTAGTGTTGAGGATACACCTCAGGAAGCGGTGTTACCTGCAGGATCAATGTTGATACAATGGAATATGGAGCTTAGTTCACGGACCTGCGGCAAAACCTGGGGACATGCCGTGAATAGGCTTCAGGGATACTAGGGAATAAAAAGCTAATTTCACGTGGCTGCGGGTAACATGGATTTCGGGGAAACTAGGGTGCGTGTCCGGGTAAGCTTGGGGATAATGGGCTCAGTTCACCGGGTAACTAAACACGGATTTACCAGGACGCACAAGGATACTAGACAGGGGCACGGAGCTTAATTTGCAACCAGTTAAACTTGGGGAAACGGGGCTCAGTTCTCCGGGCTGAAGGAAACCTACAAATGTATGGGTCACGAAATAAACAGAGACTGTGTGGATATTAAGTGCCACGGTGCAAACTTCACTGAGCTGCAGGGCTAAACAAGGATGAGGGGCTTACTTCCTGTCTGTGTCTAGACTGTATCTTTGTCAATCATTGGGTATTTTGAGATTCCTAATTGCAACATTTAATGAATTTTCTGTTAGGACTTAAAACTTCATTACATACGGTGTGCTATTCTGTGTAAGCTTGGTACATTTGTAAAGGGCTTGAGCCCTAAAATTTGCAATAAGATTTGTTTTTCTTTGATAATTATCTACTGCTATTTCTGGCAAAATTCGTTTTCACATTTATTCTTTTTTATCTCAATTCATTCTTTGATTTGAAATTAATTGTTTTTAGGAACTCATTTTATAATCAAAAATCATCAGCCGTACAATAATACAATAAGAATATACAAGTATTATGATGTTTTGTCTTCTGAAGTTATATTTTCAAAGATTAAAATAATTCTATTTATATTGATCATTTCAGTTTGAGTAAAAATAAATTCTCTGAGATTTCAATTCACAGGCTCCACTGCACTAAAAGATTTTTTTTTCTAACAATTATGTCAAGCATATACATTGTACCTAGATATAATAATGGATTTTGGTTGCATAATTATGTACATGTACATTGTACTTGAAATTTCTTATAACTTACACAAGATTCCTTACAGCACAAAATTTTATTAATCAATTATAATCACTGTTTATTCACACAAAACTTACATCTGTTAAAAAATATTGAAACGATTTAGAAGTTTCAGTTCATATATTTCAGGAAAATACAGAAAGGACAAATAACGATCTTGTACCTATATTATCTCCCATTCAGATGCAGGAAATATTTCAGGCTTCCTTATCAAATACTCCTTTCAAATACTAGTCTTTTAAATACATCGACCTAAACGAACGTTTTGTGATAATCGTACACGATTCTACTGCAGACATTATAGATATATATCTTTTCTCTTAAAACCCTGTATATTTCTTTCTCTCTCAGTGGGTATGTAGATAATTGCTTGGTGGTCCGCTTGTTCATTTAAAGTGCGTCCACTTCATTTCACTTGATTAACATTGTTGGTGTCTACTTAAGAAGCCAGGTGTAGTGTACAGGCAATATATCATTAAATGATATGGTTGTTTGAAGTTTACTCTTGTTACACGTTATTAATGCACAGCAGCCATCAACGACATCATCTATCTGTAACCATAGATCAACTTAATTACGATAAAACTTCCAAGTACATTTCGTACCCATTTTATCCTTGAAAATAAATTATCTTATTTTTATGTTAACAAAAATTAAATGAAAATGATTTAGGTTATCTATGCCATTAACGATAAGGAACAGTGTAAACGTGTACTTCACAGAAACTGGCGTTTATGAATGCCAAAATGATCAAAATTATATAACATGCCTAAAACAGTTGCATGGTACACACCTCTAGGCTCTAGCACCATCCATGCTTCTTAACAGGCCTAAACGTTTCCTGGTAAAACTTCTGAACACTTTCCTTAGTTTATGCTCTAGGACTTAGAAAATGCGTATTTACCACTCATAATGTATGTTTCTTAAAGATCCAATACTAAGGAAAGCGAAAATTCAAATATATCTAAAAAAAATACAGAAATAAGTTATTTTTAATAAAAAATGAAAGTTGGTACGTAGAAATTCTAAATAAATCACAGTACATGTACAATTATTTTTCTATGCATTATGAAGAAAGTTAAAAAGACCTGGGTGGTCATTTTGTCAATTCGCTGAGATTTCAACATAATACACATAATTTTCTTCGTGTTCCAAACACGTTCTGTACATTTTAACCTGCCAATCTTCATCATTTAGTGTCTTGCATAAGGTAATGTAATTGCCATTGAAATAACTGACACTTAATTTTCGCTTAGTAGCAAAATATAAATTTGTCATTTGATTCAAGCAAATACATGAAGGATGTTTGACGATTTCACCTCAACACATTGAACGTTTTCCAGAAGCTTGATTGTGAACTTGCATAATGATCGTTATTTGAGAGAAGCAGATGCCAAGCTCTTCGCTTAAATCCACGAATCTCTGCAATTCTAGGATACCGGTATTTAAGGCAAGGAATTACATCAATAGCTTGCTGTATCATCTCTGTTCTTTTGAATACATTTTTATCATAATGAGCGATACATAATCATAAATATAAACTTACATTTATATTAATTGTAAATGAACGTTGAAATTTAAGTGATTTCATGTTTTTATACTAATTCAACTAACTAGAAATAAAGATATCTTTACTCTAGTTACACTGTCAGCGCACATTCCAGAAATGTTGGTCAAGTTTCTGCGAGTTGAAACGATATCCTTGAAAATGTGTTGCATACATGAAGCTTCCCGTTGATATTAAAGAATTAAATAGTTTCTTTGTATGACACATCTTTGTCACCATTTTAAGTTTCAACATATTTGTAAATAAACCATAGATATGAAAGTGTATCTAGAATTCGAGAGTTTGAACGTTCTAGGTAAGATTTACGTGTTAATACCAGCTCATAAAATTCACTACTAAGCTCACTGGAATGCCAATGTCCAGAAAATTGCATTTGCAATTTCAAACGTAAAAGTTGGAAAACAACTTTACACAGATCATGCATTGCCAGGAATAATGGCTTTTATATTTGCTAAAGAATATTTTCAAAAATGCATTGTCTACTTTTGGAATGTGCTTCAATTCAAAATGTCATGCAGATATGTAAGATGTGGAAATTTCGAATAGGAAAGCCTCACGAATTATGATAATATACACTGAAATTATATTAAATCTTCAAAGTCACTTCACGTATATCGCTGGCTTGATTATATACACAAGTTATAGGCAAGTGCAATACGAGAAATATACATTTTACATGCAACAAAAGATGCATTTTTCTTTTGTAAGTTTTAAAACGTTTGATACGTAAACACGATCTTCCTAATCATTTGTAACCAAAAACATGGTTTAACTAGATTTAAAAAAAAATCCCCGACGCCTTCGTCCCTTCCAACGGAAATAATTCACAAGGCCAAAGTGAACACTTACTAAAGTCAAATAAGTCAAGGTCACACGGGTCTGAAACTTGAACATGTTTCCGCCCTTCATCCCCAAAACCCTTTCTTGGATTTGCATCACACTTTCAGGGAAACATCAATCTGATGTCTAGCTATGTTTCCTATAATTAATCAGAAACATATAGCACCTAATAATATCTGAAGTCTTACATGCCTCGTGTAAAAATGTTCAATTACATATCTTATCAAAAGAGACCACAAAAACGTCTAAAAATATCATGAACTTGGTGCACAAATATAACTTTGAACTTTGCCTTATATTATTACATTATCCCGCAAATCTACACATAAGCTGAACGTCCCTTTTACTAGCGATACCATCGTATTACTGAATGGCATTCTTTACTAGTACATAAAATCGTTGCTTTCGGTGCCGCACTAAGTTCGGTTAATGTCAGGTTTATGTGAGAAGTGAAATAAAAAAAAATTTCATTTACCCAACTCAATTCAGATTATGGGTATAGCCCGCAAGCCTTTTAATTGATTCAATGATATAATCTGACATTAATACCACTCTATAATTTATTTATCTTATATTTGTAACAAAAACACGTGCATTCAAAATCAGATATTTAATAGCAAAGACTTAAAGTAAATCTTCGATAAAAATACACTACTTTGAAAACGTTTTATGACCTTATAATGGCTTAGTTCAAATACAAGAGTTTATCTTTCCTCACTTTGGTGTTGAATAGGCTAATGCCCTATCATAACATTCAAGTTGCGAAAATTGAAATGTTATAATGTATGGCTCTTATATGGCAAATTAGTTGTGTTCGCCAACTACTACCGTCGTATACACCTGTTGCGCCACTAACTTCTAGATATTGCAAGAGCTACTAGAAAGATATACTTTATTGATGTCGTATATGGAGTCTATACCTTTAATAAAGCTAATTTTATTACAGATATAAAATCCTAATGAAACATTCACGGGGGACCTATGATGACTTAAGAGAAATTACTTGAGTCAGAAGAGATGCATAGCATGTCTAGACCTAGTTCATTGTATATTTGTATGTGAGACGTTCTCTGTACAAGTTTTAAAGCCATTTTCTGTAGATAATGGATGAAAGTTGGGAGGTGGGAGGGGGGAGGGGAGGAGGGGGGGAGGGGGGGGGGGGGGGGGGGGGGGGGGGGGGGGGGGGGGGGGGGGGGGGGGGGGGGGGGGGGGGAGGGGGGGGGGGGGGGAGGGGGGGGGGAAAAGAAAGGGGGGGGGGGGAGGGGGGAGAGGAGGGAGGGGGGGAGAGGAGGGGGGGGGGGG
>JAFMSR010000005.1:41992204-42137204 GCA_022818135.1 Saxidomus purpurata
CATTTATACGATGTAACTAACATGACTATGAATGCCAACGGTTGCACATTCAACAAAGCAATGACGTGTAATGGCGTTTATGTCCTGATTTATTCGAAATAATATAGTAGGTCAATTACAGCATAATACATAGTACATATGTAATACATTTATATCTAATACACTGAGATTAAGACTGGCTTCATGAAGAACTTTTAAATGAATGCTCGTAATTTTCATTCACATTCTATTCAGAATAATTCACTGAAAAGTCATGCCAAGTTTCTAGTATTTATGTAGAATAGTTATTAATTTGTCTGATATAATCGACAAAATGGCAAACATAGTATAAAGCAGTTAATTATTTGTCTGGGCATTTGAAAAATGGAAAACGTTTCCGCTGTGATTATCGGTTTGAATGAATCGGATGTAATTTTGTAATAATTTTCAGGGATAAAATTATGAAAATTGTACGCTTAAAAAGTTATGCACATTGATATTGTCGGTATGTCAGAAATAATTAAAATATTCGTGCTCTTTTCATATGATGTGTACCAATGATCTACACACAATTTTGACATACAAAGGACTGTATCAGAAATACTAAATGTTGAAAATCTCACACACATCTTTTGTTTTTGCAATTTTAATTTAAGTCTGTGCTGATATAGTATCAACATTCAATTTCAAATATAATGTAAAATCTGAGTGAAAATGTGCCAAGTGGTTTCCGATCAATACTTTATTGGGACTACGATTCAAAACCTCGGTGTTTTTGCAATGATCTGTCCTTCCGGTTCAGTCGATCAATTAATGGACCTGTGTCGAGAGTGGCACGACATGATCAATTATTGTTCCTATAGAAATTTGAGTGAACCTGGCTCTATGTTTAGAAAAGTAAGCTTCTCTATAGGAAGCACATTTTTGGTAGAGAAGTCGTCTGTGATCATTTATGTTTAGGTCATACGACGTTGAGATCTAGATTTAAACAGATTCCATTTCAAAATAAGAGAGCTTTTGTGCTATCAGTTCCTCAAACTAGGGATACTGTTTTTGACCGGTACATAACTTCTAGCTCAATCTACTAATTCTGAGGCAACTGAGTCAATTTCAAGGTCACAGTGAAAACAGTCCAAATAGAAGATGTATCTATTAAAAATGTCATAACCTTTACATACATTATTCACAAGTGTTAACTCTTTTTTGTTAAATACCTATATTTTGCAAAATACAAAACAGAGCATAATAATAGATAAACAATGAAATTTATTATAAAGGAATATCATGAGGATGAAGGTATTTGTTGGGTTTTGATACACACGTCTTTTTAACATTCCTTCTTGTTAAATATGTATACATTATTTGAAACTAGTAGATAAAGACACATAAAACATCTAACAATCTTTTCCAGCTTTCACTTTGAAATATGTCTGTAAATGCAGTATACTGCTAAAGCTTTCTTTCAATCTCGCCGTATCTATAATAACGCTAAAGGCATTGGTGAATAAAACATCGATTTTCAGTTTAAAAGTAAAGGTTGCCTTTAAATTGTCATAAAATAATAAAACATCCAATGTTTTGATGTTATTGCATCAAAAGGTATAAGGTGTAACATATGTTTTGCAGGTACCTCAATGTCTTTCATTGATAATCAGGTTACGCTGACCAACGATTCTATAACTCTTGGTAAGACTAATATTAAGATGAATTGTAACAATTAAACTTTTCCATCAATCTTTTGAATGTCGCAGCTCGCACTGTCAATACAAACTTCATAGTATTCGTTATCTCGTTTGTTTGTTTACAGAATTAAAGGTCGAAGTGCCCACCAACCTTGTGATCGACCACAGAATCTCTCCCTTGATGTTGTGAATGTTTGTTGTTATGCCTAAATAGGAGATTTTATTGGGAGATGCCACTCTCCTTTCGTGTGTTCAAAAGATTGTAATTTTTAGTGCCAAAGTAAGAGAGTAGCTGCGGCAAATTTTGCCTGTGCTTTATCTCATTAGCCGGTCTATGATTTGAACAGGATGCTATGGTGGCTCATAAAATACTTAGAAAATCGTTGTCAAGAGCAAACTGTTTCTAAGGACATAAGCGCTATTCGGTATTTTAAAAGTATTTTTCACTGTCGAGCTGCGGGATAAGTAGTAAACAAAACATTATGTAATCAAGCAGCCAGGAGCTAAGTGATGCACTAAACGTGTCTAGACATTTGTAAAGTGACAAAAAGAACACATAGTTCTATCTCATTAACGTATTACAAAAACAAATATCATAATAAATAGGACATAAACTGCCTCATGAAAATTCCTGCTTTATCGGCGCGCATAGCTTGTTAGCTTCTCATTGAATGTTATTCATTTCTGAACACTGACGTCAAATTCATGATTGGATGATTTTGGGTCTCTTGTTACTGCTAACACTGTACTTTTAGATGTAACTGATGAAATTTGTGTCTATTTAAACAATGAAAACTAGTCTTACTATTTGCTTAGATATTTATTCAAAGGTAATACACTTCCCGTGTTGGAGAGCAAAACTTCCGTAAAAGAAATATATGAAAACATCACTTTGAGACAACAATGTCGTCTTCTCTTTAAAATTGAGAGACAATGTAATACAAGAGGGCCAAGATAGCCCTATATCGCTCACCTGACCCTTATAAAATATGTGACAAACTTTCGACCCTAAATAATATATCATAAATACAAACATTCTGCTTGATCTTGGCATTCAAGGCAAACCTTTTGACCAATTTACATCATGATTGGGTTGTAAATGTCACCTGTATAACATAAAAAAGTTTTTTTACCGGATGACCTAGATGAGCAATGTTTAAACTCGATTTAGATTTTTTCAATGGAATCATACGGACCAAGTTTCATTAAAGTCCAATGAAAAATGCAACCTCTGTAGCATACACATGGTTTTTCTATGATCTGACCCAGTAACCTAGTTTTTGACCCAATATGACCCATGTTCGAATTCGACCTAGATTTTAGCGAGGCAATCATACTGACCAAGGTTTTGACCCTAGATAACTAATTTTCAGACAACCTAGATTATATCAATGCAGTAATACTGTCAAAGTTTCATGAAGATTCATTTTATAAATGCAATATCTATTGCATAAACAAGGTTTTTCTATGATCTGACCCAGTGACCTAGTTTTTGATCCTAGATGGCCCATATTTATTCGAACGCTATCTAGATTTTATCAAGGTATTCATACTGACAAAGATTCATGAAGATCCAATGAAAAATGCAACCACTGCTGCATACACAAGCTTTATATACGATTTGACTCCGTGGCCTAGTTTTTGACTCCAGATAACCCATATTCGAACTTGATCTAGATCTTATAAAGGCAGTTATACTGACCAAGTTTCATCAAGCTGCAGCCTCTTTTGCATACACAAGATAAAGTGTTTTTAAGTGTGGACACCAGGTGTGCATAATACCTCACTTTTGAGCACTTCCAACAAGTTTCACAGGTAGGATAAAATAATTAGCATTACGAGGTGGCCACTATTCGAGATGACTGTGTGGCTTGATTCTGAATTGTTTTAAATATACATGTATCAGAATGTTTATATATTATTGAAGCTGCAAAAGTTCAGCGCCGGTCATGATGGGTTTGCGTTGGTAAAAGTAAACAATAAATAGATAAACGACGAAAGACTTATCGTCCTTAAATATTTAAAAAAAACGTTTCATATTCGTCATGCCTACGTACATTGACTGTTTACATGCAAGTTCCTTTTTAAACTCTTGCCATTTTTCTCATTGTTTTAACAGAAACTTGTGTACAATTACCCACTGATATCCGAACGAATACACACGAACAACACATTTAAAAATATGTAATCGCTAATTTAGTTGACTTGCCTCTTTGGTCAAAGACAAAGTGAACGTACACTTAAAGAGACGCTGGGATTATGCGTATGTTGTGAGATAATAATTCAATTGTCCTGACATTATTTAAAGTAATTCGAAATCTACAGGCGTAACAGTGATAAGTGTACTTTTCGAGTGTGTCGAGAGGGTCAAGTGCTTTACATAAGTGGTGATAAAAGTTCAACAAAAAGAGTTAGTGTCAATTTGTAAGCATTGCCTGCAATGACATTGCGCCAGTGCAAAAATCTTAATATCAAAGCGACGTTATTTGTGGGTAGTTTATATAGATATTTGTTTCAAGTGTATTTATCTTTGTTGATTGTTTATGAGACACCGCTTGTGGTTACTTTTAATAGAAAGAGTCATAAACTTACGTAACCGGTGCCTAATTATAGTTTGTAGAACTGAGGGATATACGACGTTGTCCAAGAACACATACATCATAAGGCTTGGTCGGGCCCTAGTGCCGCGCTAACGCTATGTCACCTAGTAGCAATCTACTATTTTTCGGCGCAGGTGTATTAAGCTCACTTGTGGCCGGAAGTTGGAAACTTTTCAACCGGCAATGAAATGACAAGTAGAACGTATATTAACATGTTTTAAGTGTAAAGAAATTATACTTTCTCGATCAGTGAATAACGGTCGTTATTTCGAGTGAAATATTTGATAAGAAAAAACAAGGATTAAATTTGTTTTTCTGATGCACATGCAACGATATCGACTTAATCAAATGTGGGCGGTTAGGTCAGTCGGGGGAGCATTCGTCACGCAATGAGTTTGTGTCCCGGTCAGGATGCACACATTTCTATCTTATCTATCTTGTTATACTGCCTCACGAGTATTATGGGCAGGATGCACGCCAGATAAAACTACTGCAAGACAGCTCCCACAGTCAAGAGAAACAAGACGGTTAAAACTATTCAAAAATAGTAAAGGAATAAAAGGGTTAAAAACAACTGTTGTACGATTAATAATTGATTTGGGCCCTGCTTGAGTGATTCAAGATCAGGCAGAATCGCAATATGCGTGGGTAATCTATTCCACAGGACTGTGGTATGGGGAAAAAGAGTCTTAAAGAAGTCCGAGCTTGCATGGGTTTGGCGGAGACTAAAGGGGTGCATATGTCTTGTTAACCTGTTTGGGACTCAGTAATGGGCAGGGAGATTGCTACAAGATTGTAGTATATTTTGTAAAACATAGCCAATTTGGAGGCTTGACGCCTGTTCTCAAGGGTGCTCCATCCAAGGGTGTTCTGCAGGTCTGTCACACTGGTATCTCTGGAATAATCATTTTTTACCCATCTGATTGTGCGTCGCTGGACCATCTCCAGCTTGTGAGTATTAACCTGGGTGTGTGGTGACCATACAGATGATACATACTCTAGTTGTAGTCTGACTAATGTTTTGTAGGAGAGTGATTTGATATTTTCATGTTTTGTTTTGATGTTACGTTTGAGAAAGCCTAGTGTTCTGTTTGCATTTGTTGTTATTCTTGAGATGTGTGTATTCCATTTTACACACTCGGTGATATTTGCACCTTCTGACTGCATAGAAATTAATCCCAGCGTGATGTTTACTACAAAACATAGATACCTATAGCTGTCATATACTCAATATTGCGCCAACAATCTTATTTATAGATAGTTCTTGTTAGATAATTAGGGTTTTTGCTGAAGTGAATTGACTTTTATCCTTTTGACGGATGTACATCTACATACATGTACACATAACTTTTGTTTGCGTTGTTTTTTTTCATTCATAACTAATAGTTGGTCTACCTGTAGTTGCTATTGACTTCTAGTATCGTCGCTCATTAGTAGCTTCCGCTCATTAAATGTATGAACCTGTTGCATGTCTTTAACAAAAAAGTCAAGACTTACGGAAGACGTGCAACTGCCTTTGAAGTAGCAGGCTCGGAAATAAATATCAACTGAATCCACTACATAATTTTGAAAGCCGACTGCAAATATAACTAGAACTATCACTGAAGGTGATGAATACCCCCCGAACATCCCACTGACACAGTATTTAAAATTTATGTAGTATTTGATGCTTTAATTATTGGACCTGCACATCTGTGAAATATAATTAAATTTTGACCAGCGGGTTTGGAGATTAAAGCACACAAGATTTTACTATCTCAAGCCCCTGTGACCTTTGATCTAGTGACCCGAAACATGGACCATGCACAACTAGTTATTGTACTTATCACTTCTATGAAGTATCATTAAATTCTGACCAGGGGTTTTGAAGATTTAGCGTCCACAAGATTTTACCATCTTGAGTCCCTGTGACCTTGACCTTTGACCTAGAGACCCGAAACCTAGACCATGCACAACTAGGCATTGTACTTATCACTTGTGTGAAGTATCATCAAATTCTGACCAGGGGTTTTGGACATTTAGCGTCCACAAGATTTTACTATCCCAAGCCCCTGTGACCTTGACCTTTGACCTAGAGATGCGAAACCTGGACCATGCACAACTACGCATTGTACTTATCACTTGTGTGAAGTATCTTAAATTCTGACCAGGGGTTTTGAAGATTTAGCGTCCACAAGATTTTACCATCTCAAGCCCCTGTGAACTTGACCTTTGACCTAGAGACCGAAACCTGGACCATGCACACTAGGCTTGTACTTATCACTTGTGTGAAGTATCATGAAATTCTGACCAGGGGGTTTTGGAGATTTGCGTCCACAAGATTTTACCATCCCGAGCCCCTGTGACCTTGACCTTTGACCTAGAGACCCGAAACATAGACCATGCACACAGGCTTGTACTTATCACTTGTTTGAAGTATCATCAAATTCTGACCAGGGGTTTTGGAGATTTAGCGTCCACAAGATTTTCACCCGAGCCCCTGTGACCTTGACCTTTGACCTAGAGACCCGAAACTGGACCATGCACACTACGCATTGTACTTATCACTTGTGTGAAGTATCATTAAATTCTGACCAGGGGTATTTGAGATCTAGTGTCCACAAGATTCCGTCTACAGACGGACAGACGGACACTTTGTGTTCGGGGGGTATAAAAATGGGTTAATTGTCAATATTTGATATAATTTCATTTCTCTTACTGACAATTTACATAACTAACTTCTTTCATTAGCTACGATAGATTCTAACGTTATAATCGATTACGATCGACAAAAAAATAAAAGCCCAATAGGTTAAAGCATCTGAAAACATTCATGATGTTATAATAATGTATATTTCATGAGGCCTAATCAGGGAACAAAACTAGGTTACAGGTGACATTTGGGTAAACTGTATAGATTGGAAACTATGCTGTTTTATTTTCATGTTAAAATACATAGACTGACTGTCTAACCATTTTGCAACGAGCATCACTTTGCCAAGTAATAACATTTAAAAACATTGGAAGCTTTGGAAAATATGTTGACATAAGAATACTCGTTATATTTTTCAACGATTATCAACAAGTTTTAACACATCTTTGATAGAAGTTACTGTCTTATAATGGTTCTTGACAATACAAAACCATGACAACTAACATGATTGTTTATACATTCTAAATGGAGGTACCTCAAAGTCATTTTATCCGGCTTTCTCACGACATTCCTCATTTAAATAGTATCGAAAATGGTACCACTGTTCTAAAACAAATTTGACAATATGATGAGATGGTTTAATGTATTTTATCCAATAACATATTTACTGCATCATGCACATACAATTATACCGTAACAATTATATAACAATAATATAACAATTATGTTTTTTGTTAAATTGTGAGAACTTAGAAGTATGGCTTAGCAGTCTAGACATTTTCCAAATTATTTCAAGAAATACTGCGTTTTACATTGTTACGAATGTGTTGGATACTACGCTTATGTTCTTTTTTCTGGTATATTTAAACAAAATGGTACAGTTAAAGTAAGTCAAATCACTTCTTTATATTTTTCTTTTTCATTTGTTTAAGCCATCGTTTATTTCGTTTCGAGAAAGAAAATGTTTCAAGCAAAACATAATCACATCAACCAAGTAATTACGTTGAATGAAAATAAACAATGCCACCACAATATAAACGACTTAAACGCTGAGCTGTGTGTTGGTATATAGAGAAGAATAACTACCTTTTTAATACAAGGCACAATTACGCAAACGTTCGTTGACTGTCTACGATCATACTGTATGTTTAAACTTGAAAGGTATGTGGAAAAATGAAAGAAACAGATGAGAACCAGCTTCTCCAGCTTCCTGCTAATATATTTAAGATAATGACAAGCAATTTGGCAAACTGCTGACAAAGATAAAATCTTTATTAGATATGATTGTATGCAACCAGAATAAAAAATACAGTACATAGTCGGTTGCTTCAAATAGCTTCTGGGCTAAAATACTGCATAGAAGAGAAACAAGCGCTTTATCTACTGCCTAGAATAGAAACCAATCCTTTATCTACTGCCTAGAAGAGAAACCAGCCCTTTATCTACTGCCTAGAAGAGAAACCAGCCCTTTATCTCCTGCCGTGAAGAGAAACCAGCCCTTTATCTCCTGCCTTCAAACTAAGATACAGCTTAGTCTGAGACAAAGATATATTATGCCTTTCTAGAAAACTTTCTTTGTAAATGGACATTGACCTTGAACATAACTCAAATTCTAAATCCAAATCGACATTTAGTATAGTTTAACTGTACTTAAAACAAGAACTAAGTGCACACCAAAATGTTTATGGAAGAGATGAGTAGGTAGATGTCCTAGTAAATGTTCCTTTCAAGTTTCATCTTTATGTAGTAAGCCAAGTGTCAGAGGATGAGGAAAACATGCAATCTGACCGGGACTAGAATACAGGACCCTTCGCTTACAGGACAAATGCTCTAGCACATTTTCTCTCCAATTGTGATAAAGTCAGATATACTACTTGGGCGGCGTTCCTTTGGCTGTTTTTGACTGCCAAAGTATGTCATATAGGGAAAATCGTATAAATTATGTACTTTTTACTTTGTGCTATATCAGTTCTTATTCTATGGCATTTTCAATAAATGCCCATTTTCTATTCAACAGCTCTGTGCTATGTTTTCCCTTATCATGCACGAGTTCGACCCAGTCTGACTCCAAACCCCGACCTTGGCCAATACATAAATAGAGCAGGTGATCTAGATTTTGTATTATAAGTATACCAAACATTGCATACTTTCAACATTAATGCATATTCGCTGTATCAAAGCATTCAGCAGTCAGTGATTTAATGCACCATTGCGAACCTTTACGGAGATAATATTTAAATTACTTCAAACATGCTGAGTAAACTGCACAATTTGCATTATGCAGAAAGCATCCCTCATTTATCAGATTTACAAACAGAAACAAACTAGACATCCAGACATCGTGTCAAGCAAATGATAAAATCTTCATATAAACTTTTTAAACAAAGGTTAAGGGTATTGCAATTGCGTGTGTAACAGGACCCTAGACAGGTTTTCCTAATTGAAACACACACCATGTAGCAAAATAATGGCTATAATTTTGTCAATCTGAGTGTAAATGATAAAAACAAACTTTCTATTAATGCTCCAGTATGTGTAAATTTTTATTACTTCTATTTTATGATTTTACTACAGCGCCTTAATCTCTCTTCGTCTAGATTGCCGGCACTAGTGGTTAGTGTTTGAAAATATTTTGTCCAATCAAAACGCAGTATTCGCTGCACTTTAACTTTGGTGAAACAATAAATATATTATATAGATTCAGTAAAAGAGAGAACAATGCTGATTTATAATGATTAGTGACCTTGACCTGAGTAAAACTAAATTCATATTGGGATCCCAAACACTGACGAGATACATTTCGACTTGACTAAAGCAAGACAATTTTAAATGTGTGACTTTTCTCCACTTGTAAACTATGTTAAACTACAGTGTTCTCTAGATTGTCAATCTTCCGTCGAGGAGCAGTGTTTGCAGTTAAAACAAATATCCGGTAATTAGGATTGTTTAAGTACTCTTAAGAAAACAAGTGCTGTTAAACTAATTAGATAGATGTTTTATCGTAGCAAGAAAAAAACAGAGTTTATGAGGGTTACAAAATAAAACAAAAGCTGTTTTTTCATCACTTGTAAAGGGAAAGAGTTATAGCCACACTGGCTTTTCTTTTGATCAAATTACCAACACTATTAAAAGTCTGTATGTAAATATTCGTTTGATTTCTTTGATCTTTTAAACCATAGGAGCTGGCAGTGTCTGACCAGGTCATGTCTTTGAAATCAGAAGCAAACTCAAAACAATCATATTTTTTTCCAACATTTTGTATTTTTAAATCCGGAAAGGCACACTCCCGACGGTAAGTTCCCATGTCTCTTTGATATGCAAAGAAAACATTAATCCGACTATGTATCGCCCTATTAGTGTGCGAATATATAGTTTAGTTTGCTTTATTTAGTAAAACGAACTATATATTCATATATATTAGAAACATGCAAAATACATTAATCAGCATTGTTGAATGCACAATTTTTCAACTTCAACTATTAGTTCACGTCTCTGCATGAGGTATCGAATAACTTACTTATGTCTTTTTTCTCTTTTCTGATTATTTGCTTGCATAAAAAATGTTAAAAGGATTAATTTGTCAAAGTTTAATATGTATTATAGGAAAGATATTTCTATATTTTTTTAGATACATAGACATGGGGTTAGAATGAAAGCATGATATGTAGAGTTGTCAACATAACTTATCAATGTGTGTAGTTGTAAACGAACGTTTAGCCCATTCTTTACATCTGCTATTTATAAGATATTCCTCCTTCACAAACAAGTTAAGGCAGATCTGGATCACTGCTCAGATCACCGCCAAATGTGTTCATGCAAATCTGGATCACTATTCAGATCACTTAAAACGTGTTAAGACAGATCTGGATCACTGTTTAAATCACTACAGAACGTGTTTAGGTAATTCTAGATCACTGCCTAGATCACTGCCGAACGTCTTAAGGCAAATCTGGATCACTGCTCAGATCACTGCCAAGCGTGTTCATGCAAAATTTATCTGGGTCATCACCGCATTACTGTTAAATATGTTTTGAGATATGATGTTCACTGCTAAGATCACAGCTTGACATGTTAAGATAGAACTTGCACACTTCTGGACACTGCTGGACATATTTTATATAGGCTTATTGAGTCACTCTTTAGGGTGCACAGGTGGACATGTTTTTGCAGATCTGATTACTTTTTTCGCGATACCTAAAATACATTTGTAGCTGTGTATATCATACTGTTTGCTTCGGTTAATGCGCATATTCGTATGTTTAAAATTTTAACGGTAAATTGATATATTTGTTTTCTGATGGAAATTAAGCCTAAGCGCGCACACAAATAGCTTGCTGTTTCTATCTTTAACCTAAACGTCCTATTCAGGTGTAAGCAGGGCGCCAGCAGCCATGTTTCATGTGATTTAGAGCACGTGATCTAGATTTTGTATTATAAATGGATTTATATTTCACTGATAACGGTCTGTAAAATTTTAATGGTTGTAATTTATACAATAGATAATTATCTGCTTTCTATTTTGGGCTTTTATATGTGCACGCAAAATGCTTGGTTATTTCTTCAAAGAAAAAAGACAAGAAACATTCATCTTGAATATAAACAGAAGTTGATAATAATCTTTCTCAACATAATATTCACAATCGCAATACCATTATTTAGATTAGCCCAGTACAAAAAAGAGCTGTCCCTCACAAGTGACGAATGCCCTGCCCCGCCAAAGAGGTGCCTCACAGTCTGTGTCCTCTCCATGTGCTCAATAAATGTGCATGCATTTTAAAATCTTTCCATGCATGACAGAGTAATCATGCATACGTATTCCATTACTTTAAACCTAAGTGTGACCTTGACCTTTGAGGTAGGGACTTGGGTCTTGCCTGGACACATCCGCTTGATGTGCTAGACTTTTTGCCAAGTTTTTTAAAATCCTTCAAAGCATAATAAAGTTATAGTCCGGGCACAAATGTATGCTATATACAGGATTCCATTACCTATAAATTCTAATGTGACCTTGACCTTTGTGGTAGGGATGTGGGTCTTGCACGCGACACGTCGTCTTGATGTGCTAGACATTTGTGCCAAATTATTTTAAAATCCTTCAATGCATGACAAAATTACAGTCCGGACACGAATGCGTGCATATATGCATATATAGAGGAATCCATTACCTTGAAACTCTAAGTGTGACCTTGACCTTTGAGGTAGGGACGTGGGTCTTGCACGCGACACGTCGTCTTGATGTGCTAGACATTTGTGCCAAGTTATTTTAAAATCCTTCAATGCAGACAAAGTACAGTCCGGACACGAATGTGTGCATATATGCAATATAGAGCAATCCATTACCTTCAAACTCTAAGTATGACCTTGACCTTTGAGCTAGGGACGTGGGTCTTCACCGCACGTCGTCTTGATGTGCTAGACATGTGTGCCTAGTTATTTTAAAATCCTTCAATGCATGACAAAGTTACAGTCCGGACACGAATGTGTGCATATATAGAGGATTCCATAACCTTCATCTCAAAGTGTGACCTTCACCTTTGAGGTAGGGATGTGGATCTTGCACCGACACGTCGTCTTGATGTGCTAGACAGTGTGCCAAGTTATTTTAAAATCCTTCAATGCAGACAGAGTTACGCCGGACACGAATTTGTAAGTGGGGACCACGGACGGACGGACGGACGGACAGACGGACGGACAGACGGTGCGATTTTAATATGCCTTCCTTCGGGGGCATAAAAAGGCTAGCGTTTTGGCAGTGCGACAGGTTCAGACTCAAACAAACTATTTCGTTTTGTATTGGTCGACGATCTGGTTTCACAGTACAGGTCCGAATCCTGGCTACTGTGTTATAACTGTGTTGGAACTGGCCTCTGACAAGAATGGACATTTCTCTCCTAAAAGAAATAAACTGCTGCTAATCCGATCAAAATTACATCATTTGATTACAAGCCTATTTTCCTATTGTTAATACTTCTGAATACACTTCAAACGATGTAATAATAAAAAACCACAGTATGGCAGCTGACCGAGTCAAATTAAAGTTCCAGAAGCACTTTGTTGTAAAATTACGTGTAGCTCTTATGTTACCAAGAAAGATGTCTAACCGGCGAAACTGACCGTTATTACGAAAAAATTCAACACTGTTCTAGATTAAATAGAACACAATTATATCTTTGCTCTGTATGTATATTATTGTTTAAGCCCTTCCAGCTTGAACAGGTTACAGGGGGAAAATAAGTGCTGTACGTTGCGGGACGGCAGGCCCGGTTTTTAGCGTAACCCTTTTCGGCCAGACATTTCTTCAAGCTTGAAGGTTGAATTAGTTCTCGGAAATAATCAAGACATTTATCTTTTAATGTGGAGTGGGCAGGAACTATTAATGTCAATTGTTAAATGTCACTCTGTATGGCAGAGCGGTGCAGTATATAGATGTATGCATTTCAGACAAATTGACGACTGCTGTCCAAGACTTAACAGATTAGATTCTACCAGTGTAACTATAGGATTGGGAACGGTAAAGGTGGTAGATCTACTTACATAAATCAAGACAAAATGCATAATTTTTTCATTTATTATTTTATCATATATTTGGCCAACTACTGGACTGATATGGTTCATGCTGCCATGTCATTTTGAGAATTTTTGCTGCAATTGGCAGCTATACTTTGGCCGACTACTTGACTGATTTGGTCCATGCTGCCATGTCATTCAGAGAATTTGTGCTACAATTTAGCACCGTTTTGTATTTGATGCCAAGTTTGTTATGGTTCTTTTTGTGATAGCCTAAAGATGGCGGCTCAGTTGGTCGCTGTTGTTAATCACGCAGTTTGAACAGATGCACAATTTGATTGCCCTTATGCAGTGGTTTATTTGGCCTCTGTTGGTAATCAAGTGTCTATCTGAATGTCGTATGGCATTCGGAAAGATTATTTTGCAGCATATTTGCTTGATGAAGAACGGCTTATTTGTACAAGCTATTACATATTTCATTGTATTTTAGCGTCTATTGAAGGACGTGCTTCCTCTCTTTGTGCTCTAGATCAGCGCAAAGTAGTCAAATTTATTGTCCGTACTAGATCTAAATCACGGCCGAACTTTGCATATAGGGGCATCACACTATTTTACTATCACATGTATTGTTTTCATTGAAACAATAATGTTGTAGATGCCAAGGGCCAAAAGGAGGAGAGTTGAGGTACAGGAAGCCTTGACCAGGGTATCAAAATCACAAAACAGTAAGACTCAAACAGCTGATCAGATGCCACCAGCTAAGCAGGATAACCCAGGAAACCAAGGCAATTCCTTTAGGCCACCAGCTAACCATCCCCATAATTTGGTATCTTTGTCAAGTCAGCAGCTGGAAGAAGTGGCGGAGAAGGTGGCACAGCACCTTGGGGGTGCACCAGATCCAGCTAAACATACTGACAATGTCGACGACAGGTTACCAGGTGAGCGACCAAGTTTAGACGAACATCTTTGGGTACATTTAAACAATGCTATAAAATCAAAGATCATAAATGGGGACTTTGTTGAATTAAACACATTACTGCCTTCTTTTAAAGAAAATGACGAAAAACAAATTGTATTAATTGTTGGTTCAATTGAAGTTAAAGGCAAGAGATGAAAGCCAATTTTAGATATAAATATGTAGACAGACATGCTACCATTTACAGTTCTGTTCATAATGATGTATTTCAAGGGCTTTTCAAATATATGTACAATATTAGATTGGCCGCAACCAGAAGTAGTGGCAAGGGTTGGTTGCATTACGATGAGCAATTTCGTTACAAAAAGGCTAGCAATCCCTCGATGCCGTGGGGGAAAGTTGACCAAGAGTTGTGGTTATTGTATGTTTACAGTAGTAACAATACTAATGACTCTTGTAGCTTGCAATATGCGCAAGGGTTCTCAATGCAACCTGAAAAATGCTATGATTACAATTTTAAAGGCACCTGTGGTAAAGTACGTTGCCTTTACGCCCACTTGTGTTTGCGCTGTGGCAAGCCACATCTTAGTAAGACATGTGCAGTGTTGAATAATACACCTACCGTTTCTAATAACAGGTATATCGGTATTCATTTTTCTATTTATCAGTATTTAAAGTGCACCTGTGAGTTTCGTTATAACGAGTGCGCGTACAAAACACACTCGCGTTTTAAGTCACGCAAATAGTCCTATTGTTATTAAGTGAACACTATATAGATACATGATTCTGAAATTATATCTTATATTACAAATACAATTTCAGGTTCGGATAAACAAGCCCAAACTAATTTTAGGAAAGTAAAACGTTATTGTGTGCACGCCATTCGACTATATGCAGAAAATGATGAATCATGAAAATATCTTCAAAAAATTGAAACATGTTGCAAACACTGCGCATTTAAAATGATCATACTTAATCATAATGCAAATTACGAATATTTGGCTGTTATAAACTAGCATGGTACGAGATTTTGTCAATTTACACTTAAATTACAGACCACATTTGAAAACCCATTTGCTACTTTTTGCAGTTTCCGGTTAATAAATAGACAGCTTAACGCTCAAGACTGAAAGATTAGTAGACACATAGATTAAGCAAACGGAAAAGATTTTACATAGAACTACTTGCACCACCGGGAAATTGGATTATTTTAGCTTTACATTTCAAAAGATCTATCAAATTTCTGTAAATTATGTAATATCTGTACCTGTTTCTTTCTGGTTTGTAATGTTGGCATGTACTATTCAGAACTTTGTAAAAGAAATGAGTGTGCAATTTCTAGAAATCCATAGTGACGATATGAGAAGCAAGAAAATTGAAAAGGCGAGCCGAGCCGTAACATACAGGAGAATACAATACCCATTTAAATAATATCTAAATGAAACCGCGTATAAAAGTGTATGTAAGATTACCTGTTCATTAAAACATGCTGATCTCAAGACCGCAATTTGTTTGAAAAATGTTTAATCAACGATAAAACCTGTTCATTTTGGCCGAGACTAAATAGTTAAAATCGGTCTCATAGCAGTGTGAAGTAGTATTTGAGACAGCATTGCAATGCTAATCGCAAAAAAAGAAAGTGGTGTAATGGCGTAACATGGTCAATCTTATTTTCCATAAAATGTTTCTTCACAAGAACGTATTGTTGGCAGAACAAGCGTATAGGGAATAAGAGCTAGACAAATTTTCCATGGTTCATAGAAATATTCAAAACACCTCTTTTTTAAACAGTACTTAATACATGTATATGTAATTATAACTATTGATGTGAACAGCTATCATCATATAAAGATTTCATTCCCAATAAGTATAATATTTAAATTCATAAAATCCGTCGCTAAAGACGTTACTTTTTTAAATGAAATCTTGTCGGATCTTGTATGAAAATATCTTGTATAAGGCATAAAATGTCTCGTACAACAGTCTTGTATACACGTAAGCATAGCCTTTTTTGTAAGCTACAAGGCATCAGTAGTTTACGTACGTGAACACCGTGTCAGTCCTTTCAAATGATATACCGCATATTTATATACACAAAGAAAAAAGTGAAGCACCCCTGAAAGTTTTAGATTGACTTATCTAACGAAGTTTTATAAGAAAATACCGTCAAATTGAGCTGGGGAAGAAGAATGTAATCCGTAACAGCAACCCTCTGGCAAACAGAAAACGGCAAAACTGTAAAATATGTTGGGCTTTTCGGGCCATATTGTTGAACAATGAACAGGTGCCGTTTTATCCGAAATCAAAAACACTAAGTATGGAACTGCATACTTCATACGCTCAGTAGCGGAGTAAACCTTTACTGTGCCTGGTCGGCCATCCTTACCCTGACTGTTCTGCCTCCACATGAGCCTCGGATCGTTTTAAAATAATCTGCTTACACTCACAGGGCAAAACTGTTTGCAGTTCGTGCAGAGGGTTGCTGTTATGATTTACAGCATTTTTTCCTTCGTTTATTTGAAGGTGATTTCATGAAATAATTTTTTTAAGTCACTACGCAACTTCCAGCGGGTGCTTAACTTTTTTCTAGGTGTATATTATCTGTCAAATTTTATCAGAACGTGTACCACATCTTCCCAATCTGATTCGAACTCTGCTCAGACGAGCTTTAGTGGAAATATTTTACTTAGATAATATAGATTACTTATGATTTTGAAAATAGACTCACTTATAAAGGTACATATACAAACACGTTTTTAGAGAGTACGCTCATCAGCATAGGCTTTGTAAGTGTACTCTCTAGCAAGTTATTGGTGTGATCGAGACAAAGTATGCGTTTTAAACCAGTGTTTTGTGAGCGGGAGGTTCCACCAACTCTACCACCAATGCCATTGCACAAAATAAAGTTATCTTTTAAAAGTCATTATAATCTGCTAATGGCTGACATAAAACATTGAATTTGGGAATATGGGTGGAGTTAGAGTTCTTGATCGACTTATAAACGAGGATTCTAAAAGACAACTTTTCTTCTAAATTAAATTCCAACCCTCTTTAGGGTTAAGCAAAATTACCTGGCCAACCTTATACATGTACTTGTATACTTAAAATGAGCATTCAAAGAACAATCCACATGTAAAGTAGCAATTAAGTAACACAATTAAATAAGTCTTTGTTGAAATCCTGCCGTGTTTTAAGCTATACATGTAGTAGTAACAAACCGTTGGGTTATATACATTGTGTACTATATGAAACTTTAAACCACAATTATAGCTTCTGTTTGCTGTGCTAAGTTGTATTTTAGTCAAGAAACAAGATCATTGCCTTCGTTGTCAAAGACCTTCCGTACATTACTTTTATTGGTCACAGCAAATACCACACATTTCATGCCAAAAGCATACTGTGATTAAATAATAAAAACGCAAAGGATAAATGTTATTGCCTCTTTAAAATGCAATTTTAAAAACGAAATCACCACTTTGATAGTTTACTTATACAACAGCATGTCGAGAAAAATACATTTCAGATACGATGATGTGCCTTCCATTTACACGTATCTCTTTACAAATAATGAGAGTCAATTGCATAGACAAATATTACGCCATGCCTTTGCACATATCACTTTACATAATGAGGATGAGAAGCTAAAATAGCACCGTTTTACCTTACCTTTGACCTATAAAAGTAGCATATTTTATACATATTTTGCCGCTTGAGTATTTGTCAAGGATGTGCAAGTAGTTATTATTTTAAATTGATAATCGCGAGTATACCTGGGAAATATACTAGTATCAATTAATTATATAACTTATGAAAACAGGTACTGCTAAACTAATTAGACAGAGGGTTTTCTCTTTTAGAAGAAAAAATCAAAATACTTTATCATGCTACGATGGTTACAAATAACAAGAACAATCTCCAAAAAAAATGGTCGGCGCAATTTTGAGTATGTGAAAGATATTGGTAGCTAGGTTTCATAGTCAAAATTCCTTTCAAATTTTATCTTTATGTAGTACGAATATCCCAGATATTACAGGGTGAGAAAGGTGTGCACCCTGACCGGGACGCTTACAAGACAAATACTCTCCCGCGACCTGATCGGACGCTTACAAACTTTCTTTCCAATTGTGATTAAGTCCGAGCCGTGGCATGTACATTAGAAAAAACAAACCCAGGCCTTGCTTTTTTATCAAATATTTTACTCGAAATTGTGACTGTAATTCACTGGTCGAGAAAGTATTATTACTCTAAACTCATAATTAGCATAGATTTTGAGGTGACGGCATAATAATGTTGAGAGATATAAACTACGTACGTACAAAATTTATAAAACCATTCATAAAAGACTGAAAACGCAAAAGTATTTAATTGACCTTTCCCAATTAAAATGTGCCTTACAAGGTATTATTTCAATCAGAAATTGTTATACATTCTACTTGTCATTTCATTGACAGTTGAAATGTTACCGACTTCAAGCCAAAAACGAGTTTAATAGGGCTGCGCCGAAAAACGTTCAGGTTTTCTATCACAGGTGGCCTAATCCTGTACATGTCAATCGGTCCTCACGGAAATTACCAAGACCTGCTCCAGTATGTCTATAAGTGTTCTAGATGCATGTTTAGCTGTCTACAGTGATCGCAGCAATAATTAAGCTATGTCTACACATATCTAGCAGTGTTCCAGATCTGACGAAGCAAACTTAGCTTGCATAAATATGTCGTATGTGATCCAAATCTGCATAAACCAGTGATTTATCTTATTGTAGGAACAGACGTAACTGGTTTCAATATTTCTGCTTTATTTTCTGCATCATTAGAGAGGTGATCCAGAATTAAACGGTCTATTTCTGTTACTATGATACATTGTATAGGTTGCACAAGCAAGATAAAAAACCCGCACAATTCAAAGTCCAATTTTTATTCGACCATCCTTTAAATTTCATTCCATTCGTCAAAAAACGCATTCAAATTACAAACAAAAGCAGTGATTATGTAACAGCATGGCGGGGAACAAGCGTTAACGAACTCAGAAAGACCTTTGCTGACGTTGTGCTCGGTTTATCATTCAACAAACGAGGAATCAACCTGGTGCTGAATTTATTTATGTGAAACTCTTCTGGTAATGTTCAATATACTGTCCCATAACTAAACGCCTTAAAATCGCAAAACTCTAAATCTCCAGCATAGTGGCCCACTTGTCACTATCATCAACTCCCTTTACTGCTTAAACTAACGTTGCGTCCGGCAAACTGTAACAAATATGCCCTATCGCATCTAATAAAATGAACATAATCGCCGATTCCATCAGATTACTTATAACTGTTATAGGGTCTATTCTGTAGATGTTATTTTTATCATCTTTCACGTTTTAGTAGTTGGGTACCCAGGTTAGTAGAACAATTTAGTAACAGCGCGTATTTTGTGTGATTCTGACAACTCGATTTAAATGGAAATTTTGAATTTGTTGAATACTTTTGTTCTAACAGAAACGAGAATGACGGTGATGCGTTTTTTAAATAACGTATGTAACATTAGGTTATAACAGTTAAAGTCTTACCGAAGCTTGTATGACGATTTGACGTTAATATGTTCGAAAATTCAAATGAAAGTTTTGAATAGTTAAAGAAATTCTGGATCACCCCTCGTTCATCGTAAAAACAGAACAGATAGAGATAGACTGATTACTGTATATTTCTAATGAGTACTTTTTTCAAGACGTCCGCTTCCGCACAGGGGCACTTTTGATTTAACCGATAACTTGATAATGGCGCTGGTCCTTTCTTTATGAGACGCAAACGATTTTTCGATATGGTCAGTCTGTATGTTTCCCTGTATAAAAAGCTATCATTTATGTTCTGTACATGTGTTCAAGTGTAGTTAAGACATCATTGCGAAACATTTATTGGGTACATTGCTTCATCTTGTGGGATAAAAGTGTCTATATACACGCAGTAATGTAGCTGATGTTGTAAACAGTTTTGCATACGCATCCGTACACAAAACTCATATGCAGTGTGCACGTTTTGCACGTAGACGAAGGCCTTGGTCTCTACAGGAGCGTAATACAAATTGAAATATAAAGTTATGTTGACACGTTTCCAAATTAGTTAATTATGCTTTCATTCTAGCCACAAATTAAGAGCATAGCAAATTTTGAAATAAGTTATCATGTAGACATGTTGAACTTGGCTATATTAATCCTCCTGATATTTCGTATGTCAACAAATGTATTAGAAATAAAGATGATACCTCATGCCGAGACACTAACTAATCATATTCTAAATACCAGGAAAGTCGATTAGCAGTATGCTAATGTCCTGTCAAAATAACGAAGTCTTGGTTTGAATTGTGTGTTTTGCATGTTTCTGATAAATGGATGATACTAAAACATGTAACTAGATACAAGACGGGTACGTTTCTGATACATGAACGACACTAAAGCATGTACAAGTTTAACTTCTTAATAAATGATTCAAACAAACTTTACGCTGATATATTTATGCAACGTCGAAGTGTTTTGTTGAAACTCAAAGACGCACCTTTTCAAAGGCACAGGGACTTGTAATCGGATTTATGCATTTTCTGGTTGGCTTTTGTCTTTACCCCTTGATATACCAATCGAGCTAGAAGAATATGATCTCATTGTTTCTCGAGCTTATGTTAATGCTTTATCACCCATCTTCTCAACTGTCGTTTAGTCTTTCACATCGGTATTTCGATGACAATAATGTAAAGATCTAGAAACAGTAAGTCTAACGTAATTTCTGATGTCAGTATTGAAGGACAACCCATGCAAAGGAAAGCACACTCCCAACTGCAAGCTCTCATGGTTTAAGGATCAAAGAAAAATTTCAAATAGTAAATAAATGTGACAAGACAATGTAGCCCGACATTGTCCAAGACAGTTCTAAAGCTATGTCTCCAATTTTGATATAACTTCACACAATGGTTACCCATACAACAAAGGTGCGTCATACACAACAACCAGCTACCTACTCCCTAGGTCAAGGTCACACTAAGGGCTCAAATATAACTACATTGAATTTCGTTTCCTTTCTGTATCTTCCAATTATCTAATTGATAATGTTTTCAATGCTGTACATACTACGTTTATGAAATGAGATCGATTAAAAGGAATCTGTTTCATAGACAACTACCAATATATGTGCTCTATATTGAAACAAAAAGACGTAACGGTTGAAATATCTGTATTTGTATATATTTAAAGAATTTTGCCATACGGTAAAAACAAAAGGATAATCTAAATATCTGCGAATTTCTTCGAAAATCGTTTAAACAAATCATTGAGAGAGGTAGATTTGTTAAAAGGAACTACTAGTAGACATACCACTAGAATGATTGCAATGACAAATGGATCATACCAGAGCATGCCAGTTTTACATTTTAAAAATGTATGTTAATTTTCTAAATGTAAAGTTGTATGTTTGTTATTTGTATCTCTGTTTTGCTATTTTGTCATCTACTGTGCATTATTTGATACAAATCAAGTTTATAAATTTCCTAGTTCCGCAGAACTACTGTGTAACCCTTTTATGTAGTACGTTCCGCAGAGCTATTGCGTTACTCTTCTATGTAGTCCGTTCTTGAAAACTATTTGAGTTACCTTTCTATATAGTCCGTTTTTGAAAACTATTGAGTTACCTTTTTATGAAGTACGTTCCGCAGAACTATTGTGTTACCCTTCTATGTAGTACATTCCGCAGAACTATTGAATAACACTTCTATGTAATACATTCCGCAGAACTATAGAGTAACCCTTCTATGTAGTACATTCCGCAGAACTATAGAGTAACCCTTCTATATAGTACATTCCGCAGAACTAGAGTAACCCTTCTATATAGTACATTCCGCAAAACTATGGTGTTACCCTTCCATGTAGTACGTTGGCAATGATAAGACTAGGAAATCAAGTGTTTAAGAAGTATGCAAGAGAAGGACAGGCCATTGTTTCAAATACAGTAGAGTACCTACTTTAATAACGTCTAAATGAAATCGCTTTTAAAATTTAATGTATGATATAAGATTACCTGTAAATCAAGGTTATATCCAATGTTTTCATTAACGCACAGTACTCGAATTATATGAATGAAAGCGTTAAAGAAAGTTGAAAATACAACGGAAAGATTATACTCAAACATCCAACTATTCAAGCATACAACATCAAAGTGAACATCCAACTGATGGCTGTAACGCAGATATTTTGTTTAAAAATACTTTAAATCAACAAGAAAACATGTTCATTTCGGCCGCGACTAAATTCTTAAAATCAGTTGCATTGCAGTGTAAAGTAGTATGCGAGACAACAATTATCGTTTCACATTGCAATAATTACGTTAAGTATAATGCACTTATAGCAAACCAGCGGACACTTAATCGTAATGAATGCGAGTGTTGTTACGTAGCGTATGAAATTAATTTAATCTTCACGGTTTACTGTGCCAATTCATAGAATTAATATAAGATATCAATGAATTTGAAGCATTCATGGGGGCGAGAACACAGATATGCTTTATATTTTACATCAACGTGTTTTTTTGTTTTTAACATTTTTGTAAATGAAATTGTAGATTCTTGCAACGATGGGATGAAAGGCAATAAGATGTGCTTCACGGCTCATACATATAAAAAAGACATAATTCCCGTCCATAAAATTTAGTAGTAAGCAAATTAAGCTTTTGCGTAATCAGAGACACGGAACAATAAATGTATTCGTTACACGGTGGTATCCGAACATAAATACGACCTAAATGTGGTTTGTATCGCATCTAGCACAATGTAACAGCTCTATTTTTTTTCTTCAATGTTATTCATTGATTCATAGTTAGTCATTTTCATGTCTCGATGAAGATGAAATTTGTAATCTCAAATTAGACAGGTGTCAGTCGTTAGCGTTGTTGTAGTTTTGACTCTCAGTAATGCTCAATTGGTTCTCTGAGATGAATTTCATTGTCTTGGTTGGCCAGTGTCTGGACTATCTCAGAACTGGTATTTTCAACAGTTAGTACTGCTGTAAGATAGCAAATGCTACCTGATTTATTGGGCTAACATGCCTTATTTGGGGGGCTAATATAGTAGCATTGGTTAGCTTGGCTACATGATTTGTGAGGTGCCATGCCTTAAAAGGAAACTAAAATGTTAGCTTTGGGGGGCTTTGTAGGAATTGTATAAAAGGGGAGACCTCCTAGGTTCAAGGGATTTTCAAGACTCTTTCGATATTTGTGGAGTCCGACGTGAGAATTGGAGAAAATGTAGTATGGGAGTAGAGTTAACATTATGCTGTATATATTTTACAAATAGTTTAGGACTTATTAAACTTTAGAATTCTACTCAAAGGGTTTGTTTATTCTCCTGTCCAAAATAAATGTTACAACGTCCACAAAATTAACGGTTTGCCTTATTTTATATTAACGTTATACCATTATCATTGAATTGTTCATTGACTCTTACTTTGCAAAGATGGACTTCGATTAAAGAATAATTCGATTGCTCGACAGAAAGGTATCCATGTTTTTGCAAATTTTAATGGACATATTTTAACGGTCGCATTAATCAAAAAAGTATTCTCAATCAACACAGAGTTCTACTTTCGTAAATCGTATAGGTGTCTTGAGGTGAGAACAAAGGGATCGAGTCAGTGCCTTTGGGCAGTGTAGCGGACATGAATCATTACGCAAATTCTAACTATTAAGAGTTTTCATGGTCTTGACTTTACCTAATTTCGAGAGGGCGTGTGCACCTGGATATGAATTCCCGGCCGATTCATACACTAGTATAGGGGTTTGTTTACTTATATTCTACCTCTGTTAAGACACTTGCCCCACTTCTACTAAAACTAAAACAAAATTTCGTCTCGAACTATGAGCAGTTTAACTACGGTTTTGAGAACATTGTACATTCGTATTTTTTTATTCAAAATACTAATGCAGGAACACAAAACGTATGTTTAATGATGTACAAAAAATGTACTATTATACTTCCACTTATATGTAACTAAAAAACAAACTGTATCATTTGAAGACTGATCTTACCAGGACACGGGACACAGGACAAAAAAAGCTTACTCCTTCGACACATGCCATCCTACTATGCTTAAATGAAAATTGCAGTGGTGTAAATAGTGTGCTTCTGTCAAAATACAATTTATAGATTTACAAAATTTGCTTATTCAACAGCTGATTATAACCAACAAATGTCAGATAACATCTCGGTATCTCTATAGATCACTTTACGAATTGTATGAGTTATTAATAGAGTCAAACGGTACCCCATGTCTGTTCAGATATCGTTTAATGTAATGAAAATCAAAATCAAAATGACATCATTTTATCACACTCATCTGTTGATTTATACAGTATCAATTCACCTATGGTATTTTTCAAGGTTTTACAAACACTCAGTCATTTACCTGAATGCCAGACATTTTAAATTGCTGTGCACCAACATATTTAGCACAGTGGCGGTTCATACACATTTCTGCGAGTCAATCTTTTTTTATAAGATATAAATGAAATGTTTAACTCATTCGAAACAAATATTCTGCACACAACCTAATCAAGTTTAGGGTCATATAAAATTGCCATAAGAAACATATTTTATGGGTTAAACCGTGTTCAGGAAAACAAAAACTAATATATACAATAAATAAATCATATCCAAAATTCTGGCTGGTTACTTCGGAATTTCAAGAAATGTTCGACTAATATAACATGTATAAAGAAATATACACACAAAAATTGTATTAACGACTGCTGTCGATCTTACTGTTCCGTATATTTACAATAAACTCATTCGTAACGGCTGATTAAATCGAAATAAAAAGTAAATTTTGTCTTAACCTTTAATTATTAGCAGGTTCGGCTTAATTCCTAACTTGGCATACTGCCAGTAGCCAAAGCAAACATGTAAAAGCATACGGAACATTGAAACTAAATGAAATGGTGATGTAATTATTTTTATATTGTGTATATTGCATCATTTTTCAGTACTTTTAAATATAACTGGGTCTGCATGTATTTCAATGGAGAACTAATACGACGTGCAAGTTGATTTATTGCAATCTTATGATTGATCTCATATAGCTTTCATAGAAATCAAGACAATGCAATGATGGCCCTTTGTCACTCACTTGAGTATTATTGCACTTTGAAACAAGGATGTACGTCAAAGGTCGCACGCAAGGTAAGTAATAGGAATTGTGGAAATAAGCTTTCGAAATTGCACAAATATTCCCAGTTGCATCTCTCGAGCTTGAAAACAAAGACAAAGGGCAAGGTCAAGGTCAATCAAGGTGAAACTTTATATCTGCATTAACAATTGTTCATCATCTGGTTCAAACGCCATTGCTGTAGCAGTAGGTAATGTTCAAGTCAGCCAGTTCAAATTTGTATGCACAACTATCTATAAAGTTCACATTTAATTGCTGTAGCTTAAGAACGAGTACGTAGGTAGGTCAAGTGACACTGGGTTTGACCTTGTAACCTCAAAATGAGTAGGAGTAATATACTGGTCAAGACCGGTCTCACTATCCAGTTTATAGTTAAGATCATAGGCCTAATGGTTCTCCAATAATTCAACATGGTAGATCTGACCTTGACGTTTGACCCAGTGACATAAATATCAATAGAGTTTACCTAATGATTAAGTTCATCCTGTCCGTGAAGTCTGAGGATCATATGCCCAATGGTTCCCGAGTGATTGAATATAATATACCTTATTTTGTGACATTGCGGAAGTCAGTTATGGCTTCTGGGGTACAATATGAATGGTTTTCGTAGAGGACCACAAGAAAATGTTATAAACTCAAGCAGTTTCAGACAAGAAGATGTTTGAAAGTTTTTCTACATACAGGGTGCGATCAATTTTGACTCTAGAAACATAATTTGAAAAAAGAACACTAGACAATGTTATAAACACAATATCTAAGCTCTATGCATTTTTGCTATTGAATAGGTAGTGCGCAGAATATTTGTTTCGATAGAAATGTGTATGAACCGCCACTGTGCTAAATATGTTGGTGCACAGCAATTTAAAATGATAACATGTCTGCCATTATAAGCAAAATCTGTAGTGTTTGTAAAACTTTGAAAAATACCCCATCGGAACAATGAATGGGTGAACTGACATTGAACACGGTGTGGTAAACGGTCATTTTATCCTTAGAACATATCAACGGTGTGGTAAAACGTTTACTCTATTATTAACCACACAACGAAAAGAAATACACACCCCCCCCCCCCCCCCCCCCCCCCCCCCCCCCCCACCCCCCCCCCCCCCCCGTGGATCTGACATTTGTTGGTTATAATCAGCTGTTGAAAAGCAAATTTTGTTAATATGTAAATTGCATTTTGACAGAAGCACACTATTAATAATATCCGTAAAGTTGGTTTGCAGTTCACAGTTTGGTTGTTGCGATTCGAATCGCGGTTAAAATGAAGACGTGCTGCCAGTTCGCAGTTCGCGACTCGAATTGCCAATTGTTAACTTCAGCCAAGTACTCTGTTCTAAGTTCACGATTCGACTTGTTCTTAACTTGTTCTTGTCGAGGGAGTATGCTGTTTTTGTCCAGTGTCCTTGTAGGGTCAGTCTTCATGAGATACAGATTGGTTCTTAGTTACATATAAGTGGTAGTATAATAGTACATCATTAAATATACGTTTTGTTTTGCCGCATAAACTAGTATTTCAAACGAAAAATGCAAATAAACAATGTACATGTACTCAAATACCGTAGTGAAACTGCTGCAGCATAGTTCGAGACAATTTTTATTTTCAATTTTAGTAAAAGTGGGGAACGTGTCTTAACAGAGGTAGAATGTAAGGTAATTAAATGTAATCCCGATAATAGTATATAAATCGGCTGTGAATTCATATCAAGGTTCACACGCCTATTATCTCCCCTCATCCTGAAATTAGGTAGAGTCCTCCAGACAGGGCCACTTTTAACTCCAGGGGCATGAATTTAACATACCTGATAGAGGTTCACACTAGATCAAATATCTAAGCTCTAGGTCTTGTTGCTTTGGAGAACAAGATTTTAATGGTTTTTCTTTGTTAATTTATGTCACGAGTTACCCTAACGTGCGCTGTCCATTTTAACCAAACGTTTGGTAAAGGACCAATAGACAATGCTGCATACCAAATGTATTAGCTCTAGGCCTTGTGACTTTCTTGAAGATTTTCCTTTCGGTTGCCATGGCAACCAGAGTTCTACATAAAACTGGATTCTCTAAACAAACTTGATAGAGCTCCCTGCCAAGTTTCATCATCATAGGCCAATAGATTTCAGATTAATTGCTGTTTGAAGCAAATATTGGACGAGTTTTGTAATGTTCTTTTGTAGTGTCATCTTATTTCGAAGTTTTCCGTGACATTGGTGAATTTCAGTTGCTGTTTGAAGCAAATATTGGACGAGTTTTGTAATGTTCTTTTGTAGTGTCATCTTATTTCGAAGTTTTCCGTGACATTGGTGAATTTAGCTGATCTGTTAGACTAAGTAGGAAACGGTAGGTTCACTGAACATCGAACTTTAACATGTTAGAAGGGTTTCAGTTTCTTACGTGGGATGGAAATTTGACACCGGTTCTTCTCAGGAACGATGGTTAGGTAAACTGCCCGCCTGATAAAATTACCAAAATTCGGTTGGAACCGACCTTAATCTTCTACAACAACAACAAAAGGAAACGGTAACTAACGCCTTTAAAGGGATGGTTTGAAACAAACATGCATACGATGCCAAATAGTATTTCATTACTCGTCTAGTTTTGTCCAATCAGAAATGCTCCTTTTTCCTTTTATTTTTTCTGTGACATATGAAAATATTGCAGACAGTCGCAGCTTGTAGCTTATAATGATATGGGGAAGATAAATGACAACACATGCAAACAAATCAAGGGAAATCCGAGATTTTTCCTTGTTTGTGGTTAACCTATAACGTATCCCGTCTGAGTTTAATGTCATAAAATCGATTTTATCGGATGCCGTCGAAAAACTGAATTCAATAATTAAAACAAACAAAACTCTACCAGTAAAACGTTTGCCTTAGCTTTACAACTGTGAAAACATCGAGCAATCAAAATCAAGATGATTCATTCAAAGTCAAGCCACCTGCAAAATCGATACATAATAATAGAAGTCAAAAAGTGTGTCTGATACCAAGAAACCTCTAACACGAAACGTTTTTTTCAGTAGGGTGTTTGACCGTGGCTCATTATAAAACATATAAAAGCATCCGCTATTTAGTCATCTGTGTTCTTAACTGACGTTGATTTGAAAGGTCATACATTGAGTTTAAAGATGAAGATGCTCCTCCTTTAACACTTGATCACAAATCCGTTGAAGTATTAAATATGGCTTAATAGAGCTGTGCAGCAATACAGCAAGTGGTAGTCGAAGACTTTAAAGACCGCAAAGAGTCCACTCTTGTAGAAATCTTTAAGACCGCTAAAATACTTCACTTGACAGTCTGCCATTGTCACACCACCCACTTCTGATATTTTATGTCAATGACTAATCTATTTCAGTAAATTATGAGGAGAAAGTTAAGTAGATTCTAAATTGATAACAAGCAATTTATGCAAACCACCACACTTTTGATTGCAATAAATAAAATGAAAAAGTAACGATATGATGAGAGAAAAAAATGAAGATAAATCTCAATTTTGCTCATCGTTTACATACACTGCGTGGAAATCTTGCATATCATCTTATCGAAAATAGTTTAAGCTTTCGTAAATATGTCATTAAATTTCTTTAATTAAACGTGGTTATGAATTCATACAGCAATACAGTAGTCATTGTGTTTAATTTGAACCGTATCTATATGTGATGGTAGTTGGATATGAAAGCAAGATAAAAACCTTTTTAGCCTAATCCCTGTTTTATGTGTTATACGATTCATTTTCTTCTTTTAGAACCTTTGACTTTGTTAAGTACACTGACAATAAATCTGTCTTACAGACAGGACAAATTACACTACATTTAACGTTACAATGGTAACAATATATCACTTGGTTTTTGTCAGTTGACGTTTAAATATAATTAAGGTGTCTCGATAGCAAATGACTGTATTGGTGAGGAAACAGCATTGCCTTTAATAAAACAGCCGGCTTATTTCCAAATATTGTCATTGACGAAAGGCATCAGGAAATTTGGGGGCATTGGCAGCTCTATTACAACCTGATAAAACAAGGGATACTGTAAACTGTTTACCAAACGAAGCATAACCTAAGGCTGCACCGCATTTCAAACTGACATTCGATCGTATACAAATATGTTTTTCGTTGGAATCAAAACTTTCGAAATAGTTACTTTCAAAACGAGGGATATTCATTCATTCAATTCTTAGACGGGCATTATAAAAAAAGACTCAAGATAATTTTCGGCAAATTTCTTATATCAAGCCCTTAAAATATTATCCATTCACAAAAAAGTACGTCTGAGAAATCCAGTCACCGAGTAGTCTGCTCTTGTTTTACTCTAAACACTTAAACACAGACATTGTAACACAGGTACTGCAAACACCGCTTCTGAAGTTGTAGCGACGTCCAACAAGCATTTCTCTCAGTACAGGAAAGAGAAAAATGTCAGAGGAACTCAGGTTTGTTAAGTAAGGAGGTTTTTTTATGTGTTTGTCCCGCATAAACTTCTGCACAATATTACTCTTTTGTGCAGATGCATTGTCTAATGGATAAGAACGGTACCCCTTCAAACCTCTTCGCGGGTGACGTTTAATGTAATGTTTTCTCACTGATTTCAATACCCTATTTCTATAACACTGTCCAGAAACAGATCTGCCAAATGAAGTGGGCATTTGGATTGGAAAAAAATCGTGCATAGAACCCGTTTGGATCTTTGACTTCGCTCTCTTTTGTGCTTTCTTTAGCGTATGAAATACCAAATGATGCAGCTATATGAGAAAAATGCATAACGTGAGTCTTCTGTTACCGTGGCCTCTACAGCAGCAATGTTTTGAGAAGACAACAAAATGAATTTCCAAATTTGCTCAAATTCTTTTTTTTTTCTCACATTCTTTAATATTCACAAATATACGACAGCGCCTGGAATATGATTTCAGGTTAAAAAGCAAATCGTTCTGGTAATAGTTCCTGAACTTTCTTCAGTCTCAAATAATTTTTTGAAATTTGAATGACATCTTGGTTAAATGGAAATTCTAAATCAATCGTGTTATGTATGCATTAAACATAGTGGTACAACAACATAAATATGTTTACCTTCCCGATTTGTATTTCCTGTACAAATGTCAACACAATTGAAGACCTTAACCACTGAGGGGCAGCTTTGAAGTCAAGTTTGAGGGAAAAGAAAGAGAAAATCCGAAAAATGTATATTACTTGTAGTAGCGCTTGAAAAAATGCTAGTTTTTCTGAAAATGTTTAATAATTTTTATTGTATGTAGAAAGTAAGGAGGCTATAGAAATTAAGCAAATACAGGATATATGTCCGCACACTGTTCTGAGTCATACCGTTTTATAGATATGTAAGAAAACACTGTTCTGAGTCATGCCGTTTTATAGATATGTAAGAAAACAAACATGAATATGTTTTATTAATTTTAAATTACTTTACTGCTTTTATTGGAACGGTATTTGCAACAAAACGTAATGAAGTAGGCATTTAATTTGAATTTTGTTACAAGTTTGAAAGTGTTTTTTTCACATAGATTGAATTTTAAACCGATAATGATACGATATTTGAAAATACTGGAAAACCTCGAAATGTAAACATTATCTACCTGATGAATTATACCATGTTTAAACTTTATGCAGAAAGAATACAAGTAACAACTTTTGTTCAAAGTAATTGCAAAGTTGATACAGTTTGGAAATAAGAGATAAAACTGTTTGAATAATATGAAGAAAATTAAGATGAATAGCATTCATGTTGCTCGTCATTTAGCTGATCTAAGTGGAAATCACGCATGGCATCTTATCAAAATTGCATAAATTCTTTGTAGATAGGTAAAATAAAGGGAATAGTTACATAACTTTGTTATTGAGTGGGTGGCAGCCAAATATTTTCACCAAAAACCCACTTTGCCGCTCTCTGTCTGTAATTTCCTGTTAACCAGCAGATTTCAGCCATTTAAGGTTTTATTGTTTATCACTTTCAAACATGATGTAGGACATCTAGTTTTGATGGATAGGGTTTTTAGGGCTGTAGAGTAAGAACAATTTTATTTTTTCCCACTAAGCCGAAAATCGTATCCTGCACACAGCGCAGGCGTAGATATCCCTATAGTATTGAACTAACGGGTTGAACAACACATGTACACAAGATCGATCTTTTAAAAAGATGGTCGGCGTGATTTTGAGTATACGAAGGTAGTAATGATTCCTGTCAAATTGTATCATAACACAGTAAAAGGTTTAGAAGATGAAGCGAGGCTAAAACTTTCTATAAACATATAGTTTGACATATAGAGACCCAAAATAATTATATCCGCATCCAGACTTCATATAATGATGCTCTCTGGCTTAAAAAAATCAAGTAAGGTGGGGGTTTTCGGATTAGGCTGATTACTTTATGGAACAGATAGATCAACAGTTTGTTCTACCCATGGAGTCGCTTTAACTTTTATTTCTTGTAAAAAACATTCATTTTATAGTAAAGCTGTGTAAATCCTGTTATAGTACACATAATTATTCAGAATTTCTTAATGTATTTTCTCTTTTCATAAAGTATAAAGATAAATATATTTTATGTTCCGTATGTTGCAGTTTACTTGTAAATTTATTTCACTTAGGGTCTTCTTGCCTAATTGTACCGATGAGATATTTTGCGTACTCATTGCGTAAAATTACACACTGCACCACAGTAAATTGGAAATACTGCCAAAAAACATATCATTGGAAGCTTTTCAAAATAATGGTCACTTTTAATAACACATAACCTGATGGGAATGTTTGGGCGAGATATTTATGAGTCCACTTTCTCCCAAATTGTCAAAATACGTTACAGTAGCGTGTCGTAATATGAGTCTAATGTTGTCAAATGTCTGTAGTAAATTAGTAATGTCTGATTCGATCAAGAATTGCAAAACCAAGTTTGTAGATAACATACCTTTCTAAATCGCTTAATCACTGTGAAGAAAGCAAATTTCTTTTCACCGTTTATATAGGAAACACGGCAACATGTGTTAGAATTTACTACCGTTTAAACGTCAAATTATTGTTGTCAAGGGGAATGTCATAGTAAATAATTTTGGTATTTTGTGGCACTATTTACAAACTATTTAACACGACTATACAGTAACTTTGTGAATCATCAATTCAGCGTCCCCGAGAAGAGAAAATGAAAAACATACTACTGTCTGTCATACTATGTAATCCACACGATAACACGCTCTTATGCAATTAATACGACAAAAAAATGATCAGCAAACGAAATAAATTATTGTTATAAAGTTATGAATATATCACTTGGTTTTTATCACCGCCAATGGGAGTGTCAGTGTCTTTTAACAAATCTACGTTGACAGATATGGTCCGCTAACTAATTTTTACTCTATGTTAGTTGTTTCATAACATGCAATTATAATATAGCCGCATTTGTCAGCCCGAATACAACTGACCCGACGGTAAAAAAAATAATATAATTGTGCATTAATAAAATACTGTGTTCTTAACGCCATTGGCCTGATATTTCAATTACACATGTACATGTCCAACAGAAGGTTAGGCATTTTTCACCAGCTATATAGGGGTAAGATCACTCGTACAAAAAAAGTTCAATCCAGACGTAAACATTATTGCATACTGTCTCGTCAGCAAATTTACTGTCAGCGAATTGATTTTGAATACATACGCCTCTCCCGTCCGCACTAAAGGGAACAGCCACTCCGTTGAAAACGGATTATTTAACGGACATGTCAGGTTTCAGACACGAACACCTTAGTCATTGTGGTTGGAAACAACTATAGTTTCTTGTCTGTAATTTGTATGGTTACAAAAGAAACATATCAGTATATGTCCCGTGTCTTGATATTTAATCGCCCTTACAACCTGTCGCGGTGAAATGTCTCACTCGTCAGACATATTGTATTTAACAATTAGATACCTGGCCGCTGTACATTTTCCGTTGTTGTTTTTTTCTTTCCCGGTGCAGACGGTAAGTTTAAATGTTGTGTAGGAATAAACAACATTATTGCTGAAATTCTAAGCTTGTTTGCCAGATATTCTGTAGCCAACGTGGCGTAGTGGTAGCCCGTTCGCCTCAGGATTGAAGGGCCCCGGGGTCGATCCCTTTGCCATGTCGGTGTGGTCCTTAGGCAATACACAAATAATAATAATAATAATACGCCTCTCCCTCTGTTCAAGGTTGAATATGTCTGGAACAAGTCTCGAAAGCGATTAATCTAAGTTGTAAGAACTTGTTACGCAATCGAGAATAAATAAATTAGTATAAAATATTAAACATATCCTGCCAGCTATAACGGTTTTTGTTGTACACTTTATGATGTATAAAGGAGCTATCAAAACGGATAATACACACTTTTATTTTATTCAGTATTTAGTGTCTGACAAATATGCAAGGAACATCTTTGTATCGTTCACCCTATTCACCATACACGTTCCCATAACTATGGTAATTTTCTTTGGTGAAAAGACCCGGATGTCTGGTAAGAAATGAAAGTCGTAATGGGTTTATAATGGTCTAAGTGAACAAGCCCAAACCTTTCATGTGCATCAGTCTGAGCAGAATTCATACAGACGAACATCTTTAAAAAATATTCCTAAGAGTTGTATGCCTAGAACATCTCAATTTTTGAATAAGTTCAAAGAAATAAAGTTGACGTGAATTGCATGATGTATCACATATATCAATAGGCCTATATATCATTTAATTTATTCACAAACAGTAACAGCAACTTATAACCTAGAAATAACGTATTATTGTCATGAAAAATAAAATGAAACAACATCTTCTCTCCAATGTAATACACATAATAAGCAATTTACATCTGCTTTTTTGTTCAATTTTACCATATAATTCTGCATAATTTAGGAGATCTAAGGAAACAAAAAGCACAAAACAAACATTTCTCACGTTATATCTAAAGCATAAATGTTTTGGCCTACATCGTCTTTTTACCATTGATGGATACATTCATACAGTTTCTTTTGTACGATAAAATACCCAGTGCTTGAATAATGAAATATATACATGTCCAACAAATACATGCAATACTCCTGGTCCAAAAGAACTGAACACACATATTTTCAGATTCTGTAAAATAACTTAGACCAACAAAGATTATTTAAACAATCTATTCGCGTTTTGCATCGTCCGTCGGGTCTATCTAAAATTTAACAGTATCCGCCGTGTTCGAAAAAAACAACACATGTGGATAAAAGTATTAGTAAAAATATGAGACCACATGCTTAAAATTTCTTTAAAATGATTAAATGTTTCTTTTAAAATTAATTCTTACAAAAAGATTGTGTGTTATGAAATTTGCGCATATATCTTGTTTTGTATACTGTCGTCCTGGAAAAAACTCAGTTAGCACCTTCACGTGCTAATTAAAATACGAATCATACTTTGACGATATTAATGCGCATTTATTGCGCATAGGAAAAACAACCATGTCGGGAACAAAAATGTGTCGCCACTTGTCAGTGGAAAAAAACATAAATCAGGATTGGCATTACACCAAACGTTTAGCAACGTAATAAGAGACTGAAATATAAATGTCAAATATTGACAAATTACCTCAATAATGCTGAATATCATGTTATTACACGTTGCACTTTCTCCAGTCTGAGCGTTCTCCTGTGAATTGTAAGTTACATTTTAAAGAAAGTTCTGAAATAAATACCCTTAAGTCAATGGTGCCCATGTTTATTGGTCTCTACGCATGTAAATGCCGCATGTTTCGCAAAACCGTGGCCTAAGTTGGCAAAAGTTAATTCCTGACGAAGTAAAAATATGTAAATAAACAAACCTTGTCCAAATGCTCCCAAATTATATCTTCAGTTTATAATTCCAAACACTGTCAAAGGAAGAATTACTTGAACAATGTAATGCACAGAGTGCGCGAGACCGCATTAATGGTAAAATAATACAATACAGTCTCGCGTTTTTTACTGTCACTTTGGGTCAGTGAACATGTATTTTTGCGTAACTGATAGCCTTGTATAGTGTTTCAGATGGAGAGCTTTAGTTTTGTTTTGGTCAATGAACCTGGGTAAAATGCTTCAATGAATGTAAAAGTGACAAAATAAAAAGGAAATGACACGTTTGACATTATTGCATGTAACACGGAAACCAAGGTCCACGCTTTGATTTGCTATGTCATCCATCCGTATATATTTCACCAAATCAATGTTATATAGCATTCGAGTCATGATTGTGTGAATTATATAGACGAACTTTCTGGTATCAAATAGAAGTTACGACGAAGAAATTTTTTAGTTTTGTCAATGATTTTACCATTCCCTGTCAACAATACCCAGGCTACTTACTATGTTGCAAAAGATAGTGTGCACTCTGGTTTTTGCTGATTTTATATACTATCGAAATATATGATGTCTGGTATCAAAATTTAAAACAATGTATGCTCAATCTCATGTGTATTGATAGCACATTTAGTCGAGAGTATATTAGAGTATAAATAAGAGTTTGTAATTTGAGGCCGATACGTTTATCAAAATGGAGATATTTAAAATAAAATAGCGCACACTTTCTTTTACAACTGAGTACATTTGTATAGTAATCTATAAAAATTATGAACTTGGTTATATATATTGTGTATTTGGTTTAAGTATAATGTTTTAAGAAATTCATTTTCAAACTATTCATGTTCACCTCATACAAGAGCCAAGGATACAGAAGTGTACACTTATCAGCTAAAGTGCGTAGTAAAACATGAGGATGGAGTATTGCCATGCAATACAAAGACCTAAACCGGATATTTTGAAATGATATGAACATATGACCAAAGTTTAAAAAGTTACAAAATATCAGAACATAAAGAATCACAAGACTGAGCCGTAAGTGCGACCTTGACCTTCAAGATAGTTACTTTGTTGTTATTTATAGCACATCCTTGGGGTATTGACAACAACCATATTACTGTATTTCAAAATCAGCCGATGTATTTTGCAGTTACAGCCCGGACTATGAAATACTGGTAACACATGTTTTGATCCTTAAGTGCGACCTTGACCTTCAAGATAGTTACTTTGTTGTTATTTATAGCACATCCTTGGGGTATTGACAACAACCATATTACTGTATTTCAAAATCAGCCGATGTATTTTGCAGTTACAGCCCGGACTATGAAATACTGGTAACACATGTTTTGATCCTTAAGTGTGACCTTGACCTTCAACTTAGCTCCAAGGGTGTGGTTAATGACACTACGTAGGGGCTATGAGCAACACCTGTATGAATTTTTTTAATCATATTATGCATGTAAAAGTTACAGTCCGGACATAAAGTGCGGACGGATGGAATAACGGACGGAACAGATTAAACATATTTTTAGTCTCCAGCGGTCTTTGAACGGTTTCGGACTAATAATATTAACTTCTTGTAGACATGAATAGAAACAGTGCCATTTTGGTCTTACCATGTGATATTCTCCTGTCATTTTGAGCTACTACACCAAACATAAACTTAAATGAACGGCTCAACTCGAGTTTCTGAACAAATGTAAGTATTTCATTTTAAATGCATTTTCGATGAAACGGAATAACTGCTTCAAAATCGATCTGAAGATGTGTAACAAAACGTTTGTGTCGAATTTCCAAAATATTTTTTTTTTGAGTAACTTTCTACACAACAAATTAAATGTTCTATACAGTCTGTACTGTGTGTCCTCTCAGAGCAGGTTTTTGACAGTCACCGGAAGTTCGTACTTGGCCATTTTGAATCAGAAAATTGATTGAAAACGGGAATTTAACTACCTAGAAAGTTAGAAATGAGCAATTGTAAACGGACTTCATGAGCAATCAGATTCATTTCAGGCTACAACAAGTAATGTTTGGACAAAAAACAACAACTACGATTTCGATGTAAACCTTTGAGAACTCGTATAAAAGTACATTGTATTATTTTTTCTTGATGTAGTCGAACTAGGTTTAGAGAGATAGAAAAATTGTAAAGCATTTAAATGCAGGAAAAGAAACTGGTAACCTACGGAATAGTAACAACGTTTATTGTTGCAAATTAGCCGCAGGAAAAGGCAGCTTCTATTGTGTAAACAGGATTAATTAGATAGACCAAAAATGTGGCCTCTCCGGTGTCAAACACTCCAACTGTTGATAACGCAATACGGACACCCTGGCAACCACAAAAGCCCATCCTTGAGCACTTCATGCTCATTTGAAGTATAAACAGAGCATGCGGTCATGCAAAGAAATAAATGGCAACATAACTGAAGTATAAATGTATAGGCAAGACAATAGTATACATAATAAAATATTGTATATTATACAAACGAACGAACAATTTTACGTCGTCAAAGAATGAGATAGTTGACCTGCACTTGAATGTAGGCCTAAATATAGCCCAATCTGATTGAAACCATCTCCTCAAAGACCCTACGCTATGAGGATTTCAGAAGATCGTGAACTTTAGTCAGATTGAATAAAAAGCTGTAAAAGAAAACATAGTAAAAGTTGGAAGGAGCACGAAGGTGCGTAGCTACACATAATGTGAAAGCAAGGATCTCCTCATGTCAGTCTTGAAAGAAACTGGGTATGTCCATCACCACACAAACTAATAAAATGATAAAATTGTCATCCAACTGAGTTAGATAATGATAAAAACTGGAAATAAAATACAATGTAAAACAGAAAGCACAAGAAGCTTATGTAGAATAAGCAGTACGATCAACTATGAATGAGGGCTCAATTCTCCAGTACTGGTCCCTAATATGTGAGGAAAACATTTAACATTGAGGTAAGAGTAGCTTCAAGAAACGCTGTGATATTCTTTGATATCTCCAAACAGAGACAATTCTTCAAAGAAAGTTTTATATACAATACAAGAGTATAGTAACCACGTTTAAGCACGCGAACTGCAAACCAACTTAACGGATATTCACGAGACTTACAACGATTGATATATGGGGGCAGTTTAAATAGGTGTAATTGTGTCAAAGCTGGAGCGAGGCTTAAGACTTCCGCAGTACCAAAGTGGGTGGGAAATTATCAAAATCTCTATAACGGCAAACTGCAGTTCAATAAAACTTTGCACAAATAGATATTATCAAAGTATCTTTATTTTACATTATGTTGAGAAATGTAAAGAGTAATGTATATAGACAAATAGCTAGACTTAAAACATCCCTAAAATTATTTTTACATTCTAACGCAAAAACTAAACAACACAGAACTTCGTTTACCGTTAGAGAGTTTTTGATGATTTTAGTTTTCTACCTTCCCCTCAACTTTGGTACTATGGAAGGCCCTTAATGTGATAACTGCTTCATTGGCTTAACTTGTGTTTCACAATAACGTCAACATGCAAGCAATTCACGTGACCTTAAGGTATTGCATGTCGTTAGTGCGTGTCAATCGTGATGAAATACGAACGGTACGACTACTCCGCCATGTCATTGACTCTTATCTTTTCTATGAAATGTGTGGCATAGCATTCTTATCTACATTCTTTGGGAACGAAGGCATCTCGCAACAGGTGTCTGTCTTTCTTAATAACTTTACTTGTCAAGTACAATGATTGGACTTGTTTGCGTAATATTGTCTACAGGCCTGTGTTCTGGTTAGTATAAAAATAATTTTCATTCTACTTGGAATATTTCTGTTCCATATTATCCGTACACATATATTAAAGCGAAATTTGCTGTACACTTTGTGGACTGGGTGAACATTTTATAAAACTGAGCTTCCCGGCTCATCACGACCAATCAAGTAACTGTAACCTGGTACAATCGTTAGCGTCCGAGCTGTCAACGGTGTCAAAACTCAGCTAGCCGTTACGCCGGAAGTTCGAAACCAAACTAAGGAAGTTAAATGGTTTCTGTAACGGCGACCCAGGCCATGTGCTCTCTATGACTATGATAATGCATTGTTGGCACCCGTGTCTCCCTCTGTTGTACATTCTACATAGGTCACTGTACAGTTGACCTTCGATATGGCGAAACAATCGCGGCCGGTCGGGTTCTGAAATTGTAAGTGGGTAAAAAGAAAAATCTTGAAGTTGACAGACACTTATAAAGTATTCTATCAGTTAAATTGTATGGAACTCCTACTTTTAAAGTATACCTCACAAATTCAAATTAAAATTTGGGGAGAGACTTTTTAACTAAGCTTACGGCTATCTGCTCGATCGTTGCTGTTATTTAGCAAAAATATTGTATGAAGCATTTATTTGAATATATATTGTTTAAACCAAAGTAATATTTCGTTTGCCTATATTCCACCTTCTTTACAACTTTTCAGTATACTCACAGACGGACTGTTCGAATTTGCCGGATGGACATTACAGCATTGGTTGTAAGGCGTACGACGAGTGTAAAAACCACGTGCTAACATCTGTAGAATGTAAACAATATTTTGTTTACAACAACGCCACCAAAATGTGCGATCAGTGAGTAATTTGTCTATATCGAAGACAATTAAAATAAAATTTCCACTGACTATACTCGGAGGCTGTTAAGGTAGGCTTATTCATTTTACACTGCTGTAACCGTATACTACGTTATACAGTTGAACTCGTATAAGTGGTAACTTCAATGAAGCAACAATCTGTCTTATGCATACCGAGTCTCAACTGTATATTAAATCATCAGCAGACATTGTCTTCAGGAAGCTGCTTTAGACAGTATTTGACTGACTGCTCGACAAGATAAGTTTGACTGTATTAAAATTGGTGCCATCTGTTACAAAGTATCGTTTCAATGTAAAAATACATAAATTAGGCGAAGAGGGTCATGTAATGTCTTCTGGTGTTTCAAAATATAGAAACATAGCATACCTCAGTAAGAGAGAGAATTATGCTTGTTTTTATAAACTTCAGACTTAGTATAGACCCTGTTCAAATTGCACAGTGAAACACAGGTACCTGACCATCCCCCATTCTTCCTATATCACATTTTAAAAAAATATATATGTGATATATGGTGGGAAATGGTCGGATACCTCTGGAAAATCCTTTCGTCTGTGCAACGGTCACATATCACCCGGAAGTTCTAGTAGTTTGCTATATAAGAACTGATTTTTAACTTGATTTTTTGCAGTAAAACTAACGTTTTGCCTCCATGCGGACTCGTGAGAGACTGTTCAAGTATTCCAGACGGGACTTATGCAGAGACAACACTGGGCTGTACATCGTATTACACGTGCAACTACCATATCTATTACGGACACAACTTCTGCACTGAAGGTAATTGTACATCTTCCTTTACATGTCCTTTACGTGTCCTTTACATTTTATAAGTGACAAGAAAGGGTTATTTATTCTTTAAAGGACCAAAATACAGAATTCCTTCTACTATTGATTTTCATGCTTGTCGTGGTCATATGGCGGAATCCATCGAAACTTTTTGTGTTAAATGGTGTCGTCGTGAGAATGCTGATCCAAATGCATTAACGTCTTGGAAACGAAGTATTTTTAACATTGTCGATTCTCGTATAAAATTTTACCAAACAAATGAACACCTACTTCCATCAAAACCCAAGTTTACTTTAAGACATCTGAAAAAGGAAATCCAAGAATTTCATTCTAAGTATGTCTTAGTTCCAGAAGACAAGGCGGCCAACAATATTATCATCATTTGACGCCTACATTATATTAATGTTTTACAAAACGAACTAAATAGCACTAAAGCTTATATATTGAGTCCTTCCGTTGAACAAAATGTGGTCACTGATCACATCAGTGAAGTTTCTAATTTGAAAGTTCGTATAGATGATCAACATATTAAACTTCCTACTATGTACTGGATTCCTAAATTACATAAACAACCATATAAAGCTCGTTTCATCGCTAATTCAAGCTCTTGTACCACTACAAATATTTCAAAACTATTAACATCTTGCCTAACTGCTATAAAAGCCCACGTGAAAAGATATTGTGATAAAGTATACGAAAACTCTGGTAAACATTTATTTTGGTCGATCAAAAATTCTGGCGAAATCCTGGATAAGTTTAAAGTTAATAATTACAAAGTAACTTCAGTCAGTACATACGATTTTTCTACTCTGTACCACTTTACCACATCATTTGATAAATGACAAGCTAACTGCCCTAATTCAAAAGACTTTTGCCAGGGAGAATACTACATTTCTCGCCTGCAATTTCGATAAAGCTTTTTTTACTAGCTGTATTGTTAAACATTATACTATGTGGACCTGTGACGAAGTTTGTAAAGCCCTTTCCTTTTTATTGAACAACATTTATATAAGGTTTGGGAATGCAGTTTTCAGACAAGTAATCGGTATTCCCATGGGAACAAATTGTGCACCCCTTGTCGCAGATTTGTTTTTATATTGTTATGAAAGAGACTTTATGTTGAGTCTTTCTCCAGATACGCAGGCAGACATTATCACTGTTTTTAATAATACATCACGCTATCTGGATGATATTCTTAATATGGATAACCCGTTTTTTGGTCAATTGGTGGACACTATTTATCCCCGGGAACTCCAGTTAATTAAAACTAACAATTTGGATACTGGTGCTTCATTTTTAGATTTACATCTCTCTATTTATAACAATATTATACATACCAAAATTTATGACAAGAGGGATGATTTTAATTTTAGTATTGTAAATTTCCCCCATTTGGATGGGGATGTACCTCATGCTACATCTTATGGGGTATACATTTCTCAGTTAATTCGGTTTGCCAGAGCGTGTAGTCATGTTGAGGATTTCAATGAACGTAATCAATATATTACAAATAAACTTCTTCAACAGGGCTACCGTTATTACAAATTGCGTAAATATTTTGCTAAATTTTACCTTCGTAATTCTTATTTGGTTTTGAAATTCAATAGTAATCTAAAGACTCTTCTGCGAGAAGGTATTTCAAAACCCGATTTTTATGGGGATGTGGTTTACAAACTTCGTAAGATTTTGGGTCATGGCAATTTTCCAACTGTATTTGCTAAAATTATAAAACGTTTTGTTAAAAGAGGTTACGACCCAACTATTTTGAGACACACCGCATGTTTGGTGTTCAACCCGTTTACAGTTGGACGCTATGCTTCCCTCTTTGATTGTGTCTGACGGAAGAGGGGGAGGACTCTGTGATGGGCAGTTTTTAAATCCCACTGGGACGAAACTGTTTTGATTTCTGTCCTCTGGCCTGTTTCGTCGGACCCTTAAGGGTGTTTCTCTTGGTGCTCTGCCTTCTGCAAAGGCATGGAGTACATACGTTTTTTGGTTCTCAAGGTTTGCTTTTTATACATTTATACACGAGTATTTTTGTGTTTTACATACCATGCCTTTTGTTTCCATTGCGTGTGTTAGAGATTCACCTAGCAGGGATTACTTTTATTTACACTGTCCTGTGACTTTGGAACATGGTGGGGGGTAAGAGTGAGGTTGGGTGCGCACCATAAACCGGTTTAAGCTCCCCAGTGGTGTTTTTGCCACTGACCGTTCCAAGGCGGTGCCCCACTGTGTTCCTTTAATTGTTCGTTTTGTCCTCGTGCTTTGTATGCTAGTGTGTGTTGGTAGTGTACGTGTGTGTGTGTGTGTGTGTGTGTGTGTGTGTGTGTGTGTTTTTGTGTGTGTGTGTTGTGTGTGTGTGTGTGTGTGTGTGTGTGTGTGTGTTGGTGGTGTGCACTTCTGGGTGCTGTGGGGCTCGTTTTGGGGAGGCTGCGTTTTTGGTACGTGGCTTTCCCTGTTTGATATTATTTTGGTTTTTATCATTATGGTACAAATGAAATACTGTACATGTGACTATTTTTTACACATCTTCGCTGTACAAAAGCTACCATTCAGGCTTTGCAACCAGAATGCTGACCATGCATGCAAGCCAGGCTGGTTGTTTATCCATCTCATACAACTATAGAGCCGCTTTGGTGCAGTGGTGGCGCGTTCACGTCAGGATCGGAAGGTTCCGGGTTCGACCTCTTCCAGACCCCAAAAGTAGTGATATGTCCTTAGCAAGGCAGGACACAGATAACAACAAAGTGCCCCCCACCCACTCTCTCTTTCTCTCTTCAAAGTTGGATTAAGTCTTGAGAGCAATTGATATAAGGTGTAAGATCTTGTTTCGCAGTTGAGAGTAAATAAATTAGACTGTTTATACTTTCAGGTACAGTGTTTGAAAACACCTTGGGTACCTGCGTGTGGCCAGCTGACGCTTACCCGCCGTGTGGAAATAAAGTGTAATCAGATGTTAACTGATCTACTCATATAAAAATTGCGTTTCTCAAATGAATTCTTTTTTATTCATAAAATAAAACTCCAAATGAAAACTGCTATTAATTCATGAAAATGATTTTGCTGATATCCAAAAGTTCCTTTCATCTACACAAATCCAAAAAATAGAGATTCAAAGAATTGAACAATTGTAGAAAGAAAAACGTACAAAAACACAACTGTGGCCAAAAAAACGTCCAGACATTAAGAATATGAGGTCTGGCAATATATCCAATTATTAGTCTTAAACCCTTTCTCCGATTGACGCACTGTAGTGTATGGAATGCTCATAGCTAATTCGATGTGGAAGGAGCGATCATTTTTGTCTGTTTCTTAAAAGATGTCTTGGAATACAAAAAGTTCTGCTTTTTTAAAACCAATACCAATATTTACGTAAAGTATAATTCAATTTAGAGCTGAATTAAATCTTTTTTTTTAACGACTTATCCCTTATATACAATATGATATAAGCTTGCTTTATCCCACACCATTGCGGTCAGTCTCTTAAAAGGTTGCGAAGTGCAGCTTGACTGAAGAACAGTAAAGGATAACAATCAGACCGCACAGATGTTCAGGCTGCTCATAATCGACACAAAGGCAGGGAAAGAGTTCAAGCTTCCACAACAACAGATTGATGACAAATGAAACAGACTGATCGTAAACAGATAATTAAAATTAAACAGAAAATCCCGTAAATTCTACCGAGGCTTTAAAGTTTTTTTAACGAAGGGCTTGGTAACAAAGGTTACTAATAATACAAACTTTATTTCTAATTCGTATCATTTATTCAACACATTTTTGTTGCTTATCTGACAAAACCCAAAACCTTATCAGGGCATAAAACTAGTTAACAAAAAAATCCATTTATTTAACTAATTCTGGTATTCAATTTCTTGATTTGACCATTATAATAAACAGTCAATGCGATTTACTTTGTTAGTCTTTGTTTTTATATACAGTGTTCATTCTGTATATGTGTATATTCAGAGTATGTGCAAAACAATCCTACACACAGGTAAAACAATATAAACACTGAAAGGGATTGAAACGAAAAACAACATTCTAGTAAATCATCAATGGCGGGACAAATTCATTTGTTAGTTTTGATCCCTATAGACAAATTAATTTCTTAAAGCATCATGGTTCAGTAACGTTGCAGCTCCTTGAATCTCCATGCTACTTCTTTGTCGGTAAATGTTGCTCCTCCAACACCATGCTTCCAGGTTAGTATGATTGCTATATGGTGACGGATATATTACTGCAACTTCTTCTGTTTCCTGATGGACTTGAACATGTCTTGAATTAACATCATAATTGCTTGAAACGCCAATCCATGTTGAGAAGTACTGGTAGATACAGGATAGAGAATATTTGGCAGGGGATGCTCTTTCAAGTAAAAGATGTAAATTGTACAGATCAGAAATTTTATAAACAACTTTTAAGATAAATTTCGAGGACAAATTCATGGCTGAATTTTGGTGAACAATTTCCATTTTTTCAATTGATGATCAAGAAAGTCTATACTAATAATATTTTGCGACGACGATAAACTTAAACTTAAAACAATGAAAATGTAAGATTATTTTTGCAGTATTTTGTACGTTTTATAATGATTAAAGCAAATTAATCTGTTTTGAACAAATGTGTATTACCTTTGTCAGGAGATACCGCTATGGAACATAGATTCTTTTCATTAGACTTTTTGCTGAAGCTGGAAACAACACAACATTAGGTAATGTTACTGAAATTGAAAATAATACGATTGTTTTGCCAAAACCTTACTTGATGGTCAGTTGGAAAGTTAATCGTCAGGTGCTTTTGATTCCGCCTTCGTTTCGTAAATCATGCTGGGAAAGAATTTATTCTTTTTATAGTATTCCTGCTTAAAAGAAAAATATATATTTGCACAGTTGTTTCCTTTGAAGCAGCCAGTGTTAATTTAGATATAATTATTTACTTATATAAATGCTTGAAAAGAAATGAAATATACTCTACTTGATTATTTTTTTAAATGATATTTTTATCAAATCTATTCTAATACCCAAGGCTTATTTTAGTATTGTTTATTCAATATTCACTTAAAACAGCTTTCTTTTACATGCAAAAGACTTGGTAGAACATTAAAATCGTCTAAGATTATAATGGCAACGGACCGCAATCTAGCTTCTTGCAAAGGTAAACCTGTAGATACTAATATACATGCCCCTGGAGCATGTATCTCTTTATCATGACGAAAAACATTGTGGTAATTTCTACAAGCTTTTGAATGTGCACGACTTGGCAAAGAGTTGTATTGTTGCCAATGGCAATTACTTTTAGATAAAGTAAGGTAATGTTTGGGTTTATCAGGTGTTAACTGCAGTGGTAATATATGTTAAAAATATGATATGATAACTTTCATGAAACATGGTTTGAAAGCATTTGTTAAATGAGAAGAATACTGGAAACAATATATAACAGACATAACAGAGAGCCAAATACTTTGTTGTAAGGGGAAGTTACCGCTGAGTGCAGTAGAGATAATTGCGGGTAGTTGAGTTAAAGTTGTAAGGTTCATTTATGCTGGGCGCCGGCAATGTCATATGTCCGAGAATATATGCCCATACCCCGCTGGCAAACTTGGGTGATAGGGTGGGACTTGTCACGTCCTCTATCGCAAGGTTTCTCGGATCAAGCTCTGCGTTCGTTGACAACAAAGACAATAATCTGGTGGAACGTATCTTCTTCCGTTAAGTACCTGGAGCATAATCTCCCTAGCGGCCTGAAGTTGGCGGCCTGGCGGCCTAGAGCATACACCTTTTTTCGCAACACTCTCTCGTTTTACTCAAAGCCATGACAGTAGTCCGACTATATATTAACTCCAAATTCCGTTACTAGTAACACTCGCGATGACATGCGACAATTATTTTCGCTATTGGTTGAAACTTGGTTACACACATTTATATATATAATCCCCTGCTCAGTTAAGTGTCACTACAGTACTTTCTATGAAAGGAACAATTTAAAAAAGGACCACCGGTATTTTCACTGATATAGCTATCAGTATGACACCCTTTGTGAAACTAATACCCTCGCCATATGTAATTTAAAAAATCCGATTTTTTATCCACATTTTTTAAGCGAACAAGAGCTGTCCACCATAAGTGACGAATGTCCCCAATTTGTCCCTGACCGTCAATGTGACAACCTGGTTCTCGCGCATGACACTTCATCTCCATGTGCTGAACATTTGTTCCAATTCATTTTGAAATCTTTCAGTTTATATCAGAGTTACAATATGGACATGAACGTGGTGTGCATATAAAGAGGATTCTAAACTGTCTGACCTCTAAGTGTGACCTTGACCTTCTAAGTAAGGACGCGGGACTTGCACGTAACATATCATCACCATGTGCTCAACAATAGTGTCATTTATCTTAAAATCCTTCCATGTATGACAGAGTTACCATATATACAGGGTTCCATTACTTTTAAACTCTTACATGTGACCTTGAGTTTTGAAGTAAGGTCGTGGGTGTTGCACGCGACATGTTGTCTTGATGTGCTTAACATTTGTGCCAAGTTAGTTTAAAATCCATCAATGCGTGACAAAATTACAGTACGGACACGGATGTGTGCATATATACAGGACTCCATTACCTTTAAACTCTAAATGTGACCTTGACCTTCAAGGTAGAGACGTGGTCTTGCACGTGACACGTCGGCCAAATTATTTAAAAAAGCTTTACGTACATATAGCTCAATGATAACTTTGTATGGCATGCCCCTTTTAATATTCCACAACAGAATTTTACGTGTGCATCTGTTCAATTTATCTGCGGAAAGATATTTAATCTTTGGAATTAAATGGATGTGAAATGATACATTTATACAAATGTGTAAATATGTTACATAAGTCGAACTCAAGAACTGGAAACATTAACTGATTTATTTTGTGTTTTTGCATTACACAAGTGTACATTTAATTAAGATGTTTCAAATTAGCCCATAGTCGCATGCTCTCACTAGTTATGGTGTGTGTGCACTTATAATAAGATAATCATTTGTTTGACAAAAAGGATACATTTTAATGCAAATACATATAACTCTCGTATTTTCTAATGTTTTTTCTGTTTCAGAAAAAACCTTTAGAATTTTAATTACCAAAATTTGACTGAGTTTTGGTAGTAACCAAATTGCATTAGACACAATGTATTTCGTAATTGGCAATTTATACATGTTATCCGATTTTTATGCCATTTATTCGGATCTGAATGAAACCTTCTCCATTTTCGGGGCACATGTTATTGTCTCTGACCAAAAATGTCAGTATGTTCTAGTATTTTCATATACCAAATATGTCTGTAGTAATTCATATCTAGATCAGCAATAAAATACAAGGTGTGTGTCCGAATGTTTCCTGTACAGAATAACCTAGTTCTGGTTCTCAACTTTGTATTATAACTGAAATGTGTTACATATATGTATACAAATAATGTAAAACGATTCTGCTGACAATCTGCTCTATTATATACCAATAAAGAAGCTTTTGAACATTCACGGTACGAACGTAGTAGTTGCTGTAAGATTTTGCGACCAATCACCGGCATATTTCCGTCCATACGTTCACTGTTTCATTTTAATTAAAGTTCCACGATCACTTTGAATTTACGGACACTGTCAAATTTATTTGCTGATAAGATATTGATAGAACCTTGTTCTGTTCAATCTAAAACAATGTTGACACATGCCTTTCTTTCGTATTCAAGTCATTTCTTTACGAAAAACAGTTGCCTTCTTACCTTTTGCATTATAATTGACAAAATACTGCACTATACTACTAACATAGACTTACCGAGTAAAAAGCAAAGTTAAGGGCGTTTTGGAACAAATATAGATCATATCCGCCGGTAAGACATCTTTTGTTGTAACATACGGGCTACTTGTTATTGTGCAGTTGGGACTTTCATGGTCGAATGGAAAAACTCAATACTGACCATGAGGGAAACTGATCTAGAATTTCGTAGCATACACTTGTGTTTGGCTACGTTATTAGTAGGCATAACTATCACAGGAACAGTCGAGATATTTTTCACAAGTTGTCTCCCTTATTTTAATAATTGGATAAATCGCCTTGTTTGAAGAAAAAAATGTTAAGAAAAAGGACACATCTTCATCTCCCTAAGTCTTTTTTTAAGTTTAATGCATATATAGTTATATACACATCCCATTTTGTCACAATGTGTTTTAATCTGTCAGGTTTACGCTTCAAGTATTCATTTTCCCCAAAAAAAAAAAAAAAAAAAAAAAAAAAAAAAAAAAATAAAAAAAAAAAAAAAAAAAAAAAAAAAAAAAAAAAAAAAAAAAAAAAAAAAAAAAAAAAAAAAACCCCAAAAAAAAAAATAAAAAAAAAAAATTAAACACAAACACACAAAAAAAAAAAAAAAAAAAAAAAAAACACCCCCCCCCCCCCCACCAAAAAAGGCTAGCCAGGCTTATGTATGCACACATCTAAGGAGAATCAACTCGAGAACTGAAAACATTGACTAATATAGTTTTTGTTTTTGCATTACACAAGTGTACATTGAATTAAGATGTTTCAAACTAGCTCATATGGTTTACCACTACATTGTGTAATACAAATAAATGACAAATGTCAGTTTTCAGTACGAGTGAATTAGAATTCCAGAAAAGCCGGTATGATATCGAATGTGAGAATAGGCGCCAGATATATATCCCTCTCCCTCAACCCAAACATCGTCTCCAACAGCTAGCTCCGCCACTGTAGTAACGCCGCCCATGTTCCAGCCTGTAGTATGTCCCGCAATCACGTACTCAATTGTTTGGCTATTTTTCTTCATGAAAAATGCACCGGCATGACCAGTAGGGTTTCCAAGTGCCATAGAAAATAAATAGGTCCCGTTGTGAGGAGCTGTGAAGACCCCGTGACGGACGTCGTATGCGTTTCCTAGATTAAGGTCCACTTCATCGAATATGACCACGTGATTGCTTGAAACAGTTCCAAGGTCTTTACTGAGCTCAGTTCGGAAAGCCACATTTGGTGTCTTCATTGAACAGTCTGTAAAAATATAGAAGCATTGACTGGTTTTGAAACAGAGATATTTTACATTGTAGTTTGGTTTGAAAATACACATTACTACATAGTATGTTTTTTATCAAGACTATATTTCCTATAGGCCTATTTATTCATTAACATTCTTTTCAGTAATTCCATGCAACGATCTGTGTACGATCATTCAAGTAATATACGACATCATCAAAAGATCAAATATTTTAATCACCTTTATAATCATTATTAGTAGTATAATGAAAACAACCACTAAATAAACAATTCTAAAATAATCACTAAATCTCTGTGCCGACGGTTCATGTAGAAACGAGACTTATACAGTTACCACAGTTTGTCTTCAGCTCTATGTTTTGTTGCAGAGTTTGTAGAGCAGAGGCCATGTTGTCCACCTGGCTTTGAAGTTTCATTCGTTCTGTCTTTTCGTCAGCCAGAAGTAGATGAAGATACTGTACATCATCAGAGTTCTGGGACTCTGTCGCAAGGAAACACTCAACAGTACAACAAAATCCAAAAAGAAGAATATAAAACATTTGATGCACTTCAGGTTTTTATAATATGTTGATAGTGGTTTCTTATCAGTAAGTTTGACTAAAGACCTAGGTCGTTTATCAGAGAATGTAATTTAAAATAGGGCAGTTACAATGTAAATACTCGATCGGAGTATGAGAGGCATAATTGCCTCATGGGTTTTTTGTCGCATGTTCTCACTAATTATGATTCGTGTCCACTTCCAATAAGATTATCATTTGTTTTGAAAGATAAGGTCACAATATTAATGCAAATACAAATACATGTATATACAAAATGTATATACTTCTCATACTTTCTGATGTTTTTCTCTGTCTTCAGAAACAAGCACGTCTTTTAAATTGTAAACTCTTAATGGTTCTACATGTATACATGTAATGCATTTTCCATCTCGCTACCAAAATTTGGCCGAGTTTTTTTAGACACAACCAAACTGCATTACACACAATGTATTTTGTAATTGGCAATTTATACATGTTATCCGATTTTTATGCCATGTATTCGGATCTCAATGAAACCATCTCCATTTTCGGGGCACATGTAATTGTGTATGACCAAACATGTCAGTATTTCTAGTGTTTTCATATACCAAAATATTACTGTTGTAATTCATATCTAGATCATCAATAAAATACGAGGTGCATGTCCGAATGTTTCCTATACAAAATAGTCTAGTTCTTGCTCTCACCTATTTATCATACCTGAAATGTGTACATATATGTATACACATAATTTAAAACGATTCTGCTGACAATCTGCTGTATTATATCAATAAAGATGCTTTTGAACATTCACAGTACGTACGTAGTAGTTGCCGTAAGATTTTGCGACAAATCCCCGGAATGTTTCCGTCTGTACGTTCATTGTTTCATGTTAATGAAAGTTCCAAAAATCACTTTGAATTAACTGACACAGTAAATTAATTTATGATTAAATGATAGAACCATATTCTGTTCACCCTAAAACAATGTTGACACATGCCTTTCTTTCGTATTCAAGTCATTTCTTCACGAAAAACAGTTGCCATAAAGCCTTTCCTGCCTTTTGCATTACAATTGACAAATATACTGCACTATATTTCTAACATATACTTACCGAGTAAAAAGCAAAGTTAAGAGTGTTTTTGGAACAATTAAAAGTCATTTCCGCCGGTAAGACATCTTTCGTTGTAACATAAGAGATGCTTGTAATTATGCTTCTGGGAATTAAAGTCGAATGGAAAAACTTCTATACTGACCACGACGGAAACTGATATGCAATTTCGTACTTGGCTACGTTATTAGTGGGTATAACTATGACAGGTGCAGTCGAGATATTTTTCACAAGTTGTCTCCCTTATTTTCAAAATGGATAACCAGCCTTGCTTGAAAAAGCAATTGTTAAGAAAAAGGACACACCTACCTCTCCCCAACTCATCTTTTTGAAGTTTAATGCATATATAGTTATATTCACATCCCATTCTGTCACAATGTGTTTTAATCTGTCAGGTTTACGCTTCAAGTAATTCATTTTTCTCCGACACAGAAATATAAAGAGTAATTAATTGGTCAAATTGATCACGTGACAATGGCCAAACTTGCCATTTAGAAATTTTCATTTCCATGATTGAATAAGCATTATGTATGGGAAACTTTGCTGTTGCTGGTGAATGTCAATTTCGAGTGGATTGTCGTAGATGACGTCACCAGCTGATGGGCAACAAGAACTAAATCGATGCGGCTCTAGTCATCAGTTTTAGCAGGCTAACCAGGCTTATGTATGCCCACATCTAAGGAGAATCATACATGATAGTGAAATGGTGTTCCTTCTGGTTCAATATACGGGGCAAATGTCAATCAGTAATAATATTACAGTTCCAAGGAGTAGCATTCAAAGGACGGTGTTTATTCTGGTACAATATATGGGACAACAATACATCAATACTATTTTGTCAGAAAGAAAGCAAGTTAGACTTGCTCCTTAGTAAACAGAGCCAGACTACTAGTATAGTATAAGGTGATATTATGACAATAAAGGCATCTGGGTTGCTAGTAGTCGTCATTCCCGTTGCTAAAAGCTCGAGCTATAAACTAAACCTAAACTAAAGTGATAGTAGCACACACTAAATAGTAGTATAAATAAAAATTCGGTTTATACTCGTCTGTAGATTCACAAGTCAAACAATTTCTACAGAACTTGTGTTGACACTGTCCGTAATCCTAGTCATGGGTGCCAATATGTTAAAAATCCTGGGAATTTGGAGAAGATGCAATCTAGTTTCTGTGCCTTACAGTTATATTGCCTTTTCGCTGTTGTTCTGTTTAGACCCTGTCGCTGTCTTATTTTAGACAGCAAACAACTCTACTGAAGTCAATGATAAGAGTATATTTACAAACTTTAATTAAGTACATTCATGGCAAGTTCAGGCAGTTCTATTTCAGTTTAATATTTCTGTTGAATATAGACCGCCTCAATGGCCGAGTGACTCCTTAGAGTCACTGACTTGAAAATCAATGTAACCTCTCATGGGTTCGAGCCCTGCAACCAACCAGGACTATTTATGTGGGAAAGTTGGCAGTTTCTTACGAAGGATATGAGTCTAGTATTGGTTCTTCGCATGAAATATGGTTAGGTAAATTGCCTGCCTGTTAAAATGACCAAAATACGGTTGTAACGGGCATTAAACTTCTACAACAACAACAAGTTGATGTTCAGTGCCGGGGATGCGCAGTAGCAACTCTCAGATTCGTCTTTAAGGTAAATCATCATGCTGCGCCCCATATTTTTGTCTGACTTTTTCAGATTTCAGCATATTTCCGATTGAAGAGCTGAATTTCACTTTTCAATCTCTTGTGAACCTAAACAGTAACAAGAGTGGAGAAAAACTATTGTTTGGGCGTGATTTGTCATCTTCGCGTGATTGCCCAGTAGCAAAGTAAATGATCAATCGAAACAATAACAATATAAATGCGCGGAGGTTGGTACGTAATAGTATGTATGGGTTGAACGCCCGTTCCAACCGTTCCTATCATTTTCTTATGCCACACCCCAATCCTTCCTTCTTGTATTTTGAATAAAGTCTGGGTCTTATAGAACCTTTTCTAACGGAATCATAATGCAATTTTGACGTAGTAATCACCAGTTGATACATTTCATAGTTTTCCTAAAGAACGAATTTTTACAAAATCTAAGTGCTTGAGAATGAACTCGACCACGCAAGTTCTACTATTTGAACACCGTTCCGATGTATCAAAACCTGACGATATGTCATTTTATATAGCACCTTAAGAACTCGAGACAGTTCTAACCATGTTACATTTCCAAATTTCAAATAAGACGAATAAGTCTTTAGCAACGCTTTTTAGTTTATTTCAGGTAAAGGACATAAAACACAACAGAAAAGCGTAAATTAATTTGCATTCACGAGTATTTAATATACATGGAAAAAATGGTGTTAAAAGTAAATACAAATAATATTGTTGCACCTAAACAAAAATCATGCGATACACTACATAACTTTGTGAACAAAATTTGTTCAAGCTGAATTTCATGTAAGGTAGTTTGCTTGGCGTCGCCAATTTTGAGGTATTCCCCAAGAGCTTCATCGAGGGTGCCGCAAGTTTGTAAAATGGAAGGTCATTTTGCATATCGCTCTATGGGAAAAATAGAAATTTGACATTTTCTTTATAAAAAATAGTGAATGAATAGCTTTCAAGTTGAGATATTTACGTTCCTGTAGACACACATTTCTATTTCTGTTCATTAAACCAGCTCTGTAAACAGGTTGAGTAGACTTTAGTACACAACAATCTCGGGTCAAAATCATTTTGCAGATTTTAATTTCTATTGTTTTTTATGAAACTTCACCAATGATAAATAAACGTTTCCTTAGATATTTCTTCCAAGATTTTGCCAGTTGTAGAGTTCACGAATTTATCATTTCGAATACTTCAAGTCAAAATTTAGTATTTATAATAGCTATTTTAACAATTATATTTACTAAAGACAGCTTTTAAAATTGAATAAGTAAAACTTTCCATATAATACAAAATAAACTTTTGATATTTGCTTAACTTATCGTTTAAGTTTGACACTGTTATGATTTTTAGTGAATAAATGAGAATATTTTACAAAACGATGGTTTTATATGATTTATGCTAGTAGTATGTAAATTTTGACGTTTTGGAATCACTTTTGACTCAAGACTGTATAACAGAAACACTACTGATTAATACAGTAATTTTAAATACAAAAACAGGTATTTTTGCTGATTCGAATTTATAGATAAGCCCATATTATCATTGTTTTTTAATGCTTACGGTATGCTTGTAACCATTCGAAACCAACTGCGCATGTGAAATTCATTTCGAAAATAACGTACATTTCATTAAATGTACAACGTAATAATTGTTTTAAGTGTCGATGGTTTTCACATGAGCAAACACCGCTTTGATCAGATTGTATGGATAAGAAACCCAGAGAAGCTGGTATAATATCCGGTCGCTTCAAATCTCCCGGTAATATGACCTTTTCCTTCAACCCACACCCTGTCTCCAGCACACAGATTCACTACTGTCGTGACACCACCTACATTGAAACCAGCCGTATGACCAGCAATATTAAACTCGACAGGCAAGTGGTTCTTCTTCAGATAGAATTCTCCTGTTGTGGCTGCTGGGTTTCCCAATGTGGTGGAAAACTGGTATGTTCCATTATACGGCGCAGTGAAAACGCCATCACTGTAAGCGTTACCAAGGTTGAAATCGGCAAGATTAAACTTCACCACTGTCCCTGGTGAAACGTTTGCAAGGTTTGAAGTCAACTTGATTCTAAAGGCAACATTGGGAGTTTTAGAAGTGCCTGGAATAGCAATGAAGTAAACATAAAACTGGGATGGTTATTGCATTAAAGGCACATCTATCTGTACTAGATAGTAGATATTTTCACCCAAAATACTTTAAAGCTGTTCGCTTTCAGTTACCGTTGCATTTTTTTTTCAATTAACGTACTAATACATAAATATAAAACTCAAGGTAAGAATCAAAATATAAGCAAAAATCTAGGTAGGAATTTGCAGAAATCGAATGAAAATGTTGGTAACACGACACCGCTACACTATAATGTTTATATTGGAATTTTAAAAGCGTTTGCAACGCTTTATTATTTGATAGCGTATAATTTGAATTTAAGAGAAATGCGTGACAGGAAAATATACTCGAGCCTTTTTATATAACTATATGTTCTAAAATACGTTATTTCATACAGTTTGAAGAACTTTATTGTTTTAACAAAATCTGAGAGCGAACAGCTTTAAAGAAAATCATCAATATTTTTAATAGCACGTATTTAAGTTTATGAAAATACAAAAAATTGTAACAGTATCATATGTTCATGCTTAGTCTTATTTACATTTCCCAAGTCGAAAACGTGAGATGAGTAGGACATTTTGGACTTTTCTGTTAAATAATTTATTATGTCGATTTCTAAATAAGTGATATATTCTTTAAAAACTAACGTACATTTACACTGGTATCAAAGTAAGATGAAAAGTGATAAGGGATTTAAAATCTGTATCAGATAGTAATGCTTACGTACTGAATTGTTTAGTATCGTCCACTATTAAAATCAATAGTGTCAGTTAGTTCGGACAATGTAACTGCAATTGCAAACAGACTACAAGCTAAGTGACTGAACTACACTAATTTGCAGTTGATTCATCACGTATTTGACTCAGCTCTACCTTCTAAAAATAGGACACGATGTTGATCCACCTGTCCTAAATGGATTTTTTACGTTAGAAGCGTTCAAGATACAGCCCTAAATTATGTAACATTTTCTTAAAATAGAAAATGCAAAATGAGTACTTACCATCAGTAAGACGGCTCTCCATTTCTGTCATTTTTCTCTCCATCTGCTCCATTTTTGTTCTCATCGTAAACATCTTTTCTAAAACACTTTCCATGAAGGTCAAAACACACGGAGAATTCTCTTCGGTAGCATTCACAGAGAATGAAATACAAATTAATGTGAAGATGTAACAGACGTAAACGAACATTTTGCACGTTTGTCAGCCAAGTAACTTTAAGTAAATGATGTGACAGTCCTGAGAGCTTTGCTTATATTACATTTATCTTAAACAAATTATGAAAGTCTTCCTGGCTCAAACGTGAAGAAAGACAAAGGCACAAGAGCTTCAATGGAAATAAATTTCCTTGTTTTCGACATTTTTGTTAACATGTTTGTTACGTATTGGTGAGATGAAAACGATAACATTGTGTGAAATCGTGAAAAAATGTGACAACAATGAAGTAAACATGATGTTGTTAACAAACTTTGCAATGCAAACAGAATATGTAACAGCTAGTAATAACAAAATCGTAGTTTTCCATCAGATGATATCGGATACACATTATTCCTCATATTTCCTAGAGAAAATTTCTCCCTACCCTATTTTACCTAAATATCAAGTACATTAGGATATATCTTTCTTTTAAAAGATATATCTCAAATGTTTTGAAAGATATCTGCCAGTACTAAATAGATATCTTTCACTGTCATAGAAATATCTCTCTACCATAGGAAAATATCTCGCCTTCCTTAAAATATATCTCTGAAAAGAAGATACATGTGTATCTGTTAAAATAGAGAGCAATCTCTTAATTTTAGAGAGATATCTCACAAAGTTATGGAGATATCCTTTCTACTGATAGAGAAATATCTATGTTTTGATGTAAGATATCTTTATGATGACTTTAAAGAGATATCCTTTCATTAGAAAGATCTGTTTTCATTTTACTAAGATATCTGCAAAATTCAGAGATATTTCTTATACGGTACAATAATTTGTTTTTGGCCATATTAATAGCTCCCTCATGCGAGCTTTTCGGAGACCCCTGTTTCCACCCACAGAAAAGCTCGCGTTAGCTTATGTTTGTTGTTATTTGTATCGTATCTTCTTTAAATAAAGACTCATTATTATACCCGAACACAAGGTGTAAGGGGGCGAGGATTTACTGGATTCAGCTTTTCTGTCTGCTCGTCCGACTCTAGACGGAATTTCGTGGACACTAAATCTTAAAAAACCCTGGTCAAAATTTAATGATAATTCACAGAAGTGATAAGTACAATGCATAGTTGTGCATGGTTTATGTTTTGAGTCACTAAGTCAAAGGTCAAGGTAACAGGGGCTCGAGATAGTAAAATCTTGTGGACGCTAAGTCTCTAAAACCCTAGTCACAATATAATGATATTTTACAGAAATAAAAAGTACCATGCCTAGTTGTGTATGGTCTATGTTTCGGGCCACCAGACCAAAAGTCAAGGTCACAAGAGCTCGAGATAGTAAGATCTTATGGATGGTAAACTCAAAAACCCCTGGTCAGAACTTAATGATATTTCATAGAGGTGATTAGTACAATGCATAGTTGTGCATTGTCTATGTTCGGGTCACTAGGTCAAAGGTCAAGGTCACAGGGGCTCGGGGTAGTAAAGTCCTGTGGACGCTTAATCTCTAAAACCCTTGTTACAATTTAATGATATTTTACACAAGTGATAAGTACTATACCTGGTTGTGCATGGTCCATGTTTCGGGTCACAAGGTCAAAGATTAAGCTTACGGGGGCACGATATAGCAAATTAAAGTCTCATAAAGTGACATTATGCGCATCTTACTGCACATAGTGTATTTTTGGTGACAGTTTTATAAAAGCAATTTTCGGTTGCTGTGCATTTAAATGTGTTAAATCATGGATAATGCCGCATAAGTATTTGAAGTTGGTGCTTTAAAAATAAGAAATCGCACTAATAAAATAATAGTTCCTTTCTTCGCAGTGATCTCCCTTGTGTTTTTGCTGTTGTTGGTAGAGATTTCGGCAGTGGAAGGGAAGAAATTTTTGGAAAGTTTTATTTCGTACTGATAGCAGGAAGAGTTTGGTGTATTGGGTTACAAGCTATTATTTCCTCTACCTTTATTTACACACACCTATTTCAGCTGGATTTTTACGTGAAAAAAATAGCATAATTCCACTTTAATAAGATGTAATATACCTAAAGGATAAGTGAATACGATAAGGACCAACCGCTGCATACTAAACGACAATACCTGCCGATTAATACGATTTTACACTATTGTTAGAACATGTATATAAGCGCTGTGAAAATAACTCTGTATCAAGTACCGGTTTAGCTAATTTGATTGATGTTACTGAAATTAAGTTAATGAAGCTGGGTTATATAATAAGTTAATTCTAACACTATTGAAAATTTCTCCTATATACGCAAAGAAGGAGTTGAGCGTGATATAAATTACAAAGTATAACACTCTAGACATTCGGAACTATTATTGGCTACATTTTGGCTTAACGTAAGTGCACTTCAGGTATCGTCTGAAATATCAGCAATAACAAAATACAATGTAAAATGAATAGTGGTTTAATGGAGGAGTAAAAAAGAATAGTCAAAATTCCACGGAGAGCAGCGAGTTCATGTTAGCGCAGCAAATGGTACTCCTTCGGACCTTTTTGTTTAAATTAAGGTGATAGAATGGAAATATATTACCATTTTGAGTGATATACTGGTTAGTATTGTTTCAAAGGAACTATTCCCGTATGCATCCACTTATTTTTCAGCCAATCAGCAATCAAACACATGGTGTATGCCCGCAAGTTCCCTAGATAAAATCGCCTGATTGCGGTTCTCACCTATGTAGTATAGTTATACTTTAAAATACAACAGATGCCTACATGAAATCAAAGCACTGAAAGTGCTGACAACAAGGTGTCCTCTGCAAAATTGGGCACAAGGGGATTTTTCTTACAGACAATGAGTGATACTTCGCTAACTGTACTTGATTTTGGTTTTAATCACAGACCTGCAGTTCATTGAAAACGCATTATGTTGCTGTTGTTTAATATTATTTTCAAAAAACATTGTTTTGCTTGAGACTTTTTGACGAAGTAAAATACAGTGCATTGAAATTGAATGTAACCAGCTTTGTTTATGACAAATCCTTCAGGATTACGTGACACCACCTACTCGTCTATTATTTCACGAAATTATCATGAAACCTAAAATTTAAGTGGTGGTGCATTATGTTTCCGTAAGGAACATTTACTTACATCATAAAACATATAATACAGGTCATTATTTTCATAATGATGTCCGACAAGATCCGCCTCCGTGGTCTAGTGATTAGAGAAGCTGACTTGAATTCACTGTAACCTCCGACTTTGTCTCTTTAAGTAGAGAAGTTGGCAGTGGCTTGCGAAGATTCAGAGCCTAGTACTGGAACTTTCTAGGTTGATGTTAGGGAAACTAGCTGCCTATAAAACTGACCAAATATAGGTACTTTTAAGTGGAGTTTAACTCCTAAAACAGTGATATCCGATCAGAAATCATAAAAGAAAGCAGTTCTCTTACCGTTTTTTATCGGTTTGCACCATTCAAATTTTATGAATGGACGTACGCGTTGTGAATGAAATACGAAAGCCTTGATCACGTGATTGCCGATCTAAAGATAGACTGCATATTGATAACTTTCCTCGAAACGATATTTATGTAAACATGTATACGCCGTTTGTCTTTTGAAAAGTATAACTGGAGGAACATACTTTTTAAAGTTCGTATTTCTAGTTGCTCTATAATTGCATAATGAGTTGTGTTTACACAGTCGCTGATATGTAAATGCGAGCTTTATGTGCTGGTGGATCAATTGATTAAGTGTACATGACTGCCTGATGGCGTAGTAATTGATATATATTGAATTTTGCCTCCGATGATTTACAGCATCAACATATATATAAGCCAGCAGAAATGACTTTTAGCCCATCTTAAAGCCGAGTTCGCAAACACGGTCCCACCGCGTTTCGGCAAAAACCGATCTACTTTGCAGGCGAAAGGAGAAGCCTATGGCTGTTCAAACTGAGTCGTTTTCTAAATTGGCTACTAAAACAAGGGTCACGTGACCGTGACACTTTGTTAAAAACTACTCTACTACTTAAAAACTACTCTGTTTGCAAAATATATCAAAGAAATAAAATTAATCCTGTATTAGCGGATCGTATTAAAACTAAAACTGGAAGGTTAGTCAATGTAGTTATCAAATTCATTTCTACGAACGTTTGTTATGTAATATTTGGATGACACAATGTGCCATTGTTTAAACGCTATTTACGAGGCAAGATTTCAGTGTTGATGAGATCTATGAGATTTGTGAGATGATTTTTTCGGGTTGGCGATAAATTGTAAAATAAAATCGGAAACTATCAGTCGCTGTTTCAAAACGGTTTGCATTTGGGCCTTGATGTAAACTTTTACGGAAAATATAAATATTTAGGCTTTATATGCAATATGCATTGTTCTAGACGAAGTAATTGAGACTGAAACTGGGTCGATGTGTAAATGGCGTTGTTTACCTTCTGATTGATAGTAACTATCCTATTTTTAACTAAAATGCACTGTTTGGGTCCCAGCTACGCTACTACCACCTGTGCACCAACGATGACATTTTCATGACCTTTTGGACATACAATGTTTAATAGGGTATTCAATGGAGGCTGGTGTGTCATCTGTCAGTCTCTCTAACCGTCTGTCTTTCTTCTATCTGTCTACTGGGTTACTGTGTCAAAACCTACTTCCAGACGATTGTTACGTAACGACTTTGTAGCTCACAGAAGAATATGCAGGGGCAGAAAGACTAGTTTATTTAGGGACAGAAAGACTAGTCTATTTGGGGACATAAAGACGAGTACACTAAATGTATACACAATATGAATAGAAGAGCATTTAGTACACTTTGATGCTTCAAAATATAATGAAGAAGGATGACAAAAAGAAATAAGAGCATTCATTCGCGAATGTTGATTAGTTTTAATTACATATACGAGTTCACAAAAGTGACAAACATGTCATAAAAATGTAGAACCAGCCTGTAAGAAAATGTATTAATTTAGTACTAAAAGATCCGCTATACATGTATTTACACAATGATATTGCATTTTTCTGTTTTGTCACTGTAAAATGATCTTAAACTTACTATAGGAGGCTAACTGTCTGTTTTGTTAATCGGTTGTTATTACACGGGTGGTTAACTCTCCCCAACACCACCAAATGAGGTGAAAAGAAACATGTGGGGAGCACAATTCCGAGATGGTGGGGTTATACAAAATAAATAAGAAATGTGAGTATGATTTTTGTAGATTTTGTTTTAAATTATTTTGTTTAAGAACTTTCAAAAATCGGGCAATGTAGTTACCAGTAAAATGTTGAGACTACCGTTTGTACGAATTGTGGAAACAACATTCCATAAATTGTAGTCTCTAGAGCGTTTATAAGTTGGCGAAAATCTCGATTTTTAGTAACCAAAGTAAAGCTATCCTTATTTTTTTGTCTCAAATTCCGTTTTTCCGAATAAATTTTACATGCAACATACGAGTATCTTTCTTTTCACCTCATTTGGTGGTGTTGAGGAGAGTTAACCACCCGTGTACTACAGCGACGGCATTAGTCTTCTATAAATTCAAGTTTAAAAGAACACCGGAGAATGTGGTATGGTAATGGGTAGCGTAAGCTCCTGACACGTGTCCCTTTCCTTTAATCCACACTTGATCACCAACAAAAAGCTCTACAACTGTTGCCATTCCACCCATATCCCAGCCAGAAGCTTCTCCAGAGAACACGAACTCGATTACTGTGCCATTATGCACTAAGGAAAATGAGCCGCTCTTCTTTGACGGGTTTCCAAGCTTCATTGAAAACAGGTAGATCCCGTTATGCGGTGCGGTAAAGATGCCATTCTGGGCACTGTACGCTCTGCCGCGATTTAACTGAGCCTGATCAAAAACGATCACCTGACCTGTCGTCGCACCTGCAGTTTTGCTTAAGATGGCCCTAAATGCAACGTTTGGTGTTCTCACTGAAACAAAAAGAGATAGATGCTTCCTGAAGTATATTTTTCTTTTAGTAATGTATCAATTTACGTATTCATTTATAAAAGTAATTCGTTCAGGACTGGTAAAAACTGCAGATATCTCTTTCTGGTATGCAAGAAAAGATTGTCTAATAGACCTCTAACAAGTTTTTTCTAGTTTTGCCCTGATGTCAAAACCGACCCTACCTGGGAGTTGACACTTGTTTTACGTTTATAAACTTGTATATGATTTTTTTTTAAATATTCTTCCGCAAAACAACACGGTCAAGAACTAAGATAGTTGGTATGGAACTGAGACGTTTGAACAAAATTGTTCAAATTATATCCCAGGAACTACATCCTAGGGGTTGTTTGTCTGTATATATACAAAGTCATTGCAAACACTTATAAAGAAAATTATTGTCTAAAACTTCGTGACCCAGAGCATGTAGCTCTGTTTAATGATTCTCTACGAAGTATGTTCACATTATGCCATTGTGTCAAAATTGGCCACGCCCATGGATTACAAGGATGAACCAATTACGTGCAACAGCTCAAGAGTCATTTGGCATAGGATCCTTAGACTTAATTGAAATGTTGACCGTAACCAGTAGGTGATATTTAGGTCACTGGGTCAAAGGTCAAAATCAGCTCTTTTATGTTCAATAACGGGAGAACCATTAGGTCTGTGATCTTCAAACTATATAGTGAGGTTTGTCTTGACTAGAAGATTAACCATATTGATTTTGGCCTTGATTATGACGTTTTGACTTATTGTCTTGTTCTAAAGTGCAATGACTTTAAGGTCATCATGACCAAAATTGTTTCAGCATTTGATACATGTATATGGTACAAGGTACATTAGCATACAACTGCTATGGTTCCAAATGTGGCAGAAATTGTAAAAATCGGTTTAAAGCGCATGTTCATTTTAACATTACCAGAAATGCACGGCTGTCTTCCATCAAATTTTACGGTGGCAAAGAAAATGAATACATGTACGTACCATCACCCGGACGGCTCTCCAGTTCCGTCATTTTTTTCTCCATCTGCTCCATTTTTGTTTTCATCGTAGACATCTTTTCAAAAACACTCTCCATAAAGGTGAAAACACACGGAGAATTCTCTTCGGTAGCATTCACAGGGAATGGAATACAAATTAATGTGAAGATGTAACAAACGTAAACAAACATTTTGCACGTTTTTCAGCCAAATAACTTTAAGTAAATGATGGGACAGTCCTGAGAGCTTTGCTTATATTACATTTATCTTAAACAAATTATGAAAGTCTTCCTGGCTCAAACGTGAAGAAAGACAAAGGCACAAGAGCTTCAATGGAAATAAATTTCCTTGTTTTCGACATTTTTGTTAACATGTTTGTTACGTATTGGTGAGATGAAAACGATAACATTGTGTGAAATCGTGAAAAAATGTGACAACAATGAAGTAAACAAGATGTTTGTTAACAAACTTTGCAATGCAAACAGAATATGTAACAGCTAGTAATAACAAAATCGTAGTTTTCCATCAGATGATATCGGATACACATTATTCCTCATATTTCCTAGAGAAAATTTCTCCCTACCCTATTTTACCTAAATATCAAGTACATTAGGATATATCTTTCTTTTAAAAGATATATCTCAAATGTTTTGAAAGATATCTGCCAGTACTAAATAGATATCTTTCACTGTCATAGAAATATCTCTCTACCATAGGAAAATATCTCGCCTTCCTTAAAATATATCTCTGAAAAGAAGATACATGTGTATCTGTTAAAATAGAGAGCAATCTCTTAATTTTAGAGAGATATCTCACAAAGTTATGGAGATATCCTTTCTACTGATAGAGAAATATCTATGTTTTGATGTAAGATATCTTTATGATGACTTTAAAGAGATATCCTTTCATTAGAAAGATCTGTTTTCATTTTACTAAGATATCTGCAAAATTCAGAGATATTTCTTATACGGTACAATAATTTGTTTTTGGCCATATTAATAGCTCCCTCATGCGAGCTTTTCGGAGACCCCTGTTTCCACCCACAGAAAAGCTCGCGTTAGCTTATGTTTGTTGTTATTTGTATCGTATCTTCTTTAAATAAAGACTCATTATTATACCCGAACACAAGGTGTAAGGGGGCGAGGATTTACTGGATTCAGCTTTTCTGTCTGCTCGTCCGACTCTAGACGGAATTTCGTGGACACTAAATCTTAAAAAACCCTGGTCAAAATTTAATGATAATTCACAGAAGTGATAAGTACAATGCATAGTTGTGCATGGTTTATGTTTTGAGTCACTAAGTCAAAGGTCAAGGTAACAGGGGCTCGAGATAGTAAAATCTTGTGGACGCTAAGTCTCTAAAACCCTAGTCACAATATAATGATATTTTACAGAAATAAAAAGTACCATGCCTAGTTGTGTATGGTCTATGTTTCGGGCCACCAGACCAAAAGTCAAGGTCACAAGAGCTCGAGATAGTAAGATCTTATGGATGGTAAACTCAAAAACCCCTGGTCAGAACTTAATGATATTTCATAGAGGTGATTAGTACAATGCATAGTTGTGCATTGTCTATGTTCGGGTCACTAGGTCAAAGGTCAAGGTCACAGGGGCTCGGGGTAGTAAAGTCCTGTGGACGCTTAATCTCTAAAACCCTTGTTACAATTTAATGATATTTTACACAAGTGATAAGTACTATACCTGGTTGTGCATGGTCCATGTTTCGGGTCACAAGGTCAAAGATTAAGCTTACGGGGGGCACGATATAGCAAATTAAAGTCTCATAAAGTGACATTATGCGCATCTTACTGCACATAGTGTATTTTTGGTGACAGTTTTATAAAAGCAATTTTCGGTTGCTGTGCATTTAAATGTGTTAAATCATGGATAATGCCGCATAAGTATTTGAAGTTGGTGCTTTAAAAATAAGAAATCGCACTAATAAAATAATAGTTCCTTTCTTCGCAGTGATCTCCCTTGTGTTTTTGTTGTTGTTGGTAGAGATTTCGGCAGTGGAAGGGAAGAAACACCTGCATGCAATTTCTTTTTCAAAACCCTGCCCCAGTCAAAATAGGAAAAGTTATTTTTGGAAAGTTTTATTTCGTACTGATAGCAGGAAGAGTTTGGTGTATTGGGTTACAAGCTATTATTTCCTCTACCTTTATTTACACACACCTATTTCAGCTGGATTTTTACGTGAAAAAAATAGCATAATTCCACTTTAATAAGATGTAATATACCTAAAGGATAAGTGAATACGATAAGGACCAACCGCTGCATACTAAACGACAATACCTGCCGATTAATACGATTTTACACTATTGTTAGAACATGTATATAAGCGTTGTGAAAATAACTCTGTATCAAGTACCGGTTTAGCTAATTTGATTGATGTTACTGAAATTAAGTTAATGAAGCTGGGTTATATAATAAGTTAATTCTAACACTATTGAAAATTTCTCCTATATACGCAAAGAAGGAGTTGAGCGTGATATAAATTACAAAGTATAACACTCTAGACATTCGGAACTATTATTGGCTACATTTTGGCTTAACGTAAGTACACTTCAGGTATCGTCTGAAATATCAGCAATAACAAAATACAATGTAAAATGAATAGTGGTTTAATGGAGGAGTAAAAAATAATAGTCAAAATTCCACGGAGAGCAGCGAGTTCATGTTAGCGCAGCAAATGGTACTCCTTCGGACCTTTTTGTTTAAATTAAGGTGATAGAATGGAAATATATTACCATTTTGAGTGATATACTGGTTAGTATTGTTTCAAAGGAACTATTCCCGTATGCATCCACTTATTTTTCAGCCAATCAACAATCAAACACATGGTGTATGCCCGCAAGTTCCCTGATTGCGGTTCTCACCTATGTAGTATAGTTATACTTTAAAATACAACAGATGCCTACATGAAATCAAAGCACTGAAAGTGCTGACAACAAGGTGTCCTCTGCAAAATTGGGTACAAGGGGATTTTTCTTACAGACAATGAATGATACTTCGCTAACTGTACTTGATTTTGGTTTTAATCACAGACCTGCAGTTCATTGAAAACGCATTATGTTGCTGTTGTTTAATATTATTTTCAAAAAACATAGTTTTGCTTGAGACTTTTTGACGAAGTAATATACAGTGCATTGAAATTGAATGTAACCAGCTTTGTTTATGACACATCCTTCAGGATTACGTGACACCACCTACTCGTCTATTATTTCACGAAATTATCATGAAACCTAAAATTTAAGTGGTGGCGCATTATGTTTCCGTAAGGAACATTTACTTACATCATAAAACATATAATACAGGTCATTATTTTCATAATGATGTCCGACAAGATCCGCCTCCGTGGTCTAGTGATTAGAGAAGCTGACTTGAATTCACTGTAACCTCCGACTTTGTCTCTTTAAGTAGAGAAGTTGGCAGTGGCTTGCGAAGATTCAGAGCCTAGTACTGGAACTTTCTAGGTTGATGTTAGGGAAACTAGCTGCCTATAAAACTGACCAAATATAGGTACTTTTAAGTGGAGTTTAACTCCTAAAACAGTGATATCCGATCAGAAATCATAAAAGAAAGCAGTTCTCTTACCGTTTTTTATCGGTTTGCACCATTCAAATTTTATGAATGGACGTACGCGTTGTGAATGAAATACGAAAGCCTTGATCACGTGATTGCCGATCTAAAGATAGACTGCATATTGATAACTTTCCTCGAAACGATATTTATGTAAACATGTATACGCCGTTTGTCTTTTGAAAAGTATAACTGGCTGGTATTAGAGCGCGGGACATACTTTTTAAAGTTCGTATTTCTAGTTGCTCTATAATTGCATAATGAGTTGTGTTTACACAGTCGCTGATATGTAAATGCGAGCTTTATGTGCTGGCGGATCACATGACTGCCTGATGGCGTAGTAATTGATATATATTGAATTTTGCCTCCGATGATTTACAGCATCAACATATATATAAGCCAGCAGAAATGACTTTTAGCCCATCTTAAAGCCGAGTTCGCAAACACGGTCCCACCGCGTTTCGGCAAAAACCGATCTACTTTGCAGGCGAAAGGAGAAGCCTATGGCTGTTCAAACTGAGTCGTTTTCTAAATTGGCTACTAAAACAAGGGTCACGTGACCGTGACACCTTGTTAAAAACTACGGACACATTATGTTTTATATCAATAATGTTTCATAGAAATGTTTAAGTATGGATGCATGTATATGTTTGCAAAATATATCAAAGATATCAAATTAATCCTGTATTAGCGGATCGTATTAAAACTAAAACTGGAAGGTTAGTCAATGTAGTTATCAAATTCATTTCTACGAACGTTTGTTATGTAATATTTGGATGACACAATGTGCCATTGTTTAAACGCTATTTACGAGGGAAGATTTCAGTGTTGATGAGATCTATGAGATTTGTGAGATTTTTTCGGGTTGGCGATAAATTGTAAAATAAAATCGGAAACTATCAGTCGCTGTTTCAAAACGGTTTGCATTTGGGCCTTGATGTAAACTTTTACGGAAAATATAAATATTTAGGCTTTATATGCAATGGGTTTTAATAAATATGCATTGTTCTAGACGAAATAATTGAGACTGAAACTGGGTCGATGTGTAAATGGCGTTGTTTACCTTCTGATTGATAGTAACTATGCTATTTTTAACTAAAATGCACTGTTTGGGTCCCAGCTACGTTACTACCACCTGTGCACCAACGATGACATTTTCATGACCTTTTGGACATACAATGTTTAATAGGGTGTTCAATGGAGGCTGGTGTGTCATCTGTCAGTCTCTCTAACCGTCTGTCTTTCTTCTATCTGTCTACTGGGTTACTGTGTCAAAACCTACTACCAGACGATTGTTACGTAACGACTTTGTAGCTCACAGAAGAATATGCAGGGGCAGAAAGACTAGTTTATTTAGGGACAGAAAGACTAGTCTATTTGGGGACATAAAGACTAGTACACTACATGTATACACAATATGAATAGAAGAGTATTTAGTACACTTTGATGCTTCAAAATATAATGAAGAAGGATGACAAAAAGAAATAAGAGCATTCATTCGCGAATGTTGATTAGTTTTAATTACATATACGAGTTCACAAAAGTGACAAACATGTCATGAAAATGTAGAACCAGCCTGTAAGAAAATGTATTAATTGAGTACTAAAAGATCCGCTATACATGTATTTACACAATGATATTGCATTTTTCTGTTTTGTCACTGTAAATGATCTTAAATTTACTACAGGAGGCTAACTGTCTGTTTTGTTAATCGGTTGTTATTACACGGGTGGTTAACTCTCCCCAACACCACCAAATGAGGTGAAAAGAAACATGTGGGGAGCACAATTCCGAGATAGTGGGGTTATACAAAATAAATAAGAAATGTGAGTATGATTTTGTAGATTTTGTTTTAAATTATTTTGTTTAAGAACTTTCAAAAATCGGGCAATGTAGTTACCAGTAAAATGTTGAGACTACCGTTTGTACGAATTGTGGAAACAACATTCCATAAATTGTAGTCTCTAGAGCGTTTACAAGTTGGCGAAAATCTCGATTTTTAGTAACCAAAGTAAAGCTATCCTTATTTTTTTGTCTCAAATCCCGTTTTTCCGAATAAATTTTACATGCAACATACGAGTATCTTTCTTTTCACCTCATTTGGTGGTGTTGAGGAGAGTTAACCACCCGTGTACTACAGCGACGGCATCAAAACAACAAAAAAACAAAAATAATATCAAACAGGGAATGCCACGTACCAAAAACCTAAATTCAAGTTTAAAAGGACACCGGAGAATGTGGTATGGTAATGGGTAGCGTAAGCTCCTGACACGTGTCCCGCTCCTTTAATCCACACTTGATCACCAACAAAAAGCTCTACAACTGTTGCCATTCCACGCATATCCCAGCCAGAGGTTTGTCCAGAGAACACGTACTCGATTACTGTGCCATTATGCACTAAGGAAAATGCGCCGCTTTTTCTTGACGGGTTTCCTAGCTTCATTGAAAACAGGTAGGTCCCGTTAAGCGGTGCGGTAAAGATGCCATTCTGGGCACTGTATGCTTTGCCGCGATTTAACTGAGCCTGATCAAAAACGATCACCTGACCTGTCGTCGCACCTGCAGCTTTGCTTAAGATGGCCCTAAATGCAACGTTCTCAGTGTTCAGTGCAGTGTTCTCACTGAAACAAAAAAGATAGATGCTTCCTTGAGTTTAGAATAGAACTAGCTGTGAACTACATGTATTTTAAAAATATGCATCCTTTTTTAACTACCTGTTCAAAAACAGGTGCCGGAAATACCATTTTGTGTTTCCGATACTTTTTTGAATATCAGATAGAACTAGCTGTCTATATAATACATGCCTTTCTTTCCTATCCGTTTAAAAACATACCAAATGTATATGGCGATAGTTTGCCTCGAGCGACGAAGACATAAAATTTTGACAAATTTGTCGCGTCTTCATCGTCGCTCGATTCAAATACACATTTATGTAAAAAAAATGAAGTTCATTAAAATTATGCTTATCTGGCACGGAATGCCAATTTTAGCGTTTGGGTTCTCGATATGCCCGTCGTTGTCCGTCGATCATCGTCAATTTTTCTCTCAAACAATATCTTCTCCAAAACCTAATTCTACCAAACTTCACAGTAAAGTTCCTTGGGCGGTCCTTTATCAAACTTGTTCAAAGAATTACATTCCATCTGGAACTCTGGATGATATGTAGACAAGAAGTTTATAATATTCTTCTACAAAACCGCATAGCCTAGATTGAGCTATGAGGTTCGATAGGTAGCAATGTCTAGTTGTTCTGTACCAGGTTAGTTCAAATTATGAACCTAGAGTCAAAATTGACTCACTGGTTTACAGGACAAAAATGTAAAAATCTTCATTTTCAAAACCACGCGGCCTAGAGCTGAGATAGTTGGTACGTAGGATTGTCTAATGGGCGTCTACAAGTTTTTTTTCCATTTTTTCCCTGAGGTCAAATCTGCATAGGGTTACTTATTTTACGTAAACTTGTATATGAAAAACTTTTAAACTCTTCTTTCGCAAAACAACACGGTCAAGAGCTAAAATAGTTAGTATGGCACAGTGTCTACTGTACCTCTACCAAGTTTATTCAAATTATAGCCCAGTTATATCCATGTCAAAATTAGCCACCCCATGGGATATCAACGATGAACCATTCATGTTCAATAGCTCTAGAGTCATTTAGCATAGGATCCTCAGACTCAATGAAAGGTTGGCAACAACCAGTATACGTGATATGTAGGTCATTTGGTCAATTGTCAAAGTCAGATCTTTTATGTTTAATAACGAGAGAACCATTATGTCTGTGATCTTTAAACTATTTAGTGAGGTTTGCCTTGACTAGTAGATTGACCCTATCAGTTTTGGTATTGATTATGACGTTTTTGACAAAACTACTGTCGATACACAGGTTACCGATTTAGGGCCAATAAGGCCCAAATTGTTTCAGCATATGACAAATGGAATAAGGTACATAAATCTTAATTTATTTTGCATATAGCTGCCGTGGTTCCAAGTGTGGAAAAAATTAACAGAAATGTAATACTGTCTACCACGATATTTTACAGTGGCAAAGAAAATAAATACATACCATCACCCGGACGGCTCTCCAGTTCCGTCATTTTTTTCTCCATCTGCTCCATTTTTGTTCTCATCGTAAACATATTTTCTAAAACTCTCTCCATGAAGGTGAAAACACACGGAGAACTCTCTTCGGTAGCATTCACAGAGAATGAAATACAAATTAATGTGAAGATGTAACAGACGTAAACAAACATTTTGCACGTTTTTCAGTCAAATAACTTTAAGTAAATGATGTGACAGTCCGGATAACTTATATAACGCTGATATAGAATTTGTGTTAAACAAATTATGAAAGTCTTCCTAGCTCAAACGTGAAGAAATACAAAGACACAAGAGCTTCAATGGAAACAAATTTCCTTGTTTTCGACATTTTTGTTAATATGTTTGTTACGTGTTGGTGAGATGAAAACGATAACATTGTGTGAAATCGTGAACAAATGTGACAAAAATGAAGTAAAAAAGATGTTTGTTAACAAACTTTGCAATGACGTAACGTCCGATGTTGCGGGTTTTTGGCAATTTCTAGCGTAAACATGATTCATTCTGACTGCATAGTAGTAAATTTTAAGAAAAATATGTGAAGCCGTATATAAAAATAAAGGAAAAAGGTTATTGGACATTACTATGTAACAGAAATTACTTTTAAGCCTTCAATTTAAGTGAAGCGATATCAAACACACTGAGAACGACGTTAATTTATGCGCGTCACGTGTAACAAAAATACTTGATCCGCATGACTTCTGCTTAAAAACGAAATATGAAAATTACGTCAGATTTTCTCATTTTGCGTATACGATCTGTTAAATGTCGCCGAAAGTTGCCATTAAAATCTAAAACATTTCAAACGGTTCCTTCGAGCAAACATGTATAAAACTTCTGTCAGGAAGAAAGTGTCACATCTTTGAACAGATGTATTTTCATTTTGTTCAAATGAATGCAAAATAAAGAAAATTAACGATATTTGTATAAAAAATAAGTATAGAAATGCGTTTTTAATGTAGATTAATAAAATAATTTTACTTTTCGAATATATCTGAATAAAACGGCTAAAATTACATTTATGATTGTCTAGCGAAAATGTCCACATACAGAAAAATGTAAGAAAATGTGTAAATATACATGTACTCGAAAAAAACTGTTATTATAATTCAGCCGATGATTTATCGTAAATTTCTTCATCGTATAAAAAATGCGTTTTTTCTCTTCTTTCAAATGATACCGTATGCCTGCTCAGTCTAACAAAATCATACTTTTATACAAAATAAGGCTTGTCTAGCGAAAATGTCCTCTGACGTCAAATTCATTAAGATGCGACGTTGCTCAGCCCCCGAATTACGGTAATGTTGCCAGTAATTGTCAAATGGAGAAACGCAAACGCTATATTTTTCAAAATGTTGTTCATATATCAGTATTTTAATGCATATTTATTCATATTCTAAAACGTTCTATCGATTCGAAGGTTAAAACACTCACTGTGTCAGCAGATTAAGTCATATGTCTTTGTGTGTAGCGGTTTAAGCTAAACTCAACATTTTAATGTAATAAACGGTAAATGTTTCACAAAAATACTGTGGTAATGAAATTGCTTGTATTTACAAAATGAGTCTTTCCTCTTTTTCAAATGGTATTAATTTTATATGCAATTTAGAAAGATGGCAATTATTCAATGTTTGACGTCGTGTTACATAACGTTTCGCAACATTGGACGTTACGTCGATGCAAACCAAATATGTAACAGCTAGTTATAATAACAAACTTTTAATGTAGTACACTGGCCAATATCGGATACTCTTCATAATTCTCTCTCCGTCCTTTTTTGAATTAACAAGATCATGTGTAAGACTAAAGACATACATTAACTGAACGCGAAGTCCAGTAACTAGCTTAGAGTAACTTTTTATGGCAAGCCAATTAATTATTTAATCAAAAAGCTCTGATTTCATACTGATATCTCCTAAAACAGGGGAGATATTTCTTAATTTCAGAAATATCACTGTAAATTAGGATATAGTTTTCTTTTAATAGAGATATTTCAAAAGTTTTGAAAGATATCTCCCTATACTAAAGAGATATCTCTCACTGTAATATATATTTCTACTTTATGGAGATATCTCTCCTACCTTAACATATCTCTCAGAAAAGGAGATTTCTGTTAAAACAGAGAGCTATCTTTTAAATTTAGAGAGAAATCTCTGTTTTCGAAGTAAAATATCTTAATGACGACTGTAAAAAGATATCCTTTCATCGGAAAGATCTCTTTTATTTTACTAATATATCTCTGCAAAATTGAGAGATATCTCTTATATGGCATTTCAAGTCTTCTGATGGACACAATTTAAATTCATTGAAATGTATAAAGATCTTCAAATATAACAGCATATTTCCTTTATTATTATAATAAAAGTATCGATGAATTTTTTTTTCAGCATAATTTCATTTATGAACAGGTTTCTGTATTGATAAAAAATATTATCCGACAGCTAAACTCTTTTTCTGTCGCACACTGGAATTTAAAGTCCAAGGATCTTTTTGAATTGCTGATATTGTAAAATAAATATACTGATGATAGTACCATGATTTATTCACTTTAAATCAATGTTGACATTTTCACTTCCTTTGTATTTAAGTCGCGTTTCCACAAAAAGAGTTGCCAGGAAGCCATTTCTATTTTGTGCAATATCATTGAAGAAATACTGCTTTATATATGTAACATGTTCATCAATTAAAAAAGTAAACTTATCAATGTTTTTTGTATAAATAAAGGTCATTTCCACCAATAAGACATCGTTCTTGGTGAAATAAGAGCTACTTGTCGATGTAGTCCTGGGACTTTAACTGATAGCAGAAGAAGAATGTGTCAGCATCAAAGTTATCAAATTACTTATCTTTGACGTTGTAAATTTCCTTGCCGTTAAGTCTTATGCAAAGCATGTACTAACAGATGCACCTGTATTTCAGAGTTGACGCAAAGGCAGTATTTGGGGACATTGCCATACGTACTAATCTCGTTTGTGAGTTAGGAAATGTGGCCATTATTTTACCACTTTTAAACAAATCAGAATGGAACTACAATTACAACACTGAGTCAAAATCATTTACGGCATTTTGAATAGTGTGACCACCGAATCGTATTAAATAGTAGTCAAAAGATTCAATGATTATAAAAGACTAACATTTAAATCACAATAGCTACACAGTTAGTCAGTGGCAGATTCACATTGACAATGCTACAATTCAAAAACTTCCGGTAACATTTTCTTAGCAACCACCGGTTTTTATGCAAAGTTTATGCAGATACATTTCTGGAAAACGTATCCACCATTGATTTATTCTTATTTGTTCCAGAAGACATCAGATATTGAAATTTCAAATTCTTACAGCACCAACTATGGCATTTTCATGACTTTTTGGACACCTGGTTTCTTCAGGCACTCAATTTTTGTTTCTATATCAGGCAAAATTGTCGTCGTTATAAAGGGAAATACATGTCTATTCTAAATATTCGGACTTAACTGTGATAGGAAAATATAGATTGATTTTGTGACCCTTTTACTTATTTTAAGGTGTATATTTTAAGGTCTATAGGGTGCACGCAGCTCAGAGCTTTGTCGGTTATATTTTTTATTACAAGGAAAGAAACAAATCATTCTATTGGACTACATACGTAGAACGAAGGAAGACGGACACATCTCGTAATAATGCGATATGATTGAATTACTAGTAAAGTTGCCAACTAAACATGCAATGTTTCCTAAGCTACAAGGGAGGTTGGTGGTTCATCTGTTTGTCTCTCTATTCGTCTGTCTTTCTATCTGTCTACTGGGTTACTGTGTCAAACCCTACTTCCAAACGTTTGATTTTTACGTAACGACTTTGTAGCCGACAGAAGAATATGCAGGGACAGAAAGACTATTCTCTAACTCCATGCACCTGACGTGAAAACAACTATACACAATATAAATAGAAGAGTAATTAATATACTTTAAAGAGAGGGCTATCCCTTTAGTAGACATCTGACTTTCAAATTCTTACAGCGCCAACCATGACATTTTCAAGACCTTTTGGACACTTAGTTTCTCCAGGCACTTAATTGTTATTTCTATACAAGGCAAAATTGTCGGTTATGAAGGGACCATGCATTTAATAAATTTTCGGAGTTTGATTTTGTCACCTTTTAACTAATTTATGAGTATATTTTAAGGTATAGGGTGCGCACAGCTCAGAGCTTTGTCAGTCATACTAAACAAATGATTCTATGGGACTACCTACGTAGAACGAAGGGAGGGACATACAACAGGTAGTAATGTGATTTGATCGGATAACGAGTGAAATTGCCAACTAACCTTGCAATGTTTCTTAGGGTATACAAGGGATCAATCGGGTGGTTCAACTGTCAGTCTCTCTAACCGTCTGTCATTCTATCTGTCTACTTTTTTACTGCGTCAAAAACTACTCCCATACGTTTGATTGTTACGTAGCAACTTTGTAGCCGACGTAAGAATATTCAGGGGCAAAAAGACTCTAGTCTCTATTATGAGTTCCCAAAAGATTACAAACATGCCAATGCCATCGATTTTATATGCTCAATTTTATTGTCTTATCAAATACCAAATAAGCCTTTTTTACACTATAACCTTATTTCCTCCGGTGTCATAATATGACCCTTGATTGGACAATTAAATATATTCTATTCTGTCATGGAAATGTAGAGCAGGCATGCAAGAAAATGTTTTCATCCTAAAAAGATCCGCTATATTTCAAATTGATATTGGATTATTCTGTTTTGTCACTGTAAACTTTTCTTAAACTTACTTTAGGAGGCTAAAAATGTCCGTTTAGTTAATCGGTTGTTACTACAGTGACGGAATTAGTCCTCTATAAATTCAAGTTTAAAAGGACACCGGAGAATGAGGTATGGTAACGGGCGGTTGCGTAAGCTCCTGACACGTGGCCCTCTCCTTGAACCCACACTTTATCGCCAACGCAAAGCTCTACCACTGTTGCCATTCCTCCTACATTCCAGCCAGAAGTGTGTCCAGCAATTACGTACTCAATTCCCTTGCCATTATGTTTTAAGAAAAGTGCACCGGTTTTTCTTGACGGGTTTCCTAGCTTCATTGAAAACAGGTATGTTCCGTTATATGGGATGCCATTCTGGACACTGTACGCTTTGCCTCGATTTAACTCAACCTGATCAAAACTGATCACCTGACCTGTCGTCACACTTCCTGCATTTTTGCTTAAGATTGCCCTAAATGCAACGTTTGGTGTTCTCACTAAAACAAAAAGAGATAGATGCTTCCTGAAGTATATTTTTCTTTTAGTAATGTATCAATTTACGTTTTCATTCATAAAAATAATTCGTTTAGGACTGGTAAAAACTGTAGATATCCCTATCTGGTATACAAGAAAAGACTGTCTACTAGACCTCTAACAAGTTTTTTCTAGTTTTGTCCTGATGTCAAAACCGACCCTGCCTGGGAGTTGACACTTGTTTTACGTATATAAACTTGTATATGAATTTTTTTTTAAATATTCTTCCGCAAAACAACACGGTCAAGAACTAAGATAGTTGGTATGGAACTGAGACTTTTGGACCTCTAACACAATTGTTCAAATTATATCCCAGGAACTACCTCCTAGGGGTTGTTTGTCTGTATATATACAAAGTCATTGCAAAAACTTATAAAGAAAATTATTGTGTAAAAATTCGTGACTCAGAGCATATACAGTGTGCATAACCCACGTGACTTGCGACGTCATTTTTAGCTACTGCGCCAAGTAAAAGAGCTCCCGACTCGGAGTTTCAAAAGGCTGTAAGTATTTCATTTTTAGGTCTATTACTTTGAAATATAGCTTATTCTAAGCGGAAAACAGTCTTCTTTCCATAGATTATAATATATCCTTCACCAGTTTAGTCATTTGGTCCCCAAAATGAGGCAAATGGTCAAATTTGGGAAATTTTGGGAGCTAATGTGACAAGTGTTCACACATTTTTGTAACCTAGCCCATAAATATGTACATAAACAATGTTTCTATCAGTGAACGAGAGTTCACGAGGATGATTAGCATCTGAAAAATGATTTAAAAAATGACTTAAATGCAAAGAAAGCTAAATATTTGTTCTTTTGAAAATGGGCTACGGTGCAAACAAATTTAGTAAGGGCTAATGCGACAAGTCACTTTTAGGGTACGGTGCAAAAAATTAAACAATTTATGTTGAAAAACGACAGAACTTTGAAAGAAAAATATATATATCAGAATTGTTTAAGATAACTGCGGACCTTAGGACCAGAATTAAAATAGTAGATGGAAAAGTACGAAATTCGACCCAGGTAAAGATCTACATCTATATTTTCAAGAATTAAATTCTGTTTTTCTATTTAGCTTTAACATTCATATGGGGGCACCCGTTTTTCTAACGAAAATTGATCGTTTTCTATCATAATTTCAATAATATTTTGGCGATTTCAATTTTATCATTATTTTGACAACAACCTTTATTTGGTAGAAGCAATTTTAATGTGTCTCATGCATTACAAAACCATTATTTCTGCGAAAACAAATAGTCCGAAACCAAAAACGTAGTGAATTTGTTTCGTCAAAATTTACGGATTTTGACATATAGCGCATTATCCGCGAGGTCAAAGTTTTTTATAGATTTATATTATGTGCATCAGGTTGTGCTCTTAAAAATAATCGAATAAAAAAGGCACGTGTTCACGTTGGCTTTTTCAAAAAAATACCTTTTAAAATTACGATCAAATGCTAAAAACGCGCCATTGACAACGGCGTTATGCGTCGCTATTACAATGTGTTATGACAAACACTGAAATAGTTAATGCGTTTTTTTTTATTATTTATGCAGAAAATTTTGTGGGACATATATGCGTTTAAACTCTTTCAACTGTATTTTTAAAGTAAATAGAATCATTCTTCATAATGAAATTTGTACAAACGACGTTTTTAGCAGTTTATATATAACTAATCCCGATTTGAAACGTGTTAACATTTCCTCTTCAGTGTGACGAACGAAGGAAGGTTCTCCGGGTCCAAAAACGCACTTCAACACTTAAGACCGTTAGACAAAAATTATGATATGTAGCGTATTTAAAGTTGTTTAGTTTTTGAAAGTGTCTCGGTTCTTCGTCCGCACCCAAAGCCCCGGATCTGGAGACTAAGCTATATATCTGTCACTTCGAGCCCTGGACATATTTTTGTATTTTCTATATATTACTTTCTTTTAAAAGTCATCTTTGACAAGATAACGCACCACTTTAAGAAGATAGATGACTGTTTGACATAATAACACGTCACTAAGACAAGATAACACAATACTTTAAGAAGAAAGCATGACTGTTTGACATAATAACATTGCACGTTGACAAGAACATAACACTTAAGAAGATGTAACGGTTCATTAACAAGACATAACTACCATTTGAGAAGATGGAAAACCACTTAAACAAGACAAGACACTCTGTTAACAAGACAAGTTGAAATGTATCAAAATAAGACAGCTGCGGCGTTCCATATTTCTGTAATATAAATCGCTATCCACCCATTAATTGTACAACAACTTTACTGTATATTTTGATTTTACCGATGATGACTGGAATGTATAGCTTAAACGTTCAGGTTAAGTAATAATACTTGCAAATATTCAGTTTTATTTATGCTTTTGAAGTAATTAAATTTGAAATTTATTTTAAATTCAATATTACGTTAAAACCAAAATAACATAGATAGGTGTGATGCATTAGTTACGGATGGATGGCAGAGATGTAAATGTGCAGATTGGTGCATTTTTTTCCATGCATATCCGGGGATGATATTGATCACCATTTCGTCTTCAATGTGGCAAATGTTTCCTTAGGCAAATACAAGTGACTGTATCAATAACATCTCCTTGTACGCCCGTTTGAATTTTACCTGTTTTCACAAAAAGAAGATTAGATCATTTTAGTCAAATAGTTCTGACATGAACAAGCCTTGAAATCAGTGTTTATACATCCATGACTGTTCAAAACGGTTCAAGCCTTGCTACCAAATATGATTATGTGAGAAATTTAACACACTAGCGGATCCGGGGGCGCACCCGGCGACCCCCCCTAAAATTCCCCAACCTTACATAAATGTCTGAGTATAAATTTATATTTTCTGTTTCCGAAAACGGTATCTTAAAAGTATCAAAAACACGTTTGAAATGCAGGAAAATGCACGAAATGGCACCCTCGAAAAAAAAATGTTCGGGCGACACAAAAAGTTATAGTTATAGTTTTAAAAGGATAGATACCAACAATAAGTTTCAGAGTCTTCCGCATCTTATCGTGTGTTAGTTTATTTCATTTATCCACTCTTACATAAAACATATATCTAGAATAGCATACAATATAATGCCAAAACAAGTATATGCCACAGGCCGTAAAGATCTAAATTAAAATTGCAGTTTGCATCGGACCGTAACAATTGATTTTGAAAGCAATAAGTGCATACGTTTTCTATGATCTGAGACCAGTGAAATAGTGTAAAGTATTTGAGATTTTTGTTTTCATTTGTTTCTAATTTCGTGTAAATATACATGCAAATGAACATGAATAGTAAACACAAAAACGCATGCGTATAAAAGACAAACTTTTTGATAGCAGTTAATGTAGTCTCTCCTCTTTCTAAAGTGACTTGTCGCATTAGCACTTACTAAATTTGCTTGCACCGTAGCCCATTTTCAAAAGAACAAATATTTAGCTTTTTTTGCATTTAAGTCATTTTTTAAATCATTTTTCAGATGCTAATTATCCTCGTGAACTCTCGTTGACTGATAGAAACATTGTTTATGTACATAGTAATGGGCTAGGTTACAAAGTCACATTAGCTCCCAAGATTTCTCAAATTTGACCATTTGCCTCATTTTGGGGACCAAACGACTAAACTGGTGAAGGATAGATTATAATCTATGGAAAGAAGACTGTTTTCCGCAGAAATTGTAAAAATCGGTTTAAAGCGCATGTGCATTTTAACATTAACAGAAATGCACGGCTGTCTTCCATCAAATGTTACGGTGGCAAAGAAAATGAATACATGTACGTACCATCACCCGGACGGCTCTCCAGTTCCGTCATTTTTTTCTCCATCTGCTCCATTTTTGTTTTCATCGTAGACATCTTTTTCCTAAAACACTCTCCATAAAGGTGAAAACACACGGAGAATTCTCTTCGGTAGCATTCACAGAGAATGAAATACAAATTAATGTGAAGATGTAACAAACGTAAACAAACATTTTGCACGTTTTTCAGCCAAGTAACTTTAAGTAAATGATGTGACAGTCCTGAGAGCTTTGCTTATATTACATTTACACTTTTATGGCAAGCCAGTTTACTATTTGATCAAATCCGAGATATCTCTCTGATTTCATAGAGATATCTCCTCAAACAGTGGACATATCTTTCTCTTAATAGAGATATCTCAATTGTTTTGAAAGACATCATCCGATACTAAAGAAATATCTGTCTCTGTAACAGAGATATCTCTACCGTATGGAAATATCTCTCCTGCCTTAAAGCTGCTCGCTCTCAGTTACCGTGAAAAAAATATTGTTTTTAAAAATTGACATTCTTATTCACAAGTATAAAACTAAAGGCTAAAATCAAAATATAAGCAAAATCTAATTAGGAATTTGCAGAAATCGATTGAAAATGTCGGTACCGCTACACTATTATATGTTATTTTGTTTTTGAAGTGGTATATGGGGATATATTACCCGCCTATACTTATATCGAGGCGAGTAATATATCCCTATATAGCACGTCAAAAAACAAATAACAATTTTATTACTCTTCCCTTTCTTAAATATTGAAAGATACCGTTTATGTTTTATATGTTTAACGGCTGAATGTAACCAGACCTTCAAATCCCCTTATGATACCCCAATGTCTTCAAATGTGACATTTAAAAAATGTGACGACAATGAAAAGCTTGTTCTACACTTATTGTACTGCATCAATGTGGATTTATTATTCAACTTTTAGTGTAGGAATATGATATGAATATGCATTTGAGTACAACTTACACGGTGGACAGATAAGATACGGCTAAATCCATCTGATACGGAAAATTTGATACGAGATGTTGTATTGTACTGCACAAATACTAAAGAAAATTCAGATAAACATTAGTAGGTATATAATAAAATAATTTATTTTGGACCATATTAATCGCTCCTTCATGCGAGCTTTTCGGAGACTTCTGTTTCCACCCACAGAAAGCTCGCGTTAGCTTATGTTTGTTGTAATATGTATCGTATTGTAACGAACTGATGCTAACCCTTATCTGACTATGTACAGTCTAGTAGAAAATTTACCGACTGAAAAAGTTTTATTTTGGTAGCTTGGCTGCCTTTGAAACATTAAAATAATCAGTTTGTCTAAGAAAACATACAAAAAGGGAAGTAAACAAAGGCATCCTACATTAATTTCTACAATCGAACCACCAAGGAGACGTAGAACCTTCGTAAGCAATAAAACAAACGTGTTGAAGATGATTTTCCTTCCCACCCAGCACAAAATGCCTTTGCACGAAATTTGATTCAGTGATATATTCTACAATTTTACAGAATACTTACTAATCGATAATCCATCATAAATAACTTATAATTCTAACTTTATTACATGCAAAAGTCCCATATTAACTATCGTATTAACTACAAGTATCACGTAAATAACTTGTAAACATTCGAAACGGAAGCTATGTTCAGCCATTTTTATCATGCGGTAATCTTCCGATAAGAACGCCAGACTCCGATGACGTCATATTCTGCGAACTATATGATATTGGTTCCAGTGTAATTCTTCAGTGTTGTGTGCTCACTCATACCATCCACATCTAAGAAATTATCGAATTGGTATGGTTGATCCGTCTACCGACGAGGTAAGCCCAGGTTTAGAATACCATAATAAATGGTATAGTCGCCGCAACACTCCTCCGTCTCCAGCTTCTGTCATGCGCAGTTTCCATTGAAGTCCGATCGGCATAGAATACCAATTTGGTATATCTCCGTTGCTGATACCGTCAATCGCGTCCCTGATATTGGATGTTAGATACCAGTTCCAGAATACCAGTCTTTAGTTGGTTCCATGTTCTGATCACCAAGTGCTAACTACCAACTTTAGGGAAGGGTATCCTATACCATTTCTTTGACGTATACCTACGAATTATATTTGCATCGTTGTCGGACATACCAACCAAGTGGCCAACCATCACCTACTGAATACCATATTATACGGTATATACCAAGAGCGAATACCATCTCTATAAACATTAACTTTATTATTATATAAGTAGATGCTATCAAATACCAATACCCATGGACGGTATATACCAAGAGCGCATACCATCTCTATAAACATTAACAGTTCAATAATATAAACAGATGGTATCAAATACCAATACCAATGGATGGTATTGCTCGTGATTAAGCTAATAGCAGACATATATTAACAGTGAAAATTACCACACAGTCGGTCTATGACAATAAAGACATTCAGGTCACTGCAACAGGTTACCGGGCACCCCTCCTGTTTCGAATACCGACATATTGGTATCAGCTTCCAACATCGTGCATTCCAACATACTTACGTGAATATTTGTGGACTCTTTTGAAACTGTCTTTAAACAATCTCACGAACTTTATGTGAAATATAGAACCTGTTAACTAGTAAAACGAACAATTACTGCAGTGGGAATAAATATAGAGAACTGTAACATCTATTATTAAAGGTCCAATACTAAGGAAAGCGAAAATTCAAATATACTTTAAAAAGCACAGAAATATGTTATTTTTAATAAAAAATGAAAGTTGGTATGAAGAAATTCTAAATAAATCACAGTACATGTACAATTATTTTTCTATGCATTATGAAGAAAGTTAAAAAGACCTGGGTAGTCATTTTGTCGATTCACTGAGATTTCAACATAATACACATGCTTTTCTTTGTATTCCAAACACTTTCTGTAAATTTTAACCTGCCAATCTTCATTATTTAGTGTCTTGCATAAGGTAATGTACTTGCCATTGAAATAACTGTCACTTAATTTTCGCTTAGTAGTGGACCTTTAAACGCTACCAAATTACTATATACAAGCATAACACTTCATAATAACTTGTCCTACATAGTTATTTGTTAAGTTAAAGTTGAAATAAAATCTTAAACTTTATTCGCCTCCTTTATATGTGGTCATCACAAAATTAGTATTTTATCACAAGCCAGGCCAGGACGGACCCTTTGTTACGTATAATCTGTATATCACAGGAGAATAGGTATTCGTAACAGTATCTACTTTAAAATAAAGACTTATTACTATACCCCCCGAACACAAAGTGTAAGGGGGGTAGGAAACTAGATTTAGCTTTCCTGTCTCTCTGTCCGTCCGTCTGTAGACGGAATATTGTGGACACTAAGCCTAAAAAAAAAACCTGGTCAGAATTGAATGATACTTCCCAGAATTGATAAGTACAATGCCTATGTGTTACGGGTGACTAAGTCAAAGGTCTAGTTCACAGGAGCTCGAGATAGTAGAATCTTGTGGACGTTTAGTCTCGAAAACCCCTTGCCAGATATTTTACAGAAATGAAAAGTACCATGCCTAGTTGTGCATGGTACATGTATCGGATCACTAGGTCAAAAGTCAATGTCACAAGGGCTCGAAATAGTAAATTCTTGTGGACGCTTAATGTCTTAAACCCCTGGTCAGAATTTAATGATACTTCACTGAAATAATAAGTACAATGTCTAGTTTTGCATGGTCCATGTTTACGGTCTTTAGGTCAAAGGCCAAGGTCACAGGGGCTAGAGATAGTAAAGTCTTGTGGACGCTAAATCTCAAAAACCCTTGGTTATAATTTAAGGATAATTTACAGAAGTGATAGGTACCATGCCTTGTTGTGCATGGTCTATATTTCATGTCACTACGTTAAAGTCACAGGGGCTCGACATAATAAAGTATTGTGCGCTCTTAATCGCCAAAACGACTTGTCAGAATCTAATTATACAACACAAAATTGATACGTACTATGCCTAGTTGTGCAGGTTCAATAGTTAAAGCATTTATTGTTACATACATTTTATATACTGTATCAGTGGGGTGTTCGGGGGGTATTCATCACCTTCAGTTATAACTATTATCATTATTATTATTAATATTATTATTATCATTATTCTTTTTATTGTTACATGTATTATTATGTACATGAGTTTACACTGTGGTAGAAGGTTTGCAGGGCGGGTCATGGTGTCGGGGTATGGGAGGTCAGAACTTCATGTGACGGTGGCAATGTGTTTCTTGGTGAAATGCGTTCAAATAACTAACTGCAAAATACAAAATACACAGAATAATTTTTAATGTACATAATAGAAAGATACAATAAAAGCGGCAATGGAAAATGCGAAAAACAACGTATGTTCTGCATATTGATGCTGAAAGCATATTTTATCTGAGAATCTACATAACGAGAAGACATTTTCACTAGTCCATGCGTATAAAGGAGTGTCAAATGTACATAACGTTGTAATATGTACGATCAAAAAACAGTCGAGGCGTTCCATAAGTTAAAACATTACATTGCAAAACTTTGAGGATATCGCCGCATCTCAATATCAGTTACGCCATCAACCTACTATTGTCTCTACTGTTAGCCTGTTATCACAGTTTCTTCAGCAGTGGATCTACATCATAATTGTTTTATCCAGTCATAGTTTCATATTTTGTTTAAAGGTCCACTACTAAGGAAAGCGAAAATTCAAATATACTTTAAAAAACACAGAAATAAGTTAGTTGTAATGAAAAATGAAAGTTTGTATGTAGAAATTCTAAATAAACCACAGTACATGTACACTTATTTTTCTATGCATTATGCAGAAAGTTAAAAAGACCTGGGTGGTCATTTTGTCAAATCACTGACATTTCAACACAATACACATACTTTTCTTCGTGTTTCAAACACTTTGTTTAAATTCTAACCTGACATTCTTCATAATTTAGTGTCTTGCATAAGGTAATGTACTTGCCATTGAAATAACTGTCACTTATTTTTTGCTTAGTAGCGGACCTTTAAAATTTGGGTTTTGGGTTATTCCGTAGTTTTTCAGTTTGTAAATTCAAAACAATGACAAAGTCATTTTATGTTTCTAAAGTATACGATGAGTTTAGTCGAATGTCCATCTGTCTATCTCTCCATCTCCCAGTCTCTCTATCCAGCCATTAGTACTGTATCACGGCAAATAAAATATTTATTTACTTTAAAAGCAGCTGATAAAAGCGGTCGTTCAACGTAGGTGACCGTTTAAATGATATGTGAGAACTTAGCATTTTATATAGGCAAAAGGATGTACTGCCACCACAATGCACTGCTGACAGTAAAGCCCAGCAGGGCATTACAAATACAGTGTAGGATTTTATTCACTGCCACAATGCACTGTTGGTAGTACAAGATTAATGCACTGCAACAATGCACTGCTGTGTTTCACTGCCAGCAGTGCATTGTGGCAGTGCATTCAGTTTGCCCTGCCAACAGTGCATTGTGGCAGTGAATTAAAATGTACACTATATTTGGAATACCGTGCCGTGCTTCACTGTCAGCAGTGCATGTTGGCAGTACAATCCATTCCCTATATAAAATGAAATGCCTAGTGCTTAAATCACTGCTCACTGCTAACTTCTCACATATGTTTAACTGTATAAACTTACGAAACCTGTAATTATTTAACTATTGGCATGTTTGTAGCAGGACCCCGGAGAAGCTGGTATGGTACCTGGCGGTAGCATAAGCTCCCGACACATACCCCTCCCCTTGAATCCACACTTGATCATCAACGAAAAGCTCTACCACCGTTGTCACTCCTCCAATATTCCATCCAGTAGTGTGTCCGGCTATAACGTACTCGATTCCCTTGCCATTATGCTTCAGGAAAAATGCGCCTGGCTTGCCTTTTGGGTTTCCGAGTTTCATAGAGAAAAGGTAAGTTCCATTGTATGGTGCGGTAAAGAAACCATGCCTGGAACCGTACGCGTTGCCGAGATTTAACTCAACCTGATCAAAAATGATCACCCAGCCTGCTGTTACTTGTCCTAAATCTTTGCTCAAGATAGCCCTAAATGCAACGTTTGGTGTTCTCGCTGTAAAAAAGGAAAATGAAATGTTTTTCTCTGTATACATGTAAAAGGTATAGTACTAGATGGACCAGTTTATCTAGACAGAAGCATAGGAGCTCGAGGTCGGGATTATGCTTTTTCCGGCCTTGTCTTATTACATTAAGTTTATCTACGAACCAACAAAATATGAATTTATTTTCCCCGGATCTTAACTTTTATATTTTACCACTACTGAAAAAATAACTCAAATGAGATTGCCGCCCATTGAACCGTGAACACGAAGTAACCTGCATTTGGTTAACTTTTTTGAGAATAAGTTCAACCACATCAGTAAAAATATCTTGAGCCAATACACTCAATAAGTAGTACATTTGTACATGTGTATTTTGTTACTTGTCATCCGCGTGCAGAGCGTGCTTCCCGAGCCAATCAACGCTCGAACGAATTTCTATTTGTAAACTTGATTTACACGGTGTAATTTACATGAAGAATGCATGTATACAAAGAGGTGGACAAACAGTAAGGAACGGATATTTCGGGGAAACGGTTGATTACCAACTGATATGGAAGGATCGCAGCAGCATGCATGTTCACTGGGGTGTGTCGATTTTGACCGATCATCTGGGACTTCGGAAAGGGTCCGAGATCAAATTGTAACGAAGAAAGACAATCCCGTGGATAAAGATGTTCCTAAATGGTCCGTGTTGTTTAAAAGGTAAGCATTTGTTTATATAAAACTATGGTAAATTACTTTTATAAACAAAAATCCAGATGGTTGCACATAAATGTTTGGAAAAGACATTGTAATCAATGGCTCCGGGCTAATTGCCTTTGAATTGTTAAAATTCCAACAAATCTATACTAGGAATGAGATACTGAAATTGTACATAGATCGCCCTAGGCACTCAAGAGTAACGACCCTTTAACTGATAAACTTGCCAAATTAGCACTCCGTTAAATAACAATGATATCAAAAGTTCTCCCGTGGAGAAGTATGAGGATCGACCGAGACCATAAACAATCTAAATGAAGGATGCAAATGAAATTAAATGTTTTGCAATAGAAAATATATGTATTGATCATACGTATATATGCATTGTTTTCCCCACTTGAAAATAGAAAATGAATGGTTAATATACTGTCCTGAAATATACTGCGGTAAACTGAATTTCATTTCACAGAGTCTTATCAAAGACATAATTAATTATGTACGCACTATAGTCATGTATGCGCCTCAATTATGTCTTGCGCAACAGACATTTAACTATGCATCTTGATGGGCAGTTTTCAAAATTATAAAAGCTTCAGTTTTTTTTGTATACCTGTACGTATACAGTATATGGAAATTTCTACTGACGAATGGGCGATCTATTCACCTAAGTATGGAGCAGTCATTTTTACTAAATATAGTAAGTGGCGTGGGCGTATGTAAATGTAGCTGCTGTTAACACCAATTGTCGGTTCGCCGGATGTAGAAGTGTTCATCGGACTCTAAAATTCGTTTTGCGATTATCTTCACTTACTTTGGATAAGTGTGCAATCAAGCTCTACCTAAACTTGCGATCGCTGACTTCTGAACTAGACTAAGAAACTTACAAATCACAGAACAAGGAATGATCTACATTGACTATTTGTCTTTTATTCTTATATAATAACGTAATACTCACTTTCATATCTTTGTTTTGTTTCTGTCAATTCCTTCATTCGTTTTTCAATTCTTTCCATTTTCGTCTCCATACGTACCATCTTCTCTAAAAGTTTCTCTTCGTAATGAAACCTTGAACAATGCCGAGGTTCGTCGTCCAAACACAATGCACCTTTTATAAGAAATAATGTAAGTAAGCACCCAGAAACTGTACCATATCCAACCAACATTGTTTGGCTTCCACAAAAAAGAAAATAACAAAAACTGCGGTATGAAATGTTCGTGCTAAATCTTTTCTCATGATTGTGTATTTTCGGTTATTGACTGTGTTCTATATTTCAAGAATGATTTTTAGCTTTTAAAATTTCTGAAAGCCTTGATTAGATTGCGAATATTACATCGCGATTCAAGTTCTTGTTTGTCTTTGTTTTACTGCTGTGCACCAAAGTGGTCTGTAACATAGTCTACCCGTTTTTTAACGTTACATGTATATAATAAGTACCAAAGGGGTCTGTAACATTGTCTACCCGTTTGTTACCGTTACATGTATATAATGAGTATAATAATTGTCTACCCGTTTGTTACCGTTACATGTATATAATAAATACTTGTACTTATTATATACATGTAACGGTAACAAACGGGTAGACAATGTTACAGACCCCTTTGCTGTGCACGGGCTGACATCTGGACACGGAGAAAAATCACGTCAGTTTCCGTGTTATTGATTGCGGACTTGTCTGAAAAGACACCTAAGAAACAGACAATATATTTAACTGTGTGTGCACCTCAATTACTAGAAAACGGCTAATCTCAGTCTAGTAATTGATTGATTAATTAATTAATTAATGAACCTTGTAATGTGACCAACACAAACAATGGGAGATAAAGTATGCGTTATAATTATATTTGTGTAAGCTCACCAACCAGTATTTATAATAAAAATGCCATTGTTTGGAGTATTATTGAGAAAAAGAACTTTTAAGAATGCACTTTATACCAACTTGTGCAATATATTTACATACTGGAGTAAAAGGTTGACATATGGTTGAATAGACATTTGCGAGGTAAGTCGGAAGGCGATAGTGAATGGCAGATTGTGAACATTTTATGGGGAACATCTCAAAATTATACAAATTTCAAATTAGTGATTAATTGTCGTATAACACATTATTCTTGCAAAGAGCATCATTTCGGAGATACATCATTGCAAATATATTTATAATTGCGTACATATTATTTAACTGATTAGAGCGATTTCTTTTCGCCTGCAAACAAGGGATGCACATACTCTAACTGTCTGGGGAAGTATTTGTCGCGGGTGCGCCAAATCAGAGCTGATGCTTCTGCAACATTCCTTTCAAAAATAGCATGTTCGCCCTTATGTCTATAACGGGCTATATACCTATTCAAACAGTAGCACTTCCTTCTTTCTTGACCAGGTTTTCGTCGCAACTGTGCCACAGTATAAGAAGTCATAACAGGATTTCGATTTGGACAGATCTTGTGGAAACAGTAAATCATTGGCAATTTGACGCATAAATACAAACTGTTGGGCATTATTTTGATACCCAAGGAAGCCACTTTCTAGACACAGATATTCGGGGTTTGGACAGAAAAAATAATTGAAACTCATTTATACTTAGAAGTCGATACCATAGTGTATCAACTTATCGGTCTCATCTGAAAGGGAAACCGTTGGTGTCCAAGAGTAGTCAGGATACACATCGAACCCGCCCCCTCTCGTATCAAAATTCTACAAAACCCTGCAAATGTGGTCTTACCACATCTCTCATTGACTAGTTTACATGAATTCTTCTACTTCAACTAAAGGCGTGGGGAACCAGCACGTGTTTATAATTTGCACTGTTAAAATACGGGGACGCATTTAAGGCGATTTGACTGTGTACAACACGTTCTGGCTCCCCGCGCCTTTAGTTGAAGTATAAAGTGAAAAGTCAAAAATGTACCGATAAAATCACGTGAGTAATACTTGTTGCGGGCCGCAGCGGCCCGCTATATTTAATACGTGGTGAGTAAAAGATGCATGCGTCTCTCTTCATTATAAAATTGAGGTACTTCTGAGATGAAAACTGTAGACACAGTCAATTTCTTTGGAAAAGCAAGAGTTGTCGTTTGTAATTGAGCTGTCGTTCGTTTCATAGAGGGCGCAATCTAATATACGCTGGTAAAAAAAAAAGCGCTTTTCACGTTTCAGTCGCAATCTACACCTAGAAAAATGGATATTGATTGCTTTTTCAACTAACACAACCTTTGACATGTCAAAGGTTGTGTTAGTTGAAAAAGCAATCATATGACATTATAGAAACGAAACGAGTCGACTGAATATTCTTTTATGGCCTTTTTAGACATATATGATATTGTATTAGCTATTTTTTCCCCATTCGTAATAAGTCAGCCTCCGTGGTGTAATGGATAAAGCCGACAGCTCAAACACTTTTGTGTACGTGTACTTTTAGAAACCACGAGTTCGAATCCCATCAACACCCAATTTTTTTTTTAACTTTTTTCTGCTGTTTTAATAATCATTTTAAAATTTTTAAGAATATTTTACGCCAAATAATCATAAAAATCTTCATTCATTTGATAACAGTAAAGTTTCGAACTACAGGTCAGTCGTAGATGTGGTGTCGTGTCGGTTTTGCTTGTTCAACAGAATTGGTTCCCTCGAGTTCTTTTGGGGCCATGCCTCAATATCAATTATCACCAATTTTCAAAATATTTAAACCCCCACTGGGTTTTTTTTTTTTTGGCCCCCGGGGGATACTTTGTATCACAGTTTTTCTTGTATATATATTTAATGATTGCGTACATAGAAGTTAAATGATTAGTCATAAAGTATAAAGCTAATAAGTATAAATGCGCTCTGGCGTGTTGCATATCTTACAGGGTGAAACCGAGAATTTGAAAAAGAGTTTTAATTATTTTTTCCGTCAAAACCCCGAGTATCTGCGAGTCTAGATACCGAATTCTGCCAGTGTTATCTATAATTTACTTTAATGAATCCATTTATGTCACGCCTATGTTTTGCACGCCCCGCCAAATATCGTGCGGATTGTTTTGACAGTCTAAAACGTTATACTGTAAACGTATATATTATGTGGGCAAATAGAATTCACAATATGATCTCTTGTTTGCGGCCAAAAGAAATCGGTTTAATCATTTAAATTTTATGTACGCAATTATAAAATATATTTGCAATATGTGTCTCCGAAATGATGCTCTTTGCAAAAATATGTTTTATACGACAATTAATCACTAATTTGAAATGTGTATAATTTTGAGATGTTCCCCATAAAATGTTCACAATCTGCCATTCACTATCGCCTTCCGACTTACCTCGCAAATGTCTAATAGTAACAAGTGGTTTTGTTTTTGTTACGCTATCCTGAAAAGAAGGCATAACATTTATCTAGTTCGATTTGCCAGAAATTTTACCAGTTAAGGTCTGATAACTTGAACGGATCAGAAAACACTCAAATATACATCGAATAATATTTTCCCGTATAAATATATATAAAAAAAGCAGAAAACGTTTACTAGGCATCCTTTTTCATATTCAACTAATTTGGCTGTATACGTTCATAAAAGTGTTTGGGTTAACTAAGTATCACGACTAAACAAATGTTTTCAGCAATACCAAACTAGAGGATAAATTACCTCTAGATGCCGCCTTGACACAGTTATTATGTCATTTGCTCGCCCGATTGGACACAAAATTAGAACATGTGAGTTATCACCCTCCGTTGTGGTTGCTTTTCATAGAATATGTAAAAATGTTTAGCATTCCTGAAAAATATATGTATCAAAGGGCCATTACTCTATGAAAAAATATGCATGTGTATAACTGGGCAAGCAATGAACACCTCCATAATATTTAATGGAAAACCGGTTAGTGGTTACCGAGAAACAACCCGGATATATTTTGTCTAATACGAAACTTTAAAGTTCTTTTTCTAATACAAATGTAATTGTTTTGTGAAAACTCCCCCAAAGTAACTAGAGCTATCATTGGAAGTGGTTAATACCACTGCTTATTGTCTTACAGAGTTTACATCACCGCACACCTCAATGTGAAATTCCAAAACCGTAAATTACGATTATTATAAATTTGTTCCAAATTATCTAGAAAAGTTCAGTTTTTGTCACAAAAACGGTTTTTATTTGTTTAATTTACTTACTGTTTTCCGAAGCCTACTCCTTAAGTACCAAATCTGAAAGTAGCTCCGGCACGTCAGTCAGCATATAATCCCAAATTATGATTCTTCATTTGAAACCATATGGCCATTGCAGACATGAAAGTTGTATTGTTTAAATATATAATGTTATAAACTCATGCAGCATCAGCTAAATTTTGTAAATATTATTAAAGTAAACTGTTTCCGAATAAGAACCGCGGATGTATTTCATTTTACGATGATGCGTAAAAATAAGGGACGATTTTCTATATAATATATACACCCTATAGAAATAGTTCCGATTTCTTAACCCGCCAGCCATTTTTTAAACCTTGTGCGGAAAGAAAACATATGTTTTGGAGTTTCTGTGACAACAAAATGTCTAACCCTGATCGTCATTTTAAAGAACGAAATATTTTGAACAGCCAGGAATATTTACGCACATGTTTACACAATTCATTCTCTTTTTACGATTATACCCACCCATTCATAAATTTTATTCAATGCGCGGTAAGGGACGTAATTATAACTTTCCTTATTGCTGATATGTTTATTCTGCGGACCTGGCGTGAGCTAGTCTGCGTGTATTGTATTAAAAATACGCGTGAACACAAGTGTAGGAATACGTTAATGTCGATGTTTAAACGATAGGTGGTGATTGTTTTAAATAGAAGGCAATTTACCCTATATACGACTGTAGGCCTCGATATCTTGAAACGCATCGAAAGAGCTATTTTGGTAAAATACATATCAATGACTGCAGAAAAACATTTGAACATCGTTACTTCCTGGTCTCAGCCATATTCGTTCTATAAATGTATATTGTGGCATTATAGATACGCATTATTACTTTGTCGGTCCGCACAATAAATTGATCCCCTTATTGATCGGTGCTATTGCCTGCTCGTTTGTGTTATCGAAGCGCCGTAACTACTAACTAGCTGCTCGATCAGTGTCTGATTTTAGACAGTAGAACTGTAGGTGAAAACATTTTGTTAAGTATAGTGAAATCCCTGCTGTCTATGTGTACCTGGAATAGAAACAGAGACAATTCGATCCAAAATACGATTTATAACTGATGCATTCTGTTTATATCTTATTACCAACTGGTATAGCCTTCACTAATGAAGATTACAGACTGAAATAGCCGTCGCAACAAAACAAAGGACAAATATTTTGAATACACAAACAAATCAAGCGTCTTCAGCGCTTTGATTTAATACCAATTCCAGATACATTATATCCTGCCTTGATCAAAATATCCTCTAAATACTAAATTTAAGGATTGATTTGATTTTTCTAACCTTACTGGAATTTCCTTTCCCATGAATTTATCAAACAAACCGCGTTAATTGATTCCATACAGTGCTGTATTTTCTCCAAATTTAAATTTTCACACACCAAACTGACCATGAGTGATAAATGAGAAATACCGAATACAATTCTTTAACACGGGTACGTCGAAGCGACAAATGAGTTGAAAATGAAGTCAGGGTACTCATGTTCTATCAAATCTTCATGCGGTTGAAATGCAATTGAGGATTAAAATCAGTTAAAGTTGTCAAAATTCCTTTTTACACTTTACATCTGCCCAAGAACATCTTAAAGGATTTGAATGAGCGAACATTGCCACAAGTCTGCTAATATTTCATATTTAATTTAGTGAATCAAAAACGAGTGTCTGTTTAGGCGCAGATTGATCACAGTCTGGTAATTTTAACGTTTTGTGACTTTTGAATATTTGGGTTACTGTGTTTACATCGCTGCGGTTCATAGTGTTTGGTACAATGTACCTATCTTTATAAATCTGGTGGAATGTTAAATATCTATCTTTGATCTTAAAAGTTTGAAATATTCATCAAAATATCTTAAAAATTGAATAAACTACAAGACTTCTTTTAGGTGTATACTTAGAAAAGTGGTTGAGTGTAGTTCACCGTTATAATAAATCACGTAGAGCTGTGTAGTATTTTAAAGTATTGTCATGCAGAGTATGGTATTTTTAGAATATAAGAAACCATTTATGCTTCAATTCAAGGAGTTTGATGACATTCCATGCATTGCTTCTTAAGAAGATCCCGAAGGTTGCGTGTTCGAGTCCCTTTGGGGTCACGGTCTTACCTCCTCATATGACACCAGTACTAGTTTTCCAGGAAGCTACAAGCTTTCTTCACAATCGAGCTAAAATAAAATAGTATAAACTATAAGAGGGCAGTTAAAGATTGCCTATTTTTGCGCCGACCTTTCGAAGAAAGACGGTCCGTTGGTCCATCACATAAACTTAACGTTGGCTATATATAACTTGGCCATTTCTTAAGATTTCCTCATCAAACTTTACAATTGTATTGCTTATGACAAAAGGGTCGTGATACCGCAAAACTTTGTAGGTCAAGGTCGAAGTACTTGACGGAGTAATGCCCCTTTTTGTGTTAGATTTTGTCATGAAAACTAAAACATAAACTTAACGTTGGCTATAATTTTGCAATTTATTAAGTTTCTTTACCTAACTTTCAAATTGCATTGCTGATTACATAAGGGTGGTATGGCCGCCACATTTTGTAGGTCAATGTCATAATAATTATTTGACAGAGTTATGTCCCTTTTTATGCCCCCCGGAGGGTGGTATATTAAAATCGCACCGTCTGTCCGTCCGTCTGTCTGTCTGTGCGTCCGGCCTAACATTTCTTTGTGTCCGGGATGTAACTTTGTCACGCATTGAAAGCTTTTGAAATAACTTGGCACAAATGTTCAGCACATCAAAACGATGTGTCGCGTGCAAGACCCACGTCCCCACCTCAAAGGTCAAGGTCACACTTAAGGTTTATAGATAATGGAAACCTGTATATATGGATACATTTGTGTCCGGACTGTAACTTTGTCATGCATTGATTCATTTTAAAATAACTTGGCACAAATGTTCTGCACATCAAGACAATGTGTTGTGTGCAAGAACCATGTCCCTACCTCAAAGGTCAAGGTCACACTTAGTTGTTAAAAGTAATGGAATACGGCATGCATGGTAACCCTTTCATGCATGGAAGGGTTTAAAACAACATAGCAAAATTATTGAGCATATGGAGTGGACACAGACTGTGAGACACCTCTTTCGGGGGCATTCGTCACTTGTGAGAGACAGCTCTTGTTGTACTTATTTTGGCTATTACTATGCCATTTCTTAAGATTTCTTTATCAAATTTTACAATTGTAAATGCATTTGACAAAGGAGTCGTGATGCCACCAGATTTTGTAGGTCAAGGTCATATTTGAGTTATGCCCTTTTTGGTAATAAGGTTTTGTAACGAAAACTTAACGTTGGCTATAACTTTGCCATTTCTTAAGATTTCTTCATCAAACTTGCTATTAATTGTAGGTCAATTTAATGTTTGACAGAGTTATGCCCCTTTTTGTATTTTTTTTACTTAATTTTTGTCACACAATTAATGGTTATTCTGACAAAACCTTAGAAGATGACACAAGTGCTCTACTGAACACCCATCTAGTTAGTAACAGCAGTCCCTGTGTACACTGGGCCAGAAACCTTTCTGAGTTTCGAAAGTTAACAATGCAAGGATGTTACAAAGCATATTTGTTGACATTCCATCCATTGGTTCATGAGAATTGGTCATTTAAAGTTTTTCCTGTCTTATTTTAGTAACAGCGGTTCCTGTGTGTACTGCACTGGAAACTTTTCCTATTTTTTGAGAGGGGCCAATGCAAGGATGCTACAGAGGAAGTTTTGGGGTAAAAATCTATCATGTAGTTGCTGTGTTATACTTGACAATATATAAGAAGGGCCAAGAAGGCTCATTCCGTCTTTGCTATCAAAAATAGTTTACATAAAATGTTTGAAACAGATAAACAAAAAACAAAATGATTAATTTAATGTCAATTTAATCATGCAAGAGTCAGTTTAGATGTGTTTTGTTTGTGTGTGCAAATAGCAATTTAGTGTAAATAGTAGAAGGCAATCAAAGTGCTCTGGTCATCGTCTGCAACTTCAACTAACAGCTCAGAGATCGACTGCTTGTTTTGAATATAATCTTCGTTCCTAACTTCCACTGACAGCTTAGAAGTTGACTCCTGTGTTTGAATATAGTCTTTGTCTTCAATATCCTCTGACATATTAGAGTTTTGTTCCCTCGCAATAATTTCTGCTAGTAGCTCAAGCTTTTCACTCTGGTCTCCATCTGTCACTTCTTCTAATATATTTGGGGCTTGCTTTAATAGAAGCTTATTTCTTAACTCATTGTATACATCTAATGCCGACACAGAAGCCTGGTTGTCATCAGTCTCATAGACGGGATCGTTCTGTAATAGTGAATACCAAATGTGTAATTAAATATTATTATTATTATTAGTATTATTATTATTATTATTATTAGCTCGTCTGATTTTTGAAAAAAAATGACGAGCTATTGTCGTCACTTGATTGTCGTCGTCTTCGTCGTTGTCGTTGTCGTCGGCGTTGGTTAAGTTTTGCGTTTAGGTCACTTACATGGAAACTATCAAAGCTATCACTTTGAAACTTGGACAGCTTGTTCATCTAATACCCTTCTTCACATTGTATGCTAAAGATGCTGAGTCTGACCTGTTTTTTTGGGTAAAAAACATGAATTTTGATTGATTTTGGTTGATTTTGAGAATTGGACATAGCTTCTTCATTTTTTGTTAGATTGATTTCAAATTTTTCACAAACAATAAATGGTTAATGTACTTCAACATATCAAACGGGGTTTTGAGTTTTACATTTGGGTCAATTACATGCAAACTATCAAAGCTATCACTTTGAAAGTTGGAATACCTGTTCACTATCAAATGTACAATAGAATGAAGGAAGAGTTTTACAAGTTACATAACCCTGTCATGTATTTTGACTGGGTTATTGCCCCTTCTTAACTTAGAAAGTTTCACACACACAATATTTTTGTAATAGTGAACATAATGCAACCAAACTTAGTGTATAGGAAGTATTTATGAATATTTTTTAAATTGGATTGTGTTTTGGGGCTGCTGGGGTCAAGGTCACTGTTACTAAAAATAGGAAAACCGTAATATATTCAATATCTTTAGTTACAGTTGACATAATGTAACCAACTTTCGTTTGTATTTAAGAAGATCTTTAATGGGGTTGTGTTTTGGGGCTCCTGGGGTCATTGTCAAGGTCACTGTAACTAAAAATAGAAAAACAATAATATGTTCAATATCTTTAGTTACAATTGACATAACTTAACTAAATTATTTAGTGTGTAATATATATAAATGAAGACTTTTATTGGGATTGTGTTTGGGGCTCATGGAGTCAAAGCTCAGGATTTTTTTCTAAAAATAGAAAATGGGAAAACACAATATTGTGACCAAACTTATGTCTAGTAATTACCCTGTGGTCGTTCGGTCGGACGGTCCGTTGCATTTTCCTTGTCAGGAGCATAACTTGAAAACTGCTGGTTGGAATTCAATACAACTTCATACAATGATCAAGCACATTGAGAGAAAGTGCAGTGCACAATAACCATAACTACATCCTGACTTATTATAGAGTTATTGCCCTTTGTTACCTTTTCTTGTCCGGAGCATAAATTAAAAATTACAGGTTGGAATTCAATACCACTTCATACAATGGTCTAGCACAATAAGAGGAAGTGCAGTGTACAAGAACGATAACTATATCTTGACAAATTACAGAGTTATTGTCCTTTGTTATTTTTCCTTGTCCGGAGCAATACTTGAAAACTACTGGTTGGAATTCAATACAACTTCATACAATGGCCAAGCACATTGAGAGGAAGTGCAGTGCACAGGAACCTCTATGACTGTATACATTTAGTTAAGACTCGCTCTACTTCACAGCCGTAGAATGATGCATTATACAACAGCAAGTGCTTTAAGAAGCTAGGTGGCCAAAGGGGCATGACTGAAATTGTTACTCGATAAATAACAACAGCTCTCCTAGGTGATTTTCTATTGATTTAAGTTTGTCCCTGTATGCGTGGCCCGAACACGAATGCACCAACACCGAGCGATAATGTGCAACAAATTGATCATACATGTACAGAGGCGCTTGGTCCAATTGTAGTTAAGTTCGAATCTCTCCCAGTCTTATGATTGGGTCAGCTAAATTTAATCCGCCCGTGCATTTAAAAATAGAATTGAAGTCTTAATTGTAACTCTGTAGAAACCACGCGATTAAATTTATGTTGTTACCGTTTCCTCTTTCTCGGTTAACTTATTGGTTGAAGGAGCTGCCTGTGCTGTTTCCAGGAAGTTCTTTCTTTCTTCTCTACGCAACTGAAGATTTTAGAAATAGTTAACGATCTTGAGTAGTCGAGATCAGAAGTTGAAAATATAGCAATTTAAGGATAGTAGTGGTCAGCTTATATAACTAAACATGTGACATGTCAATACAGACAGTTGCGCACAGCAAAGGCATGAAGAAGAAATCGTCTAGATAAGTGCACGGCTAAGTAACTTACAACCACAGACCAAAGAATGTCTCGCCAAAGCATTTGTTGTTGGCTTTCAATGGTTCCCATTATGATGATGTCATAATATGGTATATGTCACCTTTCATGTGTAACAGATGACATTTTAAATGACAACAAGAACAGGATGTCCATTTATTTTACCTGGTTAAGCGTTTCTACTACATCGCTTAAGTCGTCTACCGTGGTCACAAATGATTCATTGTTCTTTGGCTGGTTTGCGGAATCGCACTATAATAAAAAGATTAAAATATGTCACGCACAAATATGTTTCGATTTCGGATCGTTTCGGCAACGCTACAAATAAGTCATTTATCCATTCGAACATAACCAGCAATATTTGAAGGAAGTAATTCCTGAAGAACTATTACCAAGGTGATTGATTGTTTTAAGGTGATACTTCATAGATTGGATGTAAAAGTATAAGCTGGCATTCGTGGTCAGAACCCAGTACGAAAGTGTGCAATAATTTTACCGTAAGTCAAGTTAAGCGCCTCTACATACACTTTTTGGCACAATTGTAGTTCGAATTATTTCCGGTCTTGTTATAGGAATCTGCTCCATTCAGTCTTAATAGTGCATTTAGTCTTAATTGTCACTCTGTAGAAACCAAACGGTTTAATAAATGCTGTTACCGTTTCCTCTCCCGCGGTTAAGTTATTGGTTGAAGGAGCTGGCTGTACTGTTTCCTGGAAGTTCTTTCTTTCTTCTCTACGCAACTGTAGATTTGTAAAATAGTTAACCATCCTTTGCTTTCGTGATCAGAAGTTGAAAATACAGCAATTACAGAGAAGGAGTAGTTAGCTTATATAACCAAATATGCGCCATATGAATGCAGACAGTTGCGCATAGCAAAAGCATGAAGAAGAAATCGTCTAGATAAGTGCACGGCTAAGTAACTTACAACCACAGACCAAAGAATGTCTCGCCAAAGCATTTGTTGTTGGATTTCAATGGTTCCCATTATGATGATGTCATAACATCTTATATGTCACCTTTCATGTGTAACAGATGACATTTTAAATGACAACAAGAACAGGATGTAAATTTATTTTACCTGCTTAAGCGTTTCTACTACATCGCTTAAGTCGTCTACCGTGGTCACAAATGACTCCTTTTTCTTTGGCTGGTTTGCGGAATCGCACTATAATAAAAAGATTAAAATATGTCACGCACAAATATGTTTCGATTTCGGATCGTTTCGGAAACGCTACAAATGAGTCATTTATCCATTCGAACATAACCAGCAATATTTGAAGGAAGTAATTCCTGAAGAACTATTACCAAGGTGATTGATTGTTTTAAGGTGATACTTCATAGATTGGATGTAAAAGTATAAGCTGGCATTCGTGGTCAGAACCCAGTACGAAAGTGTGCAATAATTTTACCGTAAGTCAAATTAAGTGCCTCTACATACACTTTTTGGCACAATTGTAGTTCGAATTATTTCCGGTCTTGTTATAGGAATCTGCTCCATTCAGTCTTAATAGTGCATTTAGTCTTAATTGTCACTCTGTAGAAACCAAACGGTTTAATAAATGCTGTTACCGTTTCCTCTCCCGCGGTTAAGTTATTGGTTGAAGGAGCTGGCTGTACTGTTTCCTGGAAGTTCTTTCTTTCTTCTCTACGCAACTGTAGATTTGTAAAATAGTTAACCATCCTTTGCTTTCGTGATCAGAAGTTGAAAATACAGCAATTACAGAAAAGGAGTAGTTAGCTTATATAACCAAATATGCGCCATATGAATGCAGACAGTTGTGCATAGCAAAAGCATGAAGAAGAAATCGTCTAGATAAGTGCACGGCTAAGTAACTTACAACCACAGACCAAAGAATGTCTTGCCAAAGCATTTGTTGTTGGATTTCAATGGTTCCCATTATGATGATGTCATAACATCTTATATGTCACCTTTCATGTGTAACAGGTGACATTTTAAATGACAACAAGAACAGGATGTAAATTTATTTTACCTGCTTAAGCGTTTCTACTACATCGCTTAAGTCGTCTACCGTGGTCACAAATGACTCCTTTTTCTTTGGCTGGTTTGCGGAATCGCACTATAATAAAACAAGACGAATTTTGATGCAAGGCATCAAAGACGCCGCGCATGTTTTTGAAGCATGGCTGGGAGATGGGCACTGGGGCAGGTTTCTATATAAAATGTGCGCGGTAAACATCAGCGAACCCTTTTTTACTACATAAAATGATCATTACCTCTGTCACGGACCTATATACACATTATGTTAATTATGTTATATGTTTTTATTCATCCTTGTAATGATATATGCAAATAAAAAGATTTTAAATGATTTTCTAGTTTCTGTTTTTTATTTTCATTCACTCATGGAAATTTTCGTAACTGGAAATGCAGATAAGTTGTTTAACTGTCAAAGAACTTGAACAAAAAATAACGCTAAAATTTATCGAACTATTTAAGTACAAAAAACGAAAAGTAATACTTTTTTCTAATAAAGATTTTTCATTTCAACACGGACCTATACACATGTGTATATAGGTCCGTGATTGCTTTTTAATACCGTCAAAGGGAGGTAATCGTTACAACATAAAGTACACACTAAGTTACATCGAACTAAATCGCTTAAAATCTAACGTATCATTCTAAAATTACACATTTTCAACAAATACATTAATTTTTATCATTTAGAATAAAAAGTGTATTTAACATAAAAACTATTGAATTAAGACTTGTTTCCGGTAATCTCATTTGTTTTTGGTTGTTTCCGGTAAAAAGTTGTTTTCGGAAATCAGTAATACCGGTCCGTGCCTGTGTATATAGCTGTCCAGTATACTGTCCTTTTTGTTTATGAAACTGATTTATAAAAATAAAGTTTTTATTAGTAATTAGCATAATACTAAACCCTTATGTAACTTCCATATTGTTTGTCTATTGTGATAATTAAATACCTCTTTTCTCACAACATTAATTATTTCTCCCCCCCCTCGGGGGATGCTATTTTTACCCTGTCCGTCAGTATCGTTTTAGATAGCCTAAGCATTCTTCGTTACGACAATAACTAGAGTTCCTTTTAACCTGCACCTCCCAAACTTCACTAGGACGAATGGTCGGTTATTAGGAAGCAGAGGCGAATCCCTGATATATTTTCTGGGGTCTAAATGTTGTGGAAAAGGACTAGCTGCAAAAGTGTATACCTGGCAATCCCTCCTTCCTGGCTGATAATCTGGATTTTCTTTCTTTCGACTTACGAAGCTATCAAACTTCATAGCAATATGGTCTTATAGAGCCGATAATCCACATATTTTTTATGGTGTCGTAGTACATGTTACAGAACTGTCCATTGGCTGATTATTGTTTTTGTTTACGGATGATGAACTGGAGTTCCTTTAGGACCTACAGACCGCAAACTTCATAGGGTGATTGGTTTTCTAGAGCAGATGTTCCCTATTATTTTGGGGTCTAATAGGTCAAAGGTAAGTTAAAATGGACCGTTGGTCAATTGCTTTTTCCGTATGATAACTAGAGTTCCTATTGACCTAACCCTCTTAAATTGAGGGGAGTCCGTCAGTCTCCGTCCATTTTCGTTTCCTGAGCTTTAACTAGAATTCCTTTTGATCCTACAGGTCCTAAACAAAGCTTCATAGGATCAATGGTCTACTAGTTTGAGCAGAAGATCCCTATTAAATATTGGGTCATTAAGGTCCAAAGTTATGGTAAAAGTGACCGTGGACATATTTATGTTTCCGGATTATAACTTGGTTCTTTTATGACTTAATACACTTTAACTTCATAAGGGTCATTGGTCTTATACAGCTGATGATCCCTATTGTTTAGTTGGGGTACAGTAGGTAATATTGGCTGCTCAAGGTCGATTATGCAACCCCTTTGTACAAATTTACTCCTATTCCGGATGATAACTAGACGCTTCCTTTAGACTACGACCTCAAACTTCATAGGATATGGTCTTATTGCGCAGATATCCCTATTGTTTTTGGGATCAGTAGTTCAAAGCTACAAAGGTACATTTATCCATTGGACAATTTCTCGTAATAATTTGAGGAGTCACTAACTAAAGGTCAAGGTCACTAAGGGGGATGACTTGTTTTAATGTGAAAAACAATCTCTAGTTATTTTCGGATGCTAAAATTTTACACTGGCTATTTTTAGATACCAAGGAACTGATACACAAAACTATTTATAACCATGGCACCACAATTTTCACTGACTACAGGTCAGGTTAATGAAGGGCGAACCTGTGACATATAATTTACACCTGGTCAAATATTGTAGAAAAGAACTTATTTCCTGCCTTCTTCTCCAGGAAGCTATTAAGTCTGGATTTTGCTTTATTCTTTAATTGCCGAAGCTATATACACACCAAGCAATATTAATAGATGAAATCTACATGTTTAACTATCGCTGTGACGTATACATTTTACAGAACTTCCATTGGCTGATTATTGTTTCTTGTTTAAAATGATGTCTTTCTTTCTTCTTTAGGGCCCAACGTATTGCATAGTTGGGGAACCGATTTTTCTTTACAGTTTCAAGATTATAGTTAATATGCAGCAATTACAGAAATGGGTTTTCATTGATATTTCCACATATGCGCCATGTATTCGATATGCAGAGTGTCTTAAGCATAGCAAAAACATCTTCGAATCTTTTTTCGAGCTTTGATGAATCGGATCGTAAGGTCCGTAAACTAAAGCTATAAAAACCGTGGTCTACGTTTGTGCAAAAGTTATTAAATACTCATTAAATGTGTCCAATGTTTTGTAATAAGGGAATGAGACATATACATTTTGTATTGTACTGTTTTTTTAATGACTTAATACAATTTAATGATCAACAAGTCATTTTTCAGACATAGAATTTATTTTAGCTTTACAATATAGTGTTGTCTACTACCTATTCGCTTATGTCATCCCCATGGTCACAAATTTGAATCCTTTTTCAATTGGCGCCGCGGATTCAACGCCAGCATAAAAGATTAAAATATGTCACGCACAAATATGTTTCGATTTCGGATCGTTTCGGAAACGCTACAAATGAGTCATTTATCCATTCGAACATAACCAGCAATATTTGAAGGAAGTAATTCCTGAAGAACTATTACCAAGGTGATTCGATTGTTTTAAGGCGATACTTCATAGATTGGAAGTATAAGCTGGCATTCGTTGTCAGAACCCAGTACGAAAGTGTGCAATAATTTTACCGTAAGTAAAGTTAAGTGCCTCTACATACACTTTTTGGCACAATTGTAGTTCGAATTATTTCCGGTCTTGTTATAGGAATCTGCTCCATTCAGTCTTAATAGTGCATTTAGTCTTAATTGTCACTCTGTAGAAACCAAACGGTTTAATAAATGCTGTTACCGTTTCCTCTCCCGCGGTTAAGTTACTGGTTGAAGGAGCTGGCTGTACTGTTTCCTGGAAGTTCTTTCTTTCTTCTCTAAGCAACTGTAGATTTGTAAAATAGTTAACCATCCTTTGCTTTCGTGATCAGAAGTTGAAAATACAGCAATTACAGAAAAGGAGTAGTTAGCTTATATAACCAAATATGCGCCATATGAATGCAGACAGTTGTGCATAGCAAAAACATGAAGAAGAAATCGTCTAGATAAGTGCACGGCTAAGTAACTTACAACCACAGACCAAAGAATGTCTCGCCAAAGCATTTGTTGTTGGATTTCAATGGTTCCCATAATGATGATGTCATAACATCTTATATGTCACCTTTCATGTGTAACAGATGACATTTTAAATGACAACAAGAACAGGATGTAAATTTATTTTACCTGCTTAAGCGTTTCTACTACATCGCTTAAGTCGTCTACCGTGGTCACAAATGACTCCTTTTTCTTTGGCTGATTTGCGGAATCGCACTATAATAAAAAGATTAAAATATGTCACGCACAACTATGTTTCGATTTCGAATCGTTTCGGAAACGCTACAAATGAGTCATTTATCCATTCCAACATACCAGCAATATTTGAAGGAAGTTATTCCTGAAGAATTATTGCCAAGGTGATTCGATTGTTTTAAGGCGATACTGCATAGATTGGATACGCTGGCATGCGTTGTCATGACACCGTACAAAAGTGTGCAATAATTGTACCGTAAGTAAAGATAAGCGTTTTGGCCTAATTGTAGTTCGAATTTCTTCCGGTCTTGTTATAGGAATCTGCTCCATTCAGTCTTAATAGTGCATTTAGTCTTAATTGTAACTCTGTAGAAACCACACGGTTTAATAAATGCTGTTACCGTTTCCTCTCCCGCGGTTAAGTTATTGGTTGAAGGAGCTGGCTGTACTGTTTCCTTGAAGTTCTTTCTTTCTTCTCTACGCAACTGTAGATTTGTAAAATAGTTAACCATCCTTTGCTTTCGTGATCAGAAGTTGAAAATACAGCAATTACAGAAAAGGAGTAGTTAGCTTATATAACCAAACATATGCGCCATATGAATGCAGACAGTTGTGCATAGCAAAAGCATGAAGAAGAAATCGTCTAGATAAGTGCACGGCTAAGTAACTTACAACCACAGACCAAAGAATGTCTCGCCAAAGCATTTGTTGTTGGATTTCAATGGTTCCCATAATGATGATGTCATAACATCTTATATGTCACCTTTCATGTGTAACAGATGACATTTTAAATGACAACAAGAACAGGATGTAAATTTATTTTACCTGCTTAAGCGTTTCTACTACATCGCTTAAGTCGTCTACCGTTGGTCACAAATGACTCCTTTTTCTTTGGCTGGTTTGCGGAATCGCACTATAAAAAAACAGATTAAACTATATGTCACGCCAAACTATGTTTCGATTTCGAATCGTTTCGGAAACGCTACAAATAAGTCATTTATCCATTCCAACATAACCAGCAATATTTGAAGGAAGTTATTCCTGAAGAATTATTGCCAAGGTGATTCGATTGTTTTAAGGCGATACTGCATAGATTCGTGTAAAATATACGCTGGCATTCGTTGTCATGACACCGTACAAAAGTGTGCAATAATTTTACCGTAAGCGCCTAAACATAAGCGTTTTGGCACAATTGTAGTTCGAATTTCTTCCGGTCTTGTTATAGGAATCTGCTCCATTCAGTCTTGTCAATAAATGCAAAGTTTTAGTCTTAATTGTAACTCTGTAGAAACCACACGGTTTAATAAATGCTGTTACCGTTTCCTCTTCCTCGGTTAAGTTTTTGGTTGAAGGAGCTGGCTGTGCTGTTTCCAGGAAGTTCTTTTTTTCTTCTTTACGCAACTGTAGATTTGTAAAATAATTAACCATCTTTTGCTTTCGTGATCAGAAGTTGAAAATACAGTAATTAAGAATAGGAGTAGCTAGCTTATATAACTAAACACATGCGACATATGAATGCAGACAGTTGCGCATAGCAAAAGCATGAAGAAGAAATCGTCTAGATAAGTGCACGGCTAAGTAACTTACAACCACAGACCAAAGAATGTCTCGCCAAAGCATTTGTTGTTGGCTTTCAATGGTTTCCATTATGATGATGTCATATAATGTTATATGTCACCTTTCATGTGTAACAGATGACATTTTAAATGACAACAAGAACAGGATGTAAATTTATTTTACCTGCTTAAGCGTTTCTACTACATCGCTTAAGTCGTCTACCGTTGATACAAATGATTCATTGTTCTTTGGCTGGTTTACAGAGCCGCACTATAAAAAAAACAAATTGAACTACATGTATATCACGCCCAACTCTGTTTCGATTTCGGATCGTTTCGGCAACGCTACAAATAAGTCATTTATCCATTCGAACATAACCAGCAATATTTGAAGGAAGTAATTCATGAAGAAGGCCGGGAAAAGGCGGGGGGGGCCCCCCCGGGCCCCCCCCCTCCCCTTTTTCTCCCCCCTCCCCCCCTTTTTTTTTTTTTTTCTCCCCTTAATTGTGCTTTCAAAGTTTAGTCGATTGTTTGTAACCAGGCGATAATTTATACCGTTCCCTCGATGTAAAATTATTTAGAGCTGGTATTCGTGGTCCATGGAGAACTTTTCCAGTTCATAAGTGTTTAATCACTTTTACCGAATCGCACTTAAAGTAAAGTTAATTGTCACGCCTAACTAGTTTCATACTCTTTTTTGGCAACGCAATTGTAGTTCGAATTTCACATTCCGGTCTTGTTATAGGAAATTTGCTCATATTCCGAGGTGTTCCATTGATACTGCATAGTTAAAAAGCAAAGTTTTAGTCTTAATTGTCACTACTGTAGAAACCATGCGATGTAAATTAATGCTGTTACCGTTTCCTTCTAGTTTTTCTCGGCTTACTTTTTTGGTTGAAGGATCTGCGCTTTGTCTACTTTTCCACTTGCAGTTTTGTCTTAATTGTCTTCTTTACGCAACTGTACGATTTGTAAAAGTACCGTTTCTCAATTATTTTATTGTTTGAAAAAACTTGCTTTTCTTTTTCCTTAAAATTTTTTTTTCCCCCCCCCCCCTTTTATTTTTTTTTTTTTTAAATTAACCATCTTTAGTTTTCTTGATTAGAAGTTGACAATATAGCAATTTAAGAATAGAAGTGGTTAGCCTATATAACTAAACATGTGACATATGAATGCAGACAGTTACGCAAAGCAAAAGCATGAAGACGAAAATCGTCTAGAAGTGCACGGCTAAGTGACTGACAAATCACAGATCAAAGAACATTTGTTGTTGCCTTGTGATGGTTCCCATTATGATGATGTCATAACATGGTATATGTCACCTTTCATGTGTAACAGATCAATCTAAATGACAACTAGAACATGATATCAATTTTTTTTACCTGGTTAAGCGTTTCAACAACATCGCTTAAGTCGTCTACCGTTGTCACAAATGATTCATTGTTCTTTGGCTGGTTTGCGGAATCGCACTATAAAAAAGATTAAATAATGCCCAACGCCCACTGACTATGAAAACTTTCAGGTGATATTTGGATCGTACTATTCGGAAACGCTACTTCAAATGTAAGGTCATATATCCACTGGAACATACCCAGCAATATTTGAAGGAAGTAATTCAGATAAAAATCTGTTTTGATAGGTCAGACTGCATAGATTGGATGTAAAAGTATAAGCTGGCATGCGTTAAGTCATGATCCATTCCGTACAAAAGTTTGTACAACAAATTCCTGCTGAACTATTGCTAAGGTGGTCCAACCGTAAAGTATGCAAGATAAGCGCCTCTAAATTACACTTTTGGCCCAATTAATTTGTAACCGTTCGAACATTGTTGAAGGCTCCCGGTCTTGTTATAAGGAAGTCTTTCTTTCTATCTGCTCAATTCAGATTCTTAATTGTGCATTTAGAAACAAAGTTTTAGTCTTAATTGTCACTCTGTCTAGAAACAACGCGATTTTGTAAAATTTCTATGTCGTGTTTACCTTTTCCTCTATAACGGTTTTGTACCGTTTTGTACTGGTTGAATAATGAGACTGGCTGTGCTTTTTTCGTTTTCGTTTGGATTATGCTCAAGTCTCTTCCGTTGTCATAAATGATTTATTATTCTTTGACTTGTTAGCGGAATCGCACTATAAAATAAAGATTTAATTATGTCACGCCTAACTATGTTTCGTTTTCGGATTGTTTCGGCAACGCTCGAAAATAGTCATAATAATATCTATTCGAGCAATCCCAGTAATGTTTGAAGGAAATAATTATTCAAGAACTATTGCCGAGGTGTTCCAATTGATACTGCATAGATAGAAGTATGCAAAGGAATAAGCTGGCATGAGTGGTCAATAGATTACAAGTTAAAAAACTCCCATGTGCAAGCAAATTGATCGTACATAAAGAGAAACTCCCCCCCCCCACCCCATAAGAATAGCGTTAAAGAGCACCCCATATACATCGCCAATTGTAGTTCGAATCTATCTCGGTCTTTAATATGCACAAAACAAAACCCCCCCCCCCCCCCCCCCCCCCCTTTTTATTATTATAGGAATCTGCTCAATTTAGTCTACTTCTGCACTTAAAAACAAAGTTTTAGTCTTAATTGTCACTCTGTAGAAACTGCACGGTTTAATAAATACTGTTACCGTTTCCTCTTTCTCGATTACGTTATTGGTTGGAGGAACTGGCTGTGCTGTATCCATGCAGTACTTTCTTTCTTCTCTTCGCAACTGTAGATTTTCAGAATAGTTAACCATTTTTAGCTTTCGTGTTCAGAAGTTGAAAATACAGCAATTTAAGAATAGTAGTGGTCAGCTTATATAACTAAACATGTGACATATCAATACAGATAGTTAAGCAAAGCAAAAGCATGAAGACGAAAATCGTCTAGATAAGTGCACGGTTAAGCGACTTACAAATCACAGACCAGAGAATGTCTAGCCAAAGCATTTGTTGTTACTTTGCGATGGTTCCCATTATGATGATGTCATAATATGGTATATGTCAGCTTTCATGTGTAACAGATGGCATTTTGAATGACAACAAGAACAGGATCTCAATTTATTTTACCTCGTTTAGCGTTTCAACTACATCGCTTAAGTCGTCTGCCTTTGTCATAAATGATTTATTATTCTTTGGCTGGTTTGCGGAATCGCACTATAAAAAAAGATTATGTCATGCCCAACTCTGCTTCTCCACTGACCCAACATGAAAACTTTACAGGTGTATAATGGGATGTACTATGCATGAGAAAGAAACACCAATACTTCACAATGTAAGATGTGGAACTCAATCATTTGTAAGAATGTTAAACTTTATCAATTTTGGAGTGAGTTTATCACAAAAAGAATAAAAATCATCATGTGATCTTAGAGTCAGACTGAAATACATTGTGTTAAATATTAGAATAATGAAAGTGCAAAGTTTTCATTTTGGGTGAGTGTAATTATGAGCGTTTCGGCAGCGCTACAAATAAGTCATCTATCCATTCGAACATAACCAACAATGTTTGAAGGAAGTAATTCCTGCTGAACTATTGCTAAGGTGATCCAATTGTTTAAAAGGAGATACTGCATAGATTGGAACATGTAAAAGACTACACAGGCGTACGTAGTCATGACACGATCACAATTAATGTTGTAACCGTTTCCTCTTTGTCTGTTAAATTATTGGTTGAAGGAGCTGGCTGTGCTGTTTCAAGAAAGTTCTTTCTTTCTTATCTACGCAACTGTAGATTTTAAGAATAGTTAACCATCTTTAGCTTTCGTGATCAGAAGTTGAAAATATAGCAATTTAAGAATAGTAGTGGTAAGCTAATATAACTAAACATGTGACATATGAATGCAGACAGTAACGCATAGCAACAAAAAGACAAAGAATGTCTCGCTAAAGCATTTTCTGTTTCCGTGTTTACAATATTTTCAATAATAATGATGTCATAACATGGTGTTTGTCACCTTTTATGTGCAACGGATGCCATTTTAAATAATAAGAATAGAATCTCCATTATTTACCTCGTTTTGCGTTTGAATTCCATCGCTCAAGTCGTCTGCCGTTGTCATAAATGATTTATTATTCTTTGACTTGTTAGCGGAATCGCACTATAAAATAAAGATTAAGTTATGCCACGCCCAACAGTATATGTTTCGTTTTTCGATCGTTTCGGCAACGCTCGAAAATAGTCATATATCTATTCGAGCATTCCCAGCAATGTTTAAAGGAAATAATTACTGCCGCGATTGTTTTAAAGTGAGACTGCATAGATAGAAGTATGCAAAGGAATAAGTTGGCATGCGTGGTCATGACACCGTACAAAAGAATGCGACAAATAGATCGCACAAAGTTAAAGAGACACTCCCTATATCAAGCAAATAGATCGTACAAAGTTAAAGAGACACTCCCTATATCAAGCAAATAGATCGTACAAAGTTAAAGAGACACTCCCTATATCAAGCAAATAGATCGTACAAAGTTAAAGAGACACTCCCTATATCAAGCAAATAGATCGTACAAAGTTAAAGAGACACTCCCTATATCAAGCAAATAGATCGTACAGAGTTAAAGAGACACTCCCTATATCAAGCAAATAGATCGTACAAAGTTAAATAGACACTCCCTATATCAAGCAAATAGATCGCACAAAGTTAAAGAGACACTCCCTATATCAAGCAAATAGATCGCACAAAGTAAAGCGTTACTACATATTGTAGTTCGAATCTATCTCGGTCTATTATAGAAATCTGCTCAATTTAGTCTTTTAGTCTACTTCTGCACTTAAAAACAAAGTTTTAGTCTTAATTGTCACTCTGTAGAAACTGCACGGTTTAATAAATACTGTTACCGTTTCCTCTTTCTCGATTACGTTATTGGTTGGAGGAACTGGCTGTGCTGTATCCATGCAGTACTTTCTTTCTTCTCTACGCAACTGTAGATTTTCAGAATAGTTAACCATTTTTAGCTTTCGTGTACAGAAGTTGAAAATATAGCAATTTAAGAATAGTAGTGGTCAGCTTATATAACTAAACATGTGACATATCAATACAGATAGTTAAGCAAAGCAAAAGCATGAAGACGAAAATCGTCTAGATAAGTGCACGGTTAAGCGACTTACAAATCACAGGCCAGAGAATGTCTAGCCAAAGCATTTGTTGTTACTTTGCGATGGTTCCCATTATGATGATGTCATAATATGGTATATGTCAGCTTTCATGTGTAACAGATGGCATTTTGAATGACAACAAGAACAGGATCTCAATTTATTTTACCTCGTTTAGCGTTTCAACTACATCGCTTAAGTCGTCTGCCTTTGTCATAAATGATTTATTATTCTTTGGCTGGTTTGCGGAATCGCACTATAAAAAAAGATTATGTCATGCCCAACTCTGCTTCTACACTGACCCAACATGAAAACTTTACAGGTGTATAATGGGATGTACTATGCATGAGAAAGAAACACCAATACCTCACAATGTAAGATGTGGAACTCAATCATTTGTAAGAATGTTAAACTTTATCAATTTTGGAGTGAGTTTATCACAAAAAGAATAAAAATCATCATGTGATCTTAGAGTCAGACTGAAATAAATTGTGTTAAATATTAGAATAATGAAAGTGCAAAGTTTTCATTTTGGGTGAGTGTAATTATGAGCGTTTCGGCAGCGCTACAAATAAGTCATCTATCCATTCGAACATAACCAACAATGTTTGAGGGAAGTAATTCCTGCAGAACTATTGCTAAGGTGATCCAATTGTTTAAAAGGAGATACTGCATAGATTGGAACATGTAAAAGACTACACAGGCGTACGTAGTCATGACACGATCACAATTAATGTTGTAACCGTTTCCTCTTTGTCTGTTAAGTTATTGGTTGAAGGAGCTGGCTGTGCTGTTTCAAGAAAGTTCTTTCTTTCTTATCTACGCAACTGTAGATTTTAAGAATAGTTAACCATCTTTAGCTTTCGTGATCAGAAGTTGAAAATATAGCAATTTAAGAATAGTAGTGGTCAGCTAATATAACTAAATAATTATGTGGTATATGAATGCAGACAGTAACGCATAGCAACAAAAAGACAAAGAATGTCTCGCTAAAGCATTTTCTGTTTCCGTGTTTACAATATTTTCAATAATAATGATGTCATAACATGGTGTTTGTCACCTTTTATGTGCAACGGATGCCATTTTAAATAATAAGAATAGAATCTCCATTATTTACCTCGTTTTGCGTTTGAATTCCATCGCTCAAGTCGTCTGCCGTTGTCATAAATGATTTATTATTCTTTGACTTGTTAGCGGAATCGCACTATAAAATAAAGATTAAGTTATGCCACGCCCAACAGTATATGTTTCGTTTTTCGATCGTTTCGGCAACGCTCGAAAATAGTCATATATCTATTCGAGCATTCCCAGCAATGTTTAAAGGAAATAATTACTGCCGCGATTGTTTTAAAGTGAGACTGCATAGATAGAAGTATGCAAAGGAATAAGTTGGCATGCGTGGTCATGACACCGTACAAAAGAATGCGACAAATAGATCGCACAAAGTTAAAGAGACACTCCCTAGATCAAGCAAATAGATCGTACAAAGTTAAAGAGACACTCCCTATATCAAGCAAATAGATCGCACAAAATTAAAGAGACACTCCCTATATCAAGCAAATAGATCGTACAAAGTTAAAGAGACACTCCCTATATCAAGCAAATAGATCGTACAAAGTTAAAGAGACACTCCCTATATCAAGCAAATAGATCGCACAAAGTTAAAGAGACACTCCCTATATCAAGCAAATAGATCGCACAAAGTTAAAGAGACACTCCCTATATCAAGCAAATAGATCGCACAAAGTTAAAGAGACACTCCCTATATCAAGCAAATAGATCGCACAAAGTTAAAGAGACACTCCCTATATCAAGCAAATAGATCGTACAAAGTTAAAGAGACACTCCCTATATCAAGCAAATAGATCGTACAAAGTTAAAGAGACACTCCCTATATCAAGCAAATAGATCGCACAAAGTTAAACGATACTACATATTGTAGTTCGAATCTATCTCGGTCTATTATAGAAATCTGCTCAATTTAGTCTTTTAGTCTACTTCTGCACTTAAAAACAAAGTTTTAGTCTTAATTGTCACTCTGTAGAAACCACACGATTAAATAAATACTGTTACCGTTTCCTCTTTGTCGGTTAGATTATTGGCCGAAGGAACTGACTGTGCTATTTCCATGCAGTACTTTCTTTCTTCTCTACGCAACTGTAGATTTTAAGAATAGTTAACCATCTTTAGCTTTCGTGTTCAGAAGTTGAAAATACATGTATAGCAATTTAAGAATAGTAGTGGTTAGCTTTTATAACTGAACATATGATATATGAATGCAGGCAGTAACATGTAGCAACAAAAAGATCGTCTTGATAAGTTCACGGCTAAATGACTTACGAATCACATTTTCTGATTCCGTGTTTGCAATGGTTCCCATTATTATGATATCATAACATGTTGTCTGCAACGGTTGACATTGCAAATGACTAGAAAAGGATCTCCATTTATTTTACCTCGTTTAGCGTTTCATCTACATCGCTCACGTCGTCTGTCGTTGTCACAAATGATTCATTGTTCGTTGTGGAATCGCGCTATAAAAAAGATTGAATTGTTATATATGTTCCACGCCGAACTATATTTCGATTTCGGAAAGTGTTGATAACGCTAAAAAAAAGTCATATATCTATTCTAGCATTCCAAGCAATGTTTGAAGGAAATATTTCCGAAAGAACTATTGCCGCGATTGTTTTAATGCGACATCGCAGATCAATTGTTTGTAAACATATTTATTGATGGAAATATGATGAATGGTGAAACATTTTAAAGAGCATAGAGTGTTACCCATACATCTGTGCGAAAATTTTCATACTTTTGAATGGTGAATGGATTTGATTCAAATTTTAAGTGTAGGTTTATACGTCTCGTATGACAATGCCCAAGAGAGGAATCTTGTAGAGTACTGGAAGACCGAAGACGAAGATTAAAAAGTTACAATGCACCAGTTGTTACCACAGGGGGTCGGCCCATAACAGTACTGATAGTAGTAGTGATATGATTTTTTTTGTTGTAGAGGCCCAAATACATCAGTACTGTTATGGGCCGACCCCTTGTGGTTGTTATAGGAGTAACGGATCCTTTTCGACTTAAATTTAAGCATAATGGTGTTTTTCTTTCAATAATTTTGAACGGTTTAATGGATTTAATTGAGTTTGTACATGTTTATGTGTAAGACAGAAATACAGATCAAGTTCAATTAAGGTTACAATCAAGCAATTCTTACAAAAAATAATGACACCTGATTAACTTACAGTTTCGTGAATTTGTGATTTCCAATCATTATTTCGTGAAAGGTTTGATAGATTCAATCAAATATATTATAAAATACAGGTCAAGTTCAACTTTTCGTGACATTTCACTATTTAAGAGTTTTAGGGGAGTTGTAGCCACTAAGTCTTTCCAACTTAAATGTTGTTTTAACTGTGATTTTCCGGTTGCAGATCTGTTTCTTGTTGCATGTCCATACTGGGCATTTTTCGTTGATGGACAATTGTTCATATCAACAGTATACAATTTCATATTATCATTCCGCTAATATTTCTTTTTCTGGTCATTAAACAGACAATTTAAATTAAGTTTTAATGTAAGAACAAATAAAATGTGCACAGCAGAGATAACAGTGTGCTCCTTCGCAACCATAATTTAGAGACTGTATGCTAAAGATAAATATTTGTGAATGACAAAATATAACAATACTCTTGAGAGATTGTCGTATCAATGTGTAAATGTAGTATGAAATCATTTTTTTTTATTTTCTATGTTACAGAAGGCCATGTTTGAACTAAGATGCTGTAAATATTTTGTTTGAATATCTATACACGTTACCTTCTTAAAATAAAGAATTTATTTTTTAGGGTCTAGCACAAGGTCACTATTACTAGAAATAGATTTTTATAGCCTTTAATTGTTTTGAGCAAAAAAATAATTTTGGGGGTCAAGGTCACTGTTTCTAAAAATAGATTCAAAAAAGAAAATTAAAAAAAAAATATGTTTTAGTTTTCAATTGTTTTAAGCAATGCAAAATTTCCTTTGCATGCGGGGGGTGAGGGGGAAAGTCAAGGTGACTTTTTTTTAATTCTACAATTTCTACAGGCGCCTGGCGGCATTGCCGCGTCTTCTTGTTTTTTTTTTTATTTAAATTTACAATCACACTTTTATATTTTGAATTGAAGTATCGCTGTACAGTCACTGACAGTCTATTTTAATTACACATTTTATGTTAGAGCAATAAACTGACAGGTAGCCAAAGTTAACTAAATGGTAGGGATGCACCTACTACTAGTAATATCAGACTGGTTTACAGCAATAAACTGAGAGGGAACGAGACTTTTCAGTAGTCATAGAAATGTGCGTTATTTTGTTAACAAACATTTTGACTGCAAACAATTTTGTGGGAATAGAGGTAGGAATAGTACTGTATATTCTAAGAATCACTTCAATGGAACCTAGCGTAGAACATATTATAAAATTGCCGTGTTAACTTTGTTTTTATTAACGCTGAATGAAAACAGGAATCGTATATACAATCTTATAAATCCTGATGAAAAACTACGGAAAGAGCGTAAAGATTATGGAAAGCTTTTTTCTTTAATATGTTTTCGTTTCTTTTTAAAGTGACATTATGCACATTTTTTTTCAAGAAAATAATCCAGCTGAAATAGGTGTGTGTAAAAAGGGTAGAGGAAATAATAGCTTTTAACCCAATACACCAAACTCTTCCTGCTACCAGTACGAAATAATGACTTTCCAAATATTGACCGGGAGAGTCAATTTAAGAGAAAAACAACTGCATGCAGGAGTTGCTTCCCTTCCACTACCGAACTCTTTTGTACTAAGAATTACAACAACACAAGGGAGATCACTGTGAAGGAAGGAACTATTAAGAATTATTTTATTTGTCCATTTTTTTTCATTTCTAAAGCACCAACTTCAAATACTAATGCTGCATGATCATTAGTTTTACACATTTGAATGCTCAGCAACCGAAAATTGCTTTTATAAAACTGTCACCAAAAATACACTATGTGCAGTAAAATGAGCATAATGTCACTAAGTCATAAATGATACACTGAAATAAGAAACAGTTAATTGTAAATGAACAAAGAAGACAGTCAAGTGTTTGCTTTACACGAGTCTAGAATATAAATTTATTCTGTATCTGATATAAAGTCTGTAAAGTTAATTTGCATCGCCCATTTTAAAATATTTATATGAATGCTTTGTTTCTAGGCCCGCTGTGACACGTATTAACACAGTTTTTCTTGTTATTATATATCTATGGTCATCCGTGTGCAATGAACACATTTCTAGTGGTAAACAGTCCTGACGTAATACGTACCCTTCCGTCGGAAGTGGACAACTCGTCATCCGAGAAATAGTCAGTGTCATTCAAAACCTCCTTTTGCATACCATTTGCCGACCGTTTCCCTCTGTTTTTGCGAATTTCTGCTGCGCGTTTCGATTCCATTTCTAATGTATATTCGATTAACGCAACACTCTGAAATATACATGTTTCTTATTATATAATACGAAAACTAATTTGATGATTTATATTTAGTTCTACTTTTCGGAGAATAATGATGGCTAAAGTAGTCGATAAGCGTCCTTGTTGGAGGTTTGCTATTTTGTAGATACAGTCAAACTTGTATCAAGAGATCACCAAAACCGGTCGCTGAATAAAATGGTCTCTTAATTGATACATTAAGCATCACCGGAGACGGCAACCGTTTCTCATAAAAATCGTACTTGTGTCACGTGGTAATTTTACAAAAATAGCAAAAAAGTTTGAACATGAAAGTACCTAATGTTGATAAATACAAAATGCGGACATAATGATGGACGATAATTCTTATGATGTTTGACACCTTCGTGTCTGTTTGGGACGTTAAATGCAACTTAAACGCATTTAGTTTCCATAGAAATTATCTGTTTGCACATAAATGGTCGTCTAATACGAACAAAAGACCGATTATAGGTCCGGCGCTAATTACTGGTTGCTGGTAGCGTAAGACAAAAGCAAAAAGAGAGAAAACGGGGCTCGGAGGGATTCAGAAGCGGTCGCTTAAGACAAAAGTCGCTTAATACACGTGGTCGCATGGACAAGTTTGATTGTATCTCAACTACCATTTATTTTATTTGAATTCTGAGTTATGTTAGTTTGATTGACATCTTCAAAGACAGACTGACTATAATACAAGCTATGGCTCTTGTTCAACAAACAAATGTTTAAGTGCCGTTCTGTGTGCAAGCTCAGCAAACTGGCCCTTACTTGTAAGGGATTCGTATTTATTTCTAAAACATTTTCTAGCTTCTCAATCCTTATTCATGTAGATTGATATCAATAAGTTGTCAATGGTACTACACAATTGAAATTGCGCTATAGAAATTTAAGTAATCGACATAAAAATAAAAAGAACTTAGTTTCAGCATCAATAAAAAAATCAAGATATTCATGTACATTGCGATTCTTTCAGCGTTTGAGCATAAAAAGACTGTAATACTTACTATGCCTATGATTATCTTCTCCATTCCAGCAACTCCTCTGTATATTGTCGCTTTACAAATGTCTATCGTTTGTCCGTCATTCTTTTAGCTATAACCAGTGTCGTTCATCTAGATGTGCGATTCCTATCGACGTTACCGTTGTATATGACGACGGCGTCTATGACGTAGAAATGATAGTGACGTAAACGACGTAAATTACGTCAAATCTGGTAGCTTATCAGCATGTGTTTATTTAGTAGATCTATGTTATTCATTATGCGAATGGAATATCCGTTCATTTAAAAAGGAATTTTTAAAGCTGATCGCATGATTATTAAGCATTTTGTATGCCTGTCTCATTTTTGATACCGACTTCGGATCAATATAATATCAAACATTTACGATTTTTTTTTTTTTTTTTTTTTTTTTTTACGTTTTTCAGTATATTTTTTTCATTACATCACTTCTGTATCACAACATATACAATCACATTTACATCAAATATCATCACAACAATAGAACAAGTAGGTGAATAACTGGAATGAAATTTCTCACCTATGGGATACATATTTCCGCGCATTTACCCATGTGAGATCAACTTATCTCACATCGCTTATCTCACATCGCTGCCGGACTATTTTTACGACATAAAAATCGAAAAAATGGCTGTAAAATTGTTATTTTTTAAATAAACATAGGGTTGTTGGTATTCATTTTCTTAGTTAGATCATTTTCTATCCATCTACAGTAGTTTTGAAGTAAAATTCGAGAAAAAGTTGATTTTCATTTTTTTCGTCCCCATCCTGTATTTGCACTAATTTCTTCTTACTTGTGTGAAAATGCGATTTAAACGGTGAGAAAATAAATCTACCATGTCCATTGAGTTGTGGATAAAGAAATCCCACCCTCGGGTTGAGATACGTCCAAAAAATTCGGCACAGCCTCGTTTTTAGACGTATCTCAACCCTCGGGTGGGATTTCCTTATCCACAACTCATGAACATGTTAGATTCACTTTATCCATCGGTATTTGACTTATATTTACTTAATTTATGCAGCAGCATAACAAGTAATATCAATGTGAATTGTCTTAAAATATCGAAACACGCCAAGTTGGCGATACTTTCTGTTGTCGTTTTATGTTTGGTTTAAAATATTCTTTGCTAAGAAGATGGAAAATAAGAACGACAAATTTCTTAGGTAATATTTTGTATTCCTTTTACTAAACGATCCTGATTGACGACATTTGAGACAAGTAGAGAATCCGTAATGTTTTGTTTCAGTAAATAAATGAAGTTTTTTGCTAGCGGCTGCTTTCTTGAGAATTTGAATTCGTTACGGAATTTCCAAATGACCCATTTAGTTTCAAAAACTATTGTGTTTATAATGTTTGAGAAAGGTGATATTTTTTGTCCAGTTACTACTGTTTTGTAACATATATCAATGTTTTCAGTGTTATGTAATTGATGGATAAATTTTATTATTTCTCGCATGAATTTTAAAAACGGTTTTATCTTTGGACAATCCCAGAAGAGATGTTGCAAGGTTTCGCGGCTGATTCGACAACTTGGACACATACCGTTTGATTTTCCCATTAACTCTAATTTATGTTCTGTGAATATGACATTATGTAAAAATTTATATTGAAAGTTTCGCGCTTTAACTGAAGAAAAAGAATCATAAATATTGGACCAGGTATTTGTCCAGTCAATTGTACAATTAAGCTTTTCTTGCCATTTAATTTCTGTTTGAAGGCGCTTCATGTTTGTTTTGGTCAGGTGAGATGTAATCATTCGAATTTTCAGTTGATTTGGCTTGATAAAAGAGCCGTTTCTAGACAGAAAACATAACTTTGATCTACTGATTGAGTTGCAGTGCTTATTTGCCAATGCATTGACGTTATGCAGCATATTAAAGTGACATTATGCGCATATTACTGCACAAAGTGTATTTTTGGTGACAGTTTTATAAAAGTAATTTTTGGTTGCTGTGCATTTAAATGTGTTAAATTAATGATTATGCCGCATTAGTATTTGAAGTTGGTGCTTTAGATATAAAAAAATCGGACTGATAAAATGATAGTTGAATGTGCCGTTGTTAATGTTGGTAGAGATTTCGGCAGTGGAAGGGAAGCAAATCCTGCATGCAGTTGTTCTTTTCTTAAATTCACTCTCCCAGTCAAATAAGAAAATCAATATTTTGAACGTTATTTTTTCATACTGGTAGCGGGAAGAGTTTGGTGTATTGGGTTAAAAGTTATTATTTCCTCTACACTTTTGTACACACACCATTTTCAGCTGGATTTTTACTTGAAAAAAATGCGCATAATGTCACTTTAATGAAAGAATTAGGGATACTACTTTTGATCTTATTCCACTCAAGACGGAAGTTGTTACTGAATCCTAGTTTTATCTTTATCGAGTCATCAGAAAGAAAGTCATTTATTTCAAAATCCCAAATGTCTTTAACGCATGTTATATTACGTAACAGGAATGATGTGAAAAATAACGGCTTTCTTTTATGTTTAATAAGATCGCTTCCAAATAGGTAATAGTTCAGTACTTCCTTTCGTGATTCTGGCTTGAAACTTTTTAAAAAATAGCTCCAGTTTTTTAAACAATTTGTATAGAATTCCGGTATTTGTTTAACTAGTCTAATTTTTTCTAAACAAGTCAAATTACATAATAAATAGTCTTGGTTATACAAGTGGTCAATAGTTTTTAAATAGAATTTTCCGATATGATTCCAGTTCTGTTCGTCTGAATGAATTATTTTGTAAATCATTTTCACGTTATCACCGGGGAGTATCACGTGATCTCAATAGTACACTGTCCGCACAAAATGGCTGCAGAAATCGCCACTTCGACCAAGAAATAAGGGTAAGCTCATTGTTATCAATATTTTAGGATATGCAGAATAGGCGCAAAGTACCCGCATAATAAAAGTAATTACTTACAACTTTTTCGTTTTTCCGAAGGTTTTCTTGGTTTAGGCCTGAAACTCTATACAGATAATATTTTTAAAAGTACATTGTCTGAACAAACATTTAATTTGCGTATTTCAGCGCTAAAGCATATATAATGCACGATCTTCTATAAAATAATGATTTAATGTGTGAATGTATCCTTCGTGACAAGTTTCCAGTGTTTTTTGGTGTTTGAGAAAAAGTTACGGATTTTTTCATAACGAGTACATTGTCTGAACAAAATAATATGAGTACTTGTCTGAACGCTTTTTTTCAATGCATCTAATGACTGACTCATCTATATTCATTTCTTTTGTGTTTGGGGCATCGAAGCAGCATTTCGTTCCTGCTGTTGCCTGTTTGTCACGTTTTTTAGGGATTGGAAGGTAAGAGTCAAGAGTATTTTTTTATTTCTAGAAAATTCAATCCAATGTTCATGAACGATACATACTCTTGTAAAGAACTGAACGTTTGTAAAATGTAAGATGTTTTTTTGAAAACAGTTCAATATCTAGTCTTCACCGTCAGTGATTCATATTCTAATTTAACAAGGTGAAAAATTTAGTTTGTGTTGGTGCACTTGTATTGCAAAGTCTTTATGGATATAACTGATACTACATAGATACAATACATGTTAGTAGTATTTTCTTCACGAATGCGTCATAAGAAGCCATCGTTGTCGCTTCATCGTCAGAAGAAAACACGAGCGGAGCAAAATTCACTTCAACGATGCTCAAAAACAACCATTGCATCGCAGCTGAAAAGCGCAAAACGGAAAACATTGTTTCCCCAGTCAGGTGTCCATTTATAGTAAGTCTACAAGAAATGCCACCAATACTGTCTCCAATGAAATTACCATTTCGTTCTCCACTTAATTACAAAGCATCGCCACCTAAAAACGTGCCAAGGAAATCTCCTAAGCACGAGTGCTTTTCAAACCATCTGACAGTGTTTTTTCTTTAAAACATCAAATCAATTGTAGAAGCTTTGCCGAACTTGGGAGATTTAAATTGTGAATTAAATTGTGACACTGTTTTTGTCTTTTGATTTAGACTTGCATCGGTGCACTGCAATTTGGAAGCTTTATTAGTGACAGAGTACTCGTTGACTTTTTTTATACAACTTCTATTAATTATTTTTCACTGTTACGTTTGAAACACTGACATCATTAACCGCAGTTCAAGATTTGATGTACCACTGTTTTCAATACTCACAACATCACATTCGAAATCACAATCACGAAAGTCTACTTTCTCCAGTTTTATAGAGTCCTTTTGAGTCTAAAGTGTTTTGTTTAACACACTTTTAACATCTACCGCTTCACGTTCACGACTTGATGATTCACCAATGTTTTCAAGACAATTCACATCACTGACAAAAACAGTGTCACAATTTAATTCTAATCTCCCAAGTTCGGCAAAGCTTCTACAATTGATTTGATGTTTTAAAGAAAAACACTGTCAGATGGTTTGAAAAGCACTCGTGCTTAGGAGATTTCCTTGGCACGTTTTTAGGTGGCGATGCTTTTGTAATTAAGTGGAGAACGAAATGGTAATTTCATTGGAGACGTATTGGTGGCATTTCTTGTAGACTTACTATAAATGGACACCGGACCCTGGGGAAACAATGTTTTCCGTTTTGCGCTTTTCAGCTGCGATGCAATGGTTGTTTTTGAGCATCGTTGAAGTGAATTTTGCTCCGCTCGTGTTTTCTTCTGACGATGAAGCGACAACGATGGCTTCTTATGACGCTTCTCGAAGAAAATACAACTAACATGTATTGTATCTATGTAGTATCAGTTATATCCATAAAGACCTTTGCAATACAAGTGCACCAACACAAACTAAATTTTTCACCTTTGTTAAATTAGAATATGAATCACTGACGGTGAAGACTAGATATTGAACTGTTTTCAAAATAAACATCTTACATTTTACAAACGTTCAGTTCTTTACAAGAGTATGTATCGTTCATGAACATTGGATTGAATATTCTAGAAATAAAAAAATACTCTTGACTCTTACCTCCAATCCCTAAAAAACGTGACAAACAGGCAACAGCAGGAACGAAATGCTTGCTTCGATGCCCCAAATTACAAAGAAATGAATATAGATGAGTCAGTCATTAGATGCATTGAAAAAAGCGTTCAGACAATGTACTCATATTATTTTGTTCAGACAATGTACTCGTTATGAAAAAAATCCGTAACTTTTTCTCAAACACCAAAAAACACTGGAAACTTGTCACGAAGGATACATTCACACATTAAATCATTATTTTATAGAAGATCGTGCATTATATATGCTTTTAGCGCTGAAATACGCAAATTAAATGTTTGTTCAGACAATGTACTTAAAAAATATTATCTGTATAGAGTTTCAGGCCTAAACCAAGAAAACTTCGGAAAAACGAAAAGTTGTAAGTATTATTTTTATTATGCGGGTACTTTGCGCCTATTCTGCATATCCTAAAATATTGATAACAATGAGCTTACCCCTTATTTCTTGGTCGAAGTGGCGATTTCTGCAGCCATTTTGTGCGGACAGTGTACTATTGAGATCACGTGATACTCCCCGGTGGTTATGAGCTAGCAATAAATCTTTTAAGTCATATAGACCCAATCCACCATGCGCTTTGTCCATTTTCACTGTACTTTTAGAAATAAGTGTTTTCTTGTTGTTCCACAGAAAATCGTATATAATTTTGTCAAGCTCGGTTAAATATTTTTGTGGGATTCCTTTAGTTTCAATCTCAAAATTTACTGAAGAGAATACAAATGTTTTGATTATTAGCACTTTTCCGTTCAATGTCAGATTTCTTGATTTCCAGACTTGGTAAACATGATTTAATCTTATTAATTTTACTTCTCCATATATCATCCATATTAATATTATATCCATGGCAAATTCCTAGCGTCTTCACGTAATCTTTTGTCCATTCAATATTATCAAAGTTTGGTTTTTGATTTTTTAATTTCCCAATAAAGAGGCCTTTTGTTTTGTCTTTGTTAATTCTTGCACCGGATGCTTTTTCGTAATTATTCAGAATTCTGAAAATGTGAGGAAGAGATTCTTCATTTTTTGAAAAAAATTGTGTGTCATCTACGAACTGATTAATTCTGGCTTGGCAGTTCCTAGACGTGGATGGAAGTTCGAAACCTACTATATCTGGACTTTCACGTATGGAGCAGGCCATTTACGATTTATAAATTTTTCATAAAGATTTACCAACACGTTTTAGTAAGCATTTAAACCTGCCACTCTTTCGTTTTTTATTTCGTTTCGTGTCTTGGGATTTAACGACCATTCCAACCGTGTTTCAGATATTTTTACTGGTGGACAGTTTACCTTACCAACGTTCCTGGGGAAAACCAGTACTAGAACCCTATCTTCCGTAAGAAACTGCCAACAATTATCATTTGTTCGATGCCAGTTGTGCTCGGAAGTGAGTCGGGCATGAAAACATTTAATCATGGAACCTGATATCACATAATAATGGGTAACTTACACCTGGTGTTACTATTGTTAAGCAGGTTTTTTGAGAAAAAAAAAACCTACTTATTAGAATGGCGATGTCGTATGTCGGGTGGGTGGGCAGGCGTCAAACATTGGTTTCCGTTGGATAACTTTAGTTAGGAGTGACCAATTGCAATGAAACTTGGAGTGTATGTAGCTTGCAAGGAGACGCTGCTTGGGATTGCATTTGGGGTCACCAGGGTCAAGGTCAAGGTCACTGTTACTAAAAATATAAAAAACGGTTTCCGCTCAATAACTCAAGTTAGGAGTGACTAATTGCAATCAAACTCAGTGTGTAGGTAGCTTGTGTAGAGAGGAAGCTTGGAATTGCATTAGGGGTCACTAGGGTCAAGGTCAAGGTCACAGTTACTAAAAATAGAAAAATGGTTTCCACTCAATAACTCAAGTTAGGAGTGACCAATTACAATGAAACTTGGTCTGTAGGTAGCTTGCGTGGAGACGCCGCTTGGGATTGCATTTGGGGTCACTAGGGTCAAGGTCAAGGTCACTGTTACTAAAAATAGAAAAATGGTTTCCGCTCAATAACTCAAGTTAGGAGTGACTAATTGCAATCAAACTCAGTGTGTAGGTAGCTTGTGTAGAGAGGAAGCTTGGAATTGCATTAGGGGTCACTAGGTTCAAGGTCAAGGGCACTGTTACTAAAAATAGAAAAATGGTTTCCGCTCAATAACTTGAGTTAGGAGTGACCAATTGTAATGAAACTCAGTGTGTAGGTAGCTTGCGTGGAGAGGAAGCTTTGGGTCACTAGGGTCAAGGTCAAGGTCACTGTTACTAAAAATAGATTTTTATTTATTTTTAGTTTTTAGATTGTTTTAAGCAAAAAAAATTTTTGGGGTCAAGGTCACTAGGGTCAAAGTCAAGGTCACTGTTACTTAAAATAGATTTTTATTTGATTTTAGTTTTTAGATTGTTTTAAGCAAAAAAAATTTTTTTTGGGTCTAGGTCACTAGGGTCAAGGTCAAGGTCATTGTTACTAAAAATAGATTTTTATTTGATTTTAGTTTTTAGATTGTTTTAAGCAAAAAAAAATTTTCGGGGTCAAGGTCACTAGGGTCAAGGTCAAGGTCAGTGTTACTATAAATAGATTTTTATTTATTTTTAGTTTTTAGTCTTTTAAGCAAAAAAAAATTTTTTTTCGGGGTCAAGGTCACTAGGGTCAAGGTCAAGGTCACTGTTACTAAAATAGATTTTTATTTATTTTTAGTTTTTAGATTGTTTTAAGCAAAAAAAAATTGGGGGGTCAAGGTCACTGGGGTCAAGGTCAAGGTGACTGTTACTAAAAATTGCCGCGTCTTCTTGTTTAATAATGGGATCGAGTTTGTCTTACCGTCCCCCTGCCGGACTATACAAACATGATTATATGGCCCTTCCATGTTTGATAAAAATAATCTGTGTCTCTGGTTTGAGTAACCGCTTTCTAATTACATGTATCTTCTTTAGCCCAACGTATCCAGGCAGTGCAGATGATAGTGGGTTTGTTGAAATGTATCCACCCGTCGAGTCTGAAGACAATGATGTATGGGCAACACGTAGCGAATACCTGATGCAAAGTCCAAATATCACCTCAGCAGGATTTTGCTCTACACCTAACACAGGAACTTTACAAAATAGTCAATTTACACGTTTTAATGATCAAAACAGTTCCCCAGTAACTATAAGACAGTATCAGAGATCGCCACTTTCTACAGGGTCATATTTTCCCGCGCATAATAATCAACCAAAAATCATCTTTAATACAGCTACTGAGTCGGATTTTCAAAATAAGGAAGTTAAACACCTATTGGCCGATCATACTGAGACCGAGTCGATAGAAGAAACTAGTAGATCAGCTGAAAGAAAGAATACTTCTGATTTCAGCCGTGGTCACAGTACTATTGCTTCATTGCTCAATTCTCTGCCGTTGAATTCAGCTAAGGTGGAAAATGAAATAACTCAAAGATCCGAACTAAAGAACGGATTTGTTTCGTCAAAAAGTACATCAAGTGGTGAATTGGCACCTTTCAAAAATACCTCCAATGGCGATTTTGAACCGTCGAAAATTTCCTCTAGCGGTGAATGTCATCCTTCCAAAAGTACCATAAGTGAAATAGGCACTACAAGAAATGTTACAGAAACCACAGGTGTTCCTAAAAATGACGAAAGAGTAAAAGATGCTGAAATTACAAAGGTAGCAACAGATAACGATAATGCGTATCAGAATGCAAATAGTTCTGAAACAGTTTTCAGCGAAAATAATAGTTATGATACATCAAATAGGTGCAGTCAGAAGAACAGCTGTCTTTTTACTGGCATCTATGATAGCCAAGATACACAATGTGTCGACGGGAATAATAACTTCCAACTATTACAGAAATACAGTGACATCAGCGACGCATGCTCAAGTGAAGCAGGAACAACTGCAGAGGTATCTAGTTCAGATGAGGAACAACCTGAAAAGGGGGAAATCAACCAGATACCAGCGACGACAACAGGGTCAAGGAGAAAGTCCAAATGCCCGCGCCGGAGTGCAGTCAAGGAGGACCCGAGGTTCAAAGGTGTGACAGTCTGGTTGCAGACATCATTTAGAAACGGACAGAGTAGTTTACAGATCTCAGCCTTTTACAGGTACGAATAATTACGTCTTTATAATTAACCTTTTGTTGTTGTTTACATACATCTTATTACTAAACTAGCGGATCAGTGGTCCAGTGGTAACGCGCTGGACTTGAAATCCAGGAATCGCAGGTTTGATCCCCGCTGCTTGACTCGCATAATTAATGGTCTTTCGAATGAGACCACAAAACCGAGGCCACATGTATCGATGCTGTACAACGGGAATGTTAAATAACCAGGGTATCTCTGGAACGGGACACGTTCTGTATCTTGCACTATCCCCAAAAACTTAAACAAAAAAACAACTAAACTCTTCAGAGGGCGTTGGTCATATGGATTATCCGTTACCAACGATAAAAACTCATACATATTTATTACATGTACAAGTATACATGTATTTACAGCACATCTGAGTTCCAAAATATGCAATTTTTAATTTATTTATTTCTTGAGTATAATATTGAAATTAAAGACTTTTTTCAAATACTTTCTCCTACATGTCTAGCGTAAATTTCTTTTCTTACCAAATTGAATGTCCGTTCTTTCTATTTTCACAGTAATGTAAAGCTAGTATCGCCAAGCCGGATATCCCCAGCTTATCAGAGTAGATGCTCCACTCCACGCTGTTTCAGATTCTCAGACCAAGAAAGCAACTCTCCAGCATATATTACCAAGGATACTCACGGCACAGGTATAACATTTTTGAGGCGCTCCATATACAAACTAATATTTCATAAAGTATGCTTTCAGAGTGTGGAGGTTTGACAGTCCCATCGTTTAGTTTAGATTTTATGTTGCAGCTTGTCGGTAGCAATGCTTGTTCTGTCTTTCACTTACAATTATTAAAGACTGAAAGATAATTTCACGAAACATCGCGCATGTATACGTGTTAAAACTTAAGGAACTATTCGCGTAATCATAATGGCTGTATTTCAAAAGGCCCTGGCTGGGTCACCGCAAAGGTTATTCTTTAGTTACGGGTACAATTAATGGCGCTGATACATCTACTCTTGCTGATACATCTGACAGTTCTTTCAAAATGGCTGATGGACGGACATTGGGAACTTTTTATATGCAAACTCATTTCGATATCATTTTTTTTAAATACAATGTATATGTAATGAGTGTTCTGACTCACGATTAACAATTTCAGTTAAAACGTGTACATCATGTAAAACTCGAAGGACACCACTTTGGAGGGATGCAGATGACGGAACGCCTCTGTGTAATGCTTGTGGAATCAGGTATATATCAACCTACCTATTGAGTTATTACTATTTTGTTCGTATTGAAGAGAGGGTGCTGACTAGTAGATAACCCTTGAACCTCTTGTTGACAAAGGGCTATGCTGCTATCCTATATTATGGTATTTAGTTCTTGACAATGATTATTGATCATTGGTGCCATTTCACCTTTAAGTCTCAATGCATGTATATGCAACTGCTAATCATGGGGGCATATATGTCGTTCCAATAGTTCTTGTTTTATTATTTCAGCTTTACTGAACGAAGTCTATCAGAGCTTATATGGTGGTTGTTTGTCCGTCGTCCGTCCGACCGTCTGTCCGTTAACGTTTCCTTGATAACACTATGCATGTCACAATGTTAATTTGACTTTCTTAAAACTTGCCCATAATGTTGCATGTAATCTGCAGATGATCTGAATTGAGCCATACTGTGCAAAAATCAACCGTGCTAAAAGCAACTATTGTAAAAGCTTGATAACACTCTACAACCTCGTGTCACAATTTTCCCAAGCGCTCAAAAGATTGCCTGTACTCTATCGATTATCTGTAAAGAAATTGAGCCATGCTTTTCGAAAACATACATATAAAAATCAGTGGTCTGCAAACTGTAGATGGTGTATACAGAAAATGAGCCAAGCTGTTAGAAAACCAACCGTGCTGCAGCCAATTACTGTAAACATTGATAACACTTTACAGGTCACATATTCCAATTCACATTTTACACGGATTTTCACAAAACTTGCTCAGAAAGTTGCCTGCTGTATTTTAGCTGAGCCATGTAGGAAGGCCAATTTCGTTACAGCCAATTATTCTAAATCCTTGATAAAACGTCACATCTTCCAGTAGATTTTCACAAAACTTACTCAGAGCAATCCTGTCAGTCCAGTAGAGCGATACTGGCACTTCATGGTTTCGTGTTTCTTTTGTTGTTTATTTTATGGTTTCGTGTTATTAATTTCAAATACATTTTGCTGTCTAAAGTCTTAATCGTTTTTTCGTGTGGTTATAGATACAAGAAGTATATCTTTTGCCCTAAACATATTGTACGTTTAAAGATTCAAAAACAGAATGAATTTATGCCTTTCTCAAAATTATATGTGTTTAGATACAAGAAGTACAGACTACGTTGCAGCAAGTGTTGGCATATTCCAAAGAAGGAAGTAAAGACCTACCCAAACTGTCCAGTATGTGGTGCTTCGCTAAGATACTCGTTCCACAAAAAGACGTGGTAAACTGACTGACCAAAGCTGTACTATCTCTTGTGTAGCATTCCTACACAGGAAAACGTGTGAAAATTGTGACTGGGCCTAACAAACAGTTTAATGAATGGAACTTCAAAATTGTAGCAAATAAGTTTCACAAACAAGGACCAGCATACATACCTGCATTTCTTAAAGATTTTTTCCTGATACCCTGAACAATGCCAGAAATTAGTATCACCAATTATTATCAGTCTGGTGAGAAATAGATCTCTTATGTATGTGATCGCAAAGAATATTTCTATAGAAATGATTTATTTATTTACTATCTATTTAACTTACCTCGAGTTATTTATAGCAACAATTTGTTTTGTGAGTGAACGTGTGCGAGATTGTGCTATGAACTTAACGTACTATTCTTTATTGTAAATACTGTTTATCGCCATTACCCACTATTTTCTTCTTTATTTTGACCATCAATTTTACGTTTTAGTTTTTGCCATGAAGGGCCCATTTTAAAGTGGGCGTGTTTAAATTAGGTGAGGGTGAAATGATGTTTGTGTAATGCTTGTGTTAAGTTTGTATTTATATTACTGTTTTCCTATTTAGCTGCTTTGCCGGTCATACGTCACGTCATATATTAAAACCGGCAAATCGAAGTACATTTTGTTTCTACTAAATCATTAGAGGCTTTTTGTCTTAACTTCCTATTTTGAAAAGGAAAATTGAATAGGTCATGAAATACTACCATTTTATCAAAAGTTCCAAGGGGGAAATATGTGCAGATTATTTACAGTGGCCCAATAGAATAAAATTTAGCTCATGAAGTGCTCATGGTGAGCTATTGTGATCAACATGTGTGTGTGGTCCACCGTCAACAACTTCATTCAAACAACTCCTCCAAAACTACTTTGTGTTGATGAAACTTGGCAGGGATGTTCCTTACATAAAGCTCTACTGATGCTGTTAAAAGAATTCCATTATATACAGGACTCTGGTTGCTATGGTAACAAGTAGAAAAAAAACTCTTTAAAATGTTCTCTGTAACTTACATATTTTGTGTGCACTTTTGTGTCTACTGAACCTCTATCAAGATTGATCAAATTGTCACCCTGTGGTCAAAATTAACATAAACTCCTATAGGAAAACTTTTAAAATCTTCTTGTCTAAAGCCACAAGGTCTAGAATTTAAATATTTGGCTTATAGCATAGTCTAATGGACCTCTACCGTGACTGTTCAAATCATATCCCCAAGGTCAAAATTTACCCCCAACCTGGGGTCACTTGTTTTACATAGAATAATATAGGAAACACTTTAAAGGTCCAATACTTAGGAAAGTGAAAATTCAAATATACTTTAAAAAACACAGAAATAAGTTATAAATCACTGAGATTTCAACGTAATACACATACTTTTCTTCGTGTTCCAAACACTTTCTGTAAATTCTAACCTGACAATCTTCATTATTTAGTGCCTTGCATAAGGTAATGTACTTGCCATTGAAATAACTGTCACTTAATTTTCGGTTAGTAGTGGACCTTCAATAATCTCCTTGTCTAAAACCACAAAGCCTAGAGCTAAGATATTTTGTTTGTTGCATTGTCTAGTGGACCTCTACCAAGATCTTCAGAGTCAAAATAGACCCCATCCTGGGGATCAATTTGATTTTACATGGACTTGTATAGGAAAACACTTCAATAATCTCTCTAAAACTACCAGGCCTAGAGCTTAGATATTTGGTTTGTAGCATTGTCTACTGGACTTCTACCAAGATTGTTCAAATCATGCCCTTTGAGTCAATATTGACCGTACCCTGTGGATCACTTAATTTACATAGACTAACATAGTAAAAACAAACAAAAAATGCTGAAACAGCAAGGTCAAGAATTAGATATTTGGTTTATGGTATTGTCTAGTTGTTCCTTACCAAGTATGTTCTGATAATCCACCGGGGTTATAATTGGTCAGTCCCGGGCAGCATGGTCACCGTGTGACATTGACCATTTTGACTACTTTGTTGTTTTGATGCAAAATAAATTTGGACCTCATGTACAGTTTTGCAAACAAATGTCAGGCCTAACCTTGGATGATCTTTACCATGTCTTTTTGACCTTCTTTTTTGTTTTTGAAACTACAGAGATGAAATCCGGACATCATGATCAATTTTGACAGATATTTGCAAAAGTTCTTTGAATTATCTTGTTCTGACTTTTTGACCTGTATTTTGTCCTTTGGAGTAATGGTGCCCAGATGAGTGGTATAGAACCATCATGGCCCTCTTGTTTATATCATGTGTATTTAAATATATCATCTTGACGTTGTCCCCCGCACGTACACCCCTCACCCCACCCCTACAAATATATATCACTACTTCTTTAAGTAGTATTGATATATTATATGTTTATTCGTATTGGTGTTTTGTCAAGTTTTCATTTTTTATGTCACCACCATGTATTAAAAGATCGCATCGTCCGTCCTTCCGGATATACGTCCGTCCCGATTTTGCGGAGTATAATTCGAACATTATAGAAGGGAATCATTCATATACTGACAGAGGACAATTTGTAGGGCATAACTCGAAAACTATAACTATAAAAAAAGAATCAAATAATACCGTTCTACATTGACAGAGGACAATAAGACAAAATGACTGGCACAAGAACCATAGCTCTAGCTTCTTTAGTTTTAGAGATACTACCCTTTGTTACCTTTTCCTGTGCAGAGTTACCTTTTCCTGTGCAGAGCATAATTCGGAAGGTATCAAAGGGAATCAGTTAATACTTCTTACGGTATATATTTTAATATCAACAAGATTATAAAGTGTGTACTTCCATTGACTCGCTGCTGCCCTCATGGTATTTAAGTTAACAGAACAAGCACTGACACTGACTGAAGGCGACTTTGGTTGAAAATAGCAATACTTATTTCAATACACTATAAAACTGTCATGTTTTCCTTGTGTCTTTTTATGAAAATTCAAACATGGTATGAGTGTCTTTTTAAATGAATTAAACTACATGTATAATAAAGATTCTTGCACAGTGCTATTCCAAAGTGTTCAATAAATAAAGTCATAAAGGCAGTATCATGTCATGTCCTTCAATACTTTCAGAATTAATATACTCTGTAAGAAAGGGGCTGCAAATCCTAATATTATTAAGCTTATGTAATCGATATTGTGCATAACACTTCCTCTCATTGTTCTAAGTCAATGTATGTGGGTATACTTCATTCCCTATGCTCCGCACCAGAAAAAGTAACAAAGGGTAGTAACTCCAAAACTAATGGATTCAGAGTTATGGTTCTTTTTTAATTGGCCTCTGTCAGTATATATGTATGCTCATGACTGTTGGGTTAATAGATTTGGATTGTTATTTGGAATGAATGTCGTGTTATTACATCAATTCTATTTTCGTATTGTGCAGAGTGAATGTAAACTTCATATTTTTTCTTTTATATGTGATTGATTAACTTTAATGATGAAATTTCTGTTTAAATGCAGAATATTTACTTTCAAGTATATACAATTAGTTAAAAGTCCATACCACGTTCAATACGCATGAATACTACTTGTTTGATATTCTTTTTTGTTTAGAGTTATTTTCAATAAAATATTCATATACAAAAATTGCATCATTTTTTGTCGCCCTTTCGGAGAAAAAGCGATACATATGGATCGCTTTGTCCGTCCGTCCATCCGTCACAAAAATATCGTTGGCTTTGCCATTTCTTAAGATTTCTTCCTCATAATTTCTTAAGATTTCTTCATCATAATTTTAAATTGTATTGATTATGACAAAACGGTCGTGATGCCGCCAAATGTTAAAGGTCGCGGTCATATTTGACATGTGTCATGCCTCTTTTGTACTTTAGTTATTCTGACAAAGTGTATGAGGGCGACACATGTATTCTATTAAACACCCATCTAGTCTACCTATAGACTTAAAGTGCGAGTCTTAGAAAATAGCTGATAGTAAGTAATGGTAACTATAGTGTCGCTAGTGGCAGCAAGCTATAGTCAGTATATCCACGGAACAGCCCATGTCCTGTAGCAAGACACTAACATGTCTCTCTTATCACAATATTAATTAAGGTATGGTGCCGAAAGTATTAACAATAAACTAAGCAATACCAACTGCTCACTTAATAACTGTCCGTTGTTTAGTTTTTATCAAATTAAAATATTATCTAAACCCCCCCCCCCCCCCCCCCCCCCCCCCCCCCCCCCCCCCCCCCCCCCCACATCCCCCCCCCCCCCCCCCCCCCCCCCCCCCCCCCCCTTTTTTTCTTATTATCCCCCCCCCCCCCCCTCATATGTTCTTTAACAGCTTTGAGCGGTGAGACGTTTAGTTTTTAATCAGATTGAGATATTGATGTGAAATATTATGTGGAACTTGTATGCACGTGCACGTATTGACGTTTGACAACAAAATGCCGAAAATAGAAGTCTCTTTCTCAACTAATTTAGAAACGATTAAGACATGACTCATGCTTTGTGGATAGTATGAAAATTTTTCATTCAATGGCTTTATTTTATGAATGTATAATTGCGGTGTGGTTTTGTATCTTTTGTCTTACCTCCCCCTTTCCCATTTTCACAATTCAAATATAAAAATTATACAAACCCGTACTTTGGCCCGGGCTTCCCTTTCCCCCCCCCGCTAAAATAAATATTTCTTTTCCTGATACGTCAGTTTACCTTCTGCAAAACTTGTGTTCATTTACAGACACAAAATTGATCATTGTGTTATCTCTGGGTCAGTAGCTAGATATATTATATGTAAATTAGTCACTGACAAGGTTGAAGGAGAATATTTGACTAAAAACACGTGTAGCACTATACTTAAACCGCTTACTCTACTTTTAATAGATCATATGCCTATAGGACAGAGTTGTCAGCAAATAGTCTTTGTATACGAGGTCGTTACAAGAAAAACACATAAGACCGAACCTTTGGGGACCTGAGGTTTCATCATTCAGGTCAGTCCTGTTTGAAAGAAAAGTTCTTATCCATTGGCCGGTTGTCTCTATTTAGTTTATGAATAAGCCGCCTGTACAGGACCATGTCGAAAGCCTAAATGCGAAATCCAAGATAATGTCCTTTATTAAAGACCCTATAAGGCCATGTACAACTTGAACACGTTTTGTTTCAAATGACCTATGACTACGAAACCATGTTGTGAATCCACCAAGACTTTTATATATCGCCCCTTAGTGCAATAAGGTGCCAAGTAGCATTTTTATGTTTTCGAGAAAATCGCATTCAAAGGTTCTACTTGCTAGTTTTTATCAGAAAATGAATGTAGTTCTATGTGCCCAAGAAGTGGAACAAGTCTAACCTCATTAATTATGCATATCTAATTAATTTTGTGTTACGGTACCTTTTAGCATTAAACAATCTCTCGAAATTAACATGGAAAAAGGTACCATATGACATGTGGTACCTTTTTGCTTCAAGCATTTTTCTTATGTTATGAATGTAAGAAAGTGACATATGTCATTTGGTATCTTTTTGCCCTAAATGCATTTATAAAATAGAAATTACAAAATGTACCATGTGACAATATGGTACCTTTTAGCCATAAATTAAATCAAATACAAAGGCTCCATATGATACTATAGTACATTTTGTCCGTCACAAGATTTTAGAAGTTTACAGATAGCTGCATCACTAATGAAGGTTTAATGTCAAAATTAATTTTTGAATACATTAGTTAAGAACATTCGAAAATGGTTTATTAAAAACATAATCGTGTTTTTGAATGTTGGCTGGAAGGAAAAAAACCCCCCCCCCCATTTATAGCCCCAGTGAAAAAGAAAACGAATTTATAAACGGAGAAATTTTATATCCCGCTTATTGTGCTGAAATGTCTAGACATTCGAAAATGGTTATTAAAAACATAATCTTTCTTAATGTTTTTATACATGAAAAAGAAAACGAAATTTTTTCCGCTTTGTGCAAATGTTAATACTATTTGACATATTGGGACACATTTTAGCCGTTGTTTATCCAGTGTACTTGCACTGGTTATTGTTTTCACAACATGATTATGTGTGTTCACTCAATGTCCGTGTCATCGTCTTCTGACTCAATCGGAACAGAATACTTTTGCTTTGTGTTTGCGGGCAATGATTCGTAATAGGCCTTGTACTCTTCTGAAATAATTTCCTTGTTACACAAATTGATGAGGTCATTTTTCTTTTTCAATGATATGGGCAGTTTGGATTGATAACACATGTTCAAGTCTGAGTTATTTGTTAGATTTTCGCTGCTTCGTTGTTGCTGGTGCTTGAACTTGAATTTCAACGAATTCCCGATTGTTAAACGTGTAATTCACGAAAACTGACCGTGGACTGTCCTTTCTTATCTGGATCCACTTTATTTTCAGCCAGTTTACCCGATGTCCCGTAGTGGAGATCTTTAGATTTGGTCAAAATATTTCACGAAATCTTTAAAGCCAAAAACATTATTGAACTTCATTGGTATCGCAAGATATGGGTTGTCTTTTCTTGCCATGGAAATTACCGTACACCATTGTGATGGTACATAAACTGCTGTGATTTTTTGGCGCCCTCAATGGTGGCATGCACCGAGTCGCATTCCGTCTGCGAATGGCCAGAGACAATAAATTTGTGACTGATCTTCTCTAAATATGGCACCTTCGACATGGCATACAGAATTATCTCTATATATTTAGAATCAGAGCTATCTTGAATTAGTTTCTTCTTCACGGTTTTTTTCTTTCTTAAAAAAGCAAGAGGTATATGTTATCGTCAGTGTCTGTAGTGTCATTGGAGGGTTGACATGCACTACTGATCCCATCTTGTGTGATATCGTCGGCTCTTTCTTTGGTGTTGTTGTCCCATCTTGTTCTGTATTAGTGCTTTTTTGTTTGTCATTTGCACTGCATTGTAGATTATTCGCTTCGTTTTGAGTGCATTATGTAAAACTGAATGGTATAGCCCGGCACATCTCGTCATCCGACCACTCCATTTCCTACAATTGAATCAACTGATAAAATTTTGCTTATAAATATGCATGGCTACACTAACATTTACAGCTTTAGAGTAGTATGTAATAATACATGAACAACAGGCTGTCTGTCTATATTATTAGTAAGAAAACAATGTCAAACACAATTGATAATACGTACATTGTAATTATTTAACTCGTATAAATTGTATTAGGTTTCATTAATAATAAACTTTCATTTTGAAATTGAAAGATTTCATTAAGTATAAAATGATAAGTAGGTGGTACTTACGGTTTCTTTGTGTTCCATGGATGAAAGTTGTGGTAATTTTAATAATACTATTACGAGTATATTAGTGTATCATATACAGCCATTTATTTTATTTTCTAACCAATCTGAAGGAAAGTGTAACATTCCAGCAACTATCTAGAATAACTTAACACTGAGATTTTCTGTGTTTAATCAACAAATTAACACCTACAGATATAAAGCACTTATAATATTACATTATTAAGATAATAAACAAAACAACTTCTACACCTTATCAGCACTCCTGAAGCAGCTGGGATATGTATCCTACACTTGAAATATTTATCAAAGGTATACATGTGAGCAATTTAAATCAAGGTACATGTTTTAACTTCAGAACAAAAAGGTACCGTTTGTCATAAGGCACTTTCGAGCAAACATAGATACAACATATTATTCAGTGCAAAAAGGTGTCATATGTCAAATGGTACCTTTTTGCACTGAATGACATACATATGGTACCTTTTTGCACTAAGACTTTTATGGTTTATCACTTGGTACTTTTGGGTTTCTGATAATTCGGTTATAATTCATGGGAATATAATTTATATTTTTATATCACATGTAGATATCATGTAACTCTATTGAAATATGCCAAAAAGTCATTTTGCATGTTGCACTAAGGGGGCGATATGTCAACATAAAAATGATACTATATGTTCCAGATCTTGCAACATACGCAGGTTAGAGAGACATGCCTATAATTGGAAGGATCATTCTTTTCACCTTTCTTGAAAATTGGTGCAACGTTTGTAATATTGTTGTGAAATTGTGTAAATCTCTGTGCTACCTATAAATGGCCTTATTAACGCTATAAAGGTCCTTACTATAAAAAAAATGCGTTACCTGGATTTTGTTAGTGCCGGAAACGGACAAAGTTAGTGCGAAGCGTCGAAGAGAAAATTGACTGATAATTTTAAATGGTAAGTTTCATTTACTTATCTACAATATTTAATAACTCTCCCGATGCTGTCGGTTGAGCAGATGATTTATTTAAGTATCTAAGATCAAATGTTTATAATTTTATATGCACTTTTCAGAAATATTGCGAAACTCTGATCAAAGTGAAAGTAGACTAAGATGCTTGTTTTCTCCTAATCAACACATTTCAGAGTGTTATTCTGACGATGTAGATTTCAGATTGTATAGCAGGGGCGTAGCTTTCTAAAGGCACTGTAAGCACGTGCCTACACTTTTCCCCCAAAAAATGGAAAATATAAAAATGCCAAATATGCAATAAAAATGGAGGGGGTAGGGGGTGTATGGTTCTGACCAATATTGTGGACCTGTACAAGAGCGAACATATTCCGTTATTGTAATTATACTTTATTGACAAAATCAAAGGTTTTAAGAACTAGTTTGCAAAAGCAACCGGGAATAGGACTTGGTTCAATACAAGTTTTTTGAGATCTTGAATTCAATTTGTTAATATAAGATACGACCATTCATGATCCCCTGGAATTGGCAGTTCTAGCTTTTTGCTCTGCTATTGACGAAAATCGTGACGCACTGTCTTTCAAGTGAAACATAGTTGGATTGAAATTACACTGATTTTCACGATTTTTAAAACATACGTCTGCATGTTCAAGTTTGATTTCCTGTTAGATCTATATTTTTAGACCGCGAAAACATTGTTTTACTTGTAATGTACGTTTTAAACAAGAGTTGTACGCGGCACGTCGTCTTGATGTGCTGAACTCTTTTGACATTCAAGTTATTTCTAAATCCTTCAATGCATAACAAAGTTACAGTCCGGAAACGAATATGTGCATAAAATTATACGTTAAACTCTTATGAGCCTCAAAATAGGCTGAACCCGGAAAAAAATCATACAGAAATGAAACTTATGTTTTCTGAAAGTTCAATGTCTGTAGTATCCATAACACAAAGTTCCCAAAAGTTCCGGCCTGGGAAACTCTGCAATCCAAGATGGCCGCGAAGATGGCCGCCGTACTTTTGAAAAATACCTGTCACACACAAGTGCTTACAAGTATCGTATTTTTTATTTGTGAATGTATTTAAATTTAAACTATCACTACTGTATCAAAATGTATGGGCATATGTCTTGTTGTGATATAGAGCGGGGTCGGGTATTTCCGAACATTTCAGCGACTATTGCACATGTTCGTTAATACCCGCACTAACCTTTTAAAAAAAAATAAGGTATTGAGGTTTGAAATGTACGCTATCTTTTGCGTGTATTTCCGATCATTTTCAGCCAGTAGAACATAGAGTAATGTACGTGTGAAAATGTAACGTTAACGCGGCTATTTCCGAACACGCCGACCCTACCGAACACGACCTGCGGCTATTTCCGAACACTTTGAATATTGTAAAAAAACGTTAAATATGCATCTATTTTTATTGTCTAAAAGTGATTTTCACACAGTACTATAACTGTTTTTGCTTTGGAGGAGGAGTGTTGTCTTGGAATGGCCATATGTAAAGGGTACTCGATAAATACCGAAAGTTTCGATACTGACAAGCTCAACCACCTCTTCAAGGGGAGTTTGGTTACATTTCAGGCTCTTTCTTTCACCTATATGACGAAGCATTCTGTTCTAAACATTGTCATATTCCGACATTTCCAAACTGTAGGCTTATACTCCGAAATTGCAGTGTTTTCAACATTGCATATTATTGGTATACGTGACTTTTCAAATGTCTAGCTGTTGTGATCAACCAAGCTTTTATAAGTCCTGAAATATCTATCAACGCGTGAACATAGATCTAAGTCTTCTGCTTTAGTAAGAAATAGAAAAATTCAAGATTGTAACTCCTAAAATAGTCAGTGAACAATATGACTTATATGAAGATTTACTTCTACGTAAAGTAATATAGTTTATAGCATAGGCCTATAGTTTTTTTGCGCAATTCTTAAAATTAGTAAGGCTATCGCTACCTATTTGTAAATTTGTTAACTATTTTTTTCAATAATTATAGTCCCGGCCCACCGTTGGGTTTCTCCGTGGTGAACTTGTCCAGACCCTAGTTATCTCTCTAGTAGGACTTAATTAAACCACACACTTTTCAATTACGATAGAAAATAAGTTTTGCCCAGATATTGTTTTTTTTTAGCAGTAAAATGGATTTTTTAAAAACTAATTGGGAAAATATATCCTGTTGGCATAGGGAACAGAGCCATATCTATAGCCCCCATCTTCTTTAACAATGGAAACTTTTACATTTTTTGTCTTCTATATATGTATGCAAAAACCTTTTTCGGCGTCAACTTCGCAATTATACAATTACATGAGATATAACTTAGATATACCTTTTACTTCAATTAAAAGAGATAATATGTATAAAACTCTGTTTAAAATGGTGATATATTTCAGTTTTATATCTGTATAATACAGTATTTCTGAAATATTTTATGACTGTTCGGCAATAGGCGCACATGCTGAAAGTTCTGCGGGCAATTCCGACCACCTTAAATTCTCTTCTCGACATGATTGAACAATATTTTAGACCTTTTCACATAATAAGTATGTGTTAAAAGGATCAAAATTTTTTAAAAATGAAGTAAGTTTTTAAATAGCCGACAAGTTCAAATCTTAGTATTTTTTTGTAAAAAATTAATAAATCTTTTATTTTCTTAGACGAAAATTATCCTGAGTAATTGTTTGCAATTTTCAGCGATTAAAAAATACTAATTGACTATTGGGGAAATTCAATAGGAGACATATATAATTGGGGTCATTTGATGACAAAATATTCATTATTAACGCGTTGGCTATGGCACACATCGAAATAAAAAATAATGTTCGGAAATAGCCGCACGTTCGGGAATACCCGACCCCGCTCTAGTTTCCATTTCTGTTAAAATATCAGGAATTTGTTTATAGCAAAATACCTATGTTTTACTTTTTTGCAAAATACTTTTTTTCTGTTTTCATTCTTTAAAACATTTATAGCAAAATTGCCTGATTAAGGATCATATCATATGTTAAACCAATTCTATATGTGTAAATTTTGGTATGTTTCGGATAGTTCTGAAGCTGTTAAAACAACATTGACTTCTACAAGAAGGTATACTGTGCAAGGTGGGTGGAGAAATGTTAAGGCAATAATTCAAATGTATCTTATCCTTACCCATAACTTTTAATCGCATTGTCCCTAAACGTGTGTATAATTAATACTAAACTATTGAATTATGATTTACTAAATATATGGGCAGTAGGAAATTTCATATATCAATGCATAGACTGTCTAACCCATAGTGTATATCCAGAGTGATTCTCTATGTACAAACAACCACTTGAAGATGTTGATGGAACTTAAAAAAATAATTATTGTAAATTTCACTAAAAATAGTTTGATTGCTTTTAGTTTGCATTGGATTGTGTATACATTTCAGATATGAAACTGAATTATTGAAAGAGTGACTGCCCTTTGTTACAAAGGGCTCGACCCGTTATGTATGCAAATGTGCCTGTTTTTCATTGACAATTTAATCTCCAATATATGGTGAAAACATTATATCAATAGACACCTTACAACCATTACCTTGCCGTTGGAACGTCAAACGCGTCGGCCATGTACAATGTGACGTCATGCGTGACGTCATAAAATGACAGAAAGGAAATAGACAAAATCATTATTTCAATCGGAAATGGAAAAGCTTTCAATTAAATAAAAACCAAAAACAACAGATAACATCTGCAGTAAGTTTCTCGGTGTGTCACTCTAAAACATCGGAAATAATAGAAAGCGTATCATTTGAACGGCCATTTTTGACGTCGAATCGGTTCGTACAAAGCATATAAATTTCATTCGTGTGTTTAAATATTCTAAATGTGTAATATCATAATTATTATGACGGCAATAACATTTGGTCTTCAGCATGTATACATGTCTTTCTCCATCGTAACAAAATCTCGACACTTAATATCAGCGTCTTGTTGGAAAATTTCAGACTACCCTTCTTTCAAAATATATTTTCGCCAGCCGTCGAATCTACGAAGAATTAAATTAAAATGTTGCGTTAGAAGGGTTTCCTTATTGTTTTCATGCCTGCTTAAACACAAAAGTTTAATTTTCTCAATGTTTTCTTGATCAAAATTAATGTACATTTGCTTATGAGATATATTATAGCCTCTACTACGAATATGTTGTAGGTGATCTACGCATTTTCTTTAACATACGTAATAAAAAAAGCGTGTAAACAGTTAAAACGTGCATTACAATTTCAGTTTGAGGCTTAATAGACTTCAAGTGGTCCGCTTTAGAATTAATTTTCCATTTTACGTATTAACAGGGAGTTACGCTTTATTATGAAATGAAATGTTTATATACTTGGCAGTCTATTCATTAAAACCCAGTTTTAGGACTTGGATGTAAAGATCTGGCATTCAAGGCGTGATGATACTTTATTAATTCACTTTTATTTTTTGCCGTTATCTGCGTAAAATATGTAAATTTTAGCCATTTTGGTCCTGTCAAATGTTTTGATTAATGATGGATCGATCATTCCCGGGCAGAGATGAAACTGTGCAGATTGTGCTATTTTAGGACGGTGATGTAGGCGAAAGTACGCCGTATGCAAATTTAAAAAAATGCATTTTCATTTCATACATATCCGGATTAATAATGATAACCACATTCGTCTTCAATTTGGCAAATGTTTCTATTTGCAAATGTATCAATATGATATCCTGGTACGCAAATTTGAATTTTATTCGCTCGATTAATTCCTTTTAGTCAAAAGGTTCTCACCAACTTATATTTTGTGAAATACACAGAGAACATCATACATTTTGTGTACCTGCATGATTCACCGAGGTTCTTTGTCAAATGAATAATTATTGCCAAACATTTTCAATTAGGTTGAATCGCGACTTCATGCATATTTTTTGGTTAATTTTAGAAAAAAATATTTTAGTTTGATAACGAAGATATCATCCGTAGCTTAATGAGTGGCTTTTGAACAGTCAGTCAAGATTTTATCAACTTGAAGGCAAACATTCAATTCAATTCTTTTATTTAAAGTCCACTCAAAGTTGGCAGACTTTGAAATTCATTGATGCACGCGTGTGGAAGTGTATGGTTCAACCCGACTTTTAAATACACGTGTAAGAATGTGTTTGTTATCGACTTAGGGCCCCTAAGATGTTTCCACTTTGAACGTTCCAGACCCATTTCACATCCTGTGTCACAATTCTCACGAGACCTTTTCTGGGTTTCGCTGAAAACGTCTCAAAAGCTCTTTGGAAAGATTCAGCCTACTCAATTATTTGTCTGGCATAATCATTCACAGAACCTATCTTGCTAAAAGTTTGTGCATGTGAAAGACATCAGAAAAAATGAACTGGAGGGACTTCAGTATTAGCAATATGCTATTCTATAATTCATTACCATATGAACTCAGCAGCCCATTTCTTTACAGCTGAATATGAAGGACAATCATCACTAGGTGCATTTTTCACGCCTTTATGGATTTCCTTTGGTGACACTCCTTTCATATGCAGATACTATATCATCGCTTCCTTCTCTTACTATTCTTTCTCACTAATATCGTATAATCCATCAGCAATGGCACATTTTCCCCAACTGTCGCACATGTAAACAGTAATGATAGTGACTTAAAACTTTTTCCTTCACTCACGCCTGCGAAAAGGCAAAAATGTGCAAGGCAATGGACTTTTTATGTATTCTCCAACAAGTTTTTTTAAAATAAACTACAAAACGATTTAAATCTAATTGTTTTTATTTTGATGAGTGCTTGTGTTTTATGAGGGCATGAATTTTAAGATAACTGATTTCCAGTGTGCTTAGTCTCTTTATTTCCCCCCAAAATATACCCCAGGGTACGTCATAATGCAGCTGCGGCGATACGGGATTTAATTTTTTTCGGGGGAGCATCCTGAACCCAATTACAAATTAAGTGCCTACACTTCCATTTCTTTCAAGCTACGCCCCTGTATAGAATTATATTTGTGTTCACAATATAAGTCATTTTGCATAAAACTTTACGGAACCATGTAACTTGGCCAATTTTTCATTAATCCTGGACGTCTCTGACGTACGGTCCAAAATTCTGTATTTTGATTTTTAACCGATTGTCGATTACTGATTGGAACACCCGGTCAGTAGCATTCGATTACACTTGCACTTTGTTGCTTTCGATGTGTTTTCAAGTATCCCTCCAATAATGTCGGTTCCAGGCACTAGATCTGTGTATGTTTGCACTGACAATGTCCTACACCAAGGTCACCTGTGGTGCTCCATCATGTGAATGTTAATACAAGTTTACAAATTTATGCATAATCAATAGGGCTTGTTACAAGCTAGCTAAAGAACTTCAGCGTACCCGATTTATATAAGCCACAGTCTGGGTCTGCTCTCTCCAAATAGTTATATATAGCGCATTCTAGAGACCTTTAAATTGTTGGAGAGGTCTCTCAGCAAGTCATGGTATCAAGAATTGATTTAATGTGCGACAAAATTTCTGTCGCCTACATATTCATCAATAATTCATTTGTAGCTGACACGGACCTATATAAAACAATATGGAGAGGTTTTCAATTCAGTTGGGAGACCCGTGTTCATTTTAATATCAAGCTCTTCATTGAGTTAAACGGCCGCAAATGAATCGATCCTGTGGAGGTCATCAATTTTTGGTCTAAGTTGGCGTTCCATACACTTTGTGACCGGAAACAAAAAGTAGATCCAAATTTACTTCGTTATAGACCCCTATTAACTTTCTTTAATCTTTAGATTAAAAGTATATATATTATCTATAATCAGAATATACTTTGTTTGTCTCGTGGAAATTTATTCTGCGTTTTTACTTTTTAATATTATACTGATTTATTCGCGGACTACTTTGCTCATCAATAATAAATAAATATTGCATGACGTGAGCGAAGGAAAACAAAAAACAAGAAAAATATGAGATCAAAGTACGACTCGGAGGATTCGAGAGCGTTTAAATGTTGTTTCTGCTGCCATGTTAGAATTGGAACGATATTATTAGGGCTATGGCATTTGGTAATATCTTAGTCGTATGTTTTGTACAGCTAATATTTTGTTAACAAGGAAGTGGGTGGGGTAACGGATGTAGTTATCAGGTTACTCGTACTAAGTCGTTTCGTACCAACACCACATTTGACAGGTTGAATAAAAAAACAAGATTTAAACACATATCTTCGTTTTCAGAAATGTGAACTCGTTTCCAAATTTAATGGTGTTTCATCAGCCGCAGTTTTGTGACCATGATAACTGATTACGGAAATAGTCAAAATAATGAGGAAGTGGCTAGGTAGCCGGTTCTAAATTATCATTATTATGATGATTTAATCATAGGCTGATTTCACGTTCTTGTTTTCAAGAAGATTTTCTTATGTTGTTTCTTTAATTCAAAGTAAGAAATTTAATTGAGACATCCAGGAGAAAACAGTTTTTGTCTAACAAACTTAACAATTGAAAACTGAAAATTTAACCGAGAAATGCAATTAGTGCACTATGCTGTATGATGTCACACACTAGAATATCATGTGATTAAAATGGACGACTCGACATTTAAAGAAAGCTTAGCAAAGTATATATTTGATAGATTAATATTTTTTTCCTTACTAACTTCCAAACACATTCATGATACAAAAAGAACACAATATCACGTGTTGCATACAACTATTCAGAATAGAATTAGGAATTGCTGTCTTTGTTTCAGCTAATACATTTGCTGGTTTTGGGATGTCTTGTGTCTACATCTCTACATCCAGAGCTGCTTCGAGACAGTATGCAGCCTGGCAGTTCAATGAATACAGATGGTATCATTGTATATGAAAATGAGAATACAGACAGTGTCAAGAAAAACGACCAGGAGGTGATCATACAGTACGAGACACCCAGTGTAAATACTCCGGAAAAAATTAGGAAAGGTTTGTTTATAAAAGCAAAAACTTGTAAACAAGAGCAAGATGACCAT